>JAFMSR010000012.1:4472455-5072455 GCA_022818135.1 Saxidomus purpurata
TTTACGATGTATAACATGTACCCAATTTACGTTGTTGTACATGTACCAAATTTACGATGTTGTACATGTACCAAATTTACGATGTTGTACATGTACCCAATGTACATTGTATTACATGTACCCAAATTACAATGTTTAACATATACCCAATTTCCAATGTATTACATGTACACAATTTACAATGTATTTCATGTACACAATTTCCAATGTATTACATGTACCTAATTTACAATGTAGAACATGTACCCAATTTACAATGTATTCCATGTACCCAATTTACAATGTATTCCATGTACCCAATTTACAATGTATTCCATGTACCCAGTTTACGATGTAGTACATGTACCCAATTTACAATGTATTTACATGTACCAAAATTTGCGACGTATTTCGTGTACCAAATGTACAATGTATTTCATATACCCAATTTACGATGTATTTCGTGTACCTAGTGAACAATGTATTACATGTACCCAATTTACAATGTATTACATGTACCCAATTTACAATGTATTACCCAATTACAATGAAAGACGACATACCGTTCACTCTGCTATGACCTGTCCGACCAGTGTAAAACTCTAGATGGCCATCTTCACAATCCAAGTCAAAATCATCAAAGTACACCATGAGCTTGTTGTACGGCGAGTACCATGCACCTAGAGTGGTTTCACACGTTCCGTTTCTCCTGTCGTAAATATTCGTATCTTCAAGTTCGAGCTCTACTTGGTACACGGACTCTTGGGTCATGCTGATTTCTTTATCACAATAGTCTTGCATATCAACTGCAATATAAAATATAGATACATGTACCTGCTGGTAAAATGGAGCAACCCAATTATGAATGCAGGAGTAAAAGTTCAATTTCATTCAGTATCTTAGAATTTGTACCTATGTATAAATATCTGGCTGTTGTTTTATCACGATTGCTTACGACGTTTATGTTTTGCTTTTACGGCTGTTAGAACTAAAATATGTGAAGCCCATGACAATTCCGATGGCTCACAGTTTATACGAAGTTATTTTAGTTCCATGACGAAGAAAGCTCCATAGCTTATTGAATCGCTCTCGAACACTTTTAGATGTCATCACGCTCGCGGGAGAGAGGCAGCGAGTTTTTCATCACTGCTACCCATTTACAGCTGGGTGGACTGAGACACATTTCGTGGCCGGGATTCGAACCCGGGACCCCCCGTTCCGGAGGCGAACGCCCTATAACCACTAAGCTATCGAGGCTCACAGTTTATTCACCAACCTGGGATTGAAACTCAAACTTAGCTAAGGTGTACAGTTTACATAACTGTTCATGACACTTTCAAACCTTCAAGACGAGATTGAAAAGATAAGTTTACAAATAAATTTTGGACTTTTACTCACATTCGTAACTTTCACAGGTAACGGTTGCATGTAAGAGTATCCACAAGAATACTGTTTTCATTTGAACAGAAAACAAATTAGTATTTCGTGAAGCTAAAACATCCATTTTGTCCACACTCGTCAAAAGATAAATAAAATGTTTAACTTATAGTCCGCCTCTAGTTGCAGTTAAACACATGAGGTTTAGTCATTCTTTACAACGCGTTGCAGTTGGGTTTGCCCGTACGCTATCTTGGCAATCAATACATCACTCAAAGCGCGATTTTTAACTATTTTAGACCTAGTTTATAGGCTAACTCCTCCCCATTCAAGGACATTTAGGTGCGAGCGTTCAGCTTCTTTCTCAGGTCGTCAATTTGCTTCGCCCGAATACCCGCATGGTAAACTACTGAACGATCTTCACTTATGTATTTTAATGCAAGTGACAATCAGTATTTAATAAGGTTAAATAAAAGTTTCTTCGCGTATTTTGAAGTGACTTCGAGAGAAATTATATAGATCCAGATCTACTGTTTTATATAAAATGTTGATTAATACTCCTTTAAAAAATTCTCTTTTAATCACAGCGATTGAACTACGGTATCATTGCATATAATGTAAGTGTAAACGTTCACACTAGATTCGCTACGCATATTACAAAGGAAGAGTCCCATTTAAAACCACCGAAATAGGGGCGTACCCGTCTCTACAGGTCCGTCGTGAGTTAATGAATTATTATACATGTAAATCATATTCGCGGAACTTTACACGTCGGAATTCCATTGCAGTAACATGTTATCCTACATAATTCATAATGACGTCTGGTGAACAAAAATATATTGTGATGTTTTTTTTCATAAAATGCGTTTTTCAGTCCGTTTCTCAACTCGCCTTGTCAATTTTGTTTGCCAAAATGGAAATCAAACTAAATGTCAACTAAATTTACGAAATTATCAATATTTGAGTACACCGGTAACTGATTTCGCAGCACCTATCTGTAAACGCGAAAAATATGTTTGTCTCCGGCAGTACTGGAACTCTGAGCCTTTATTCCGCAAAGCGATGGTTTGGGCAAGGAAGTCTACTGACATACTTGTATCAAATGCCGTACTGTACGTACGGACATATCCAGTGCATCTGAAAACACTTGCCTGCCAAAATCTTTACTTGTACCAACGTTGTGTTATCATAACCAGGTTCCCTTTCTACTGCCGACAGTGAACACGGAATGAACTGTGTCTTTACTTTAAAAGCCAATGGTTTCTCCTTTCCTTCAATTTTCGGAGTGCGGTCGGTGCGTTGAGTTTGAGAAAAATTTGCAAATCAGTGAACAGGAACGTCGTTACTTCGGACATTAAAATGAAACGGCAGACATGACAGTCGGACCAGTAGATTATTGGCGATTATCTGACTTCTTATACTTCATCTCATATATTTAGATGTATTTCAATTCTTTTTTATGCCAACCAATATACAAATTTGTAGATGAGTGTAGGATACTGCATCCAATGCAATTTACCACCCGTAGTCATACATGCGCGAAATGCTGGACACATGGCTGCAGAGTTACACGATTACTCACAACTTTGTTATAACTCTTTAACTAACTAGAATTATTTCGGCTACTGTTCACATTTTGGTGTAGAAACATTCGACGAATGATAAAGAAAACATAATTATGTAAAAAATCTGCAGGAAAACGACAGTCTAAGTGAAATATTCTGTTTTGTACTGACCGCTGTGTCGTCACTCGTCAGTGTCCCTGAAGTAAAATATACACAATAATCTAAATATATCCTGGATATACGCATGCGTACTAATTTATTTCCAGTGTTATTTTTTGGATCGATTGATTTATTCAATCGGATCCAAAGTTAACAGAGTATAGCTTCCTTACGGCCGAACTCTTTACATACAAACAAGTAGTTCCATATATTCCGTTGTTACGAATTATGCTGTCCTCTGTTTTAAAAATTATAAAGTAACAGATCTAAATAATATCAAAACATTTCAGAAGAGCATAATATCATATTGTTGTTTTTCTTATAATTTGTAACTTAAATCAACGAGGTATCTATTCAGTATAGAACTATTATCCTACGCAGTTTTTATCGTCTGACCGGTGTGACATGAGAAATGTAAGACCCGTGAAATACGTATCGCTACACCAGATACACTAAATTCAGTGATTCCGCGAGAGCTCGTTTTCAGTCATTTTGTCAATGACACAACAGAAATAGCAAAGAGCGTCTTCTATGATGCAATTAAAATGTGTATGATCAAATTACTACAAAAACAACATTTCAAAACCTCTCAAAACGCTTCGAAATGCAAGATCAATTGTTGATAAAATACGCTTCCGGTATGGGATACGTCTAATTTTGACCCTTTTCCGTCGTCGTTGTCGTCCGATTTCGGATCGACCCGCATTTTGTACCATTGCGTTTTTGTGTGTGTTGATTCTTATGATACCGTCATCATAGATCGTAGACGCACAACAAGAGATGGTCGACGAACCTTAATAGGGGAAACAAAAACGTCTTTCTGAGTGATTTTAATGATCATTTTGTAGTCATTTCGATCAGACTGTCACTATTAAAGGGGTTTAAGTGTACCAAATAATATCCAAATTTAATGTTTATGGTTGAATGCACTTATGAAAAATTCGCTTTGTGGACAAATTTGACTTTTGAGATGCAGTGACAAAATGGAAAGCATCCAAGAGAAACACCTGTTGTCTTGCCAACCCTTTGATTACCCACCATTTTGTGATGTATCACATGCAGTTTTACAAGAGTAAACTGAATAAAACTTCTTTAACATATAGTTATGCCTTTTACTTTTTTACAATAAAGGGTATGACCCTCGGATTTTCTAAATGACCCCAAAATGCTGGTTCAGGGAGTTGGCACCCAGGGTCTTCCTCCTCCATGAAAGCCGGAAGTTGCAATATGACCTTAGCTGTTTGGGTGCGACGTTAAATCCGAATTAATTGGCACAATACAATCAACCTTATGGGCATATCCCATAACTTCTGAATGACATTAAAATGACCATAAATATTGAGTTCAGTTTTGTTAAAATCCATTTCTCAGTTACGATTCACAGCTTAATACTTCATAGGGTAGTTGAACATAGTCACTGAATGACATAAAGTAAGCACATGGGTTCCTATCTCAAAAGTAAAGTTTACACAAGTGGTGAAAGGTCAAAATTTTTGGACAGTTGTGTCTCCAGATTATAACTTTACTCATGCAAGGGTTGTCCTGATATTTAAACATGTATGTGTACAGTCTATGTTGTCCTGATATTTACACATGTATGTGTGCAGACTGTGTTGTTCAGAGGCAATCGATCCTCCACAACTTTCAGTCCTTGATTTTATATGGCCATAACTATGATAATCATTAGTATTAATCGTTATAGGACATACGATTAACTCACGCATGCACGCGAGTCGGTAAAATCAAAAGAAGCTCTCGGAAAGACAACATTTATATATTGTACATATACGAGAACTTGTGTATATTACTAATACTTAAAATGAAAAAGAAGATTGTAACAAGTTATATGTGACGATGAATTTGGTGGAGTGCTGCTGTATATGTCCAACCGATAGTACAAAGGGGGTCCGACTTGTCTGACACGGGGCTGTTCTGCTGTCGGACAAGCGGAAACGAATAAATATTGTACGAATGTCCTGTTTTACCCAGCCGAGATCCTCTACATTGGGATAACGTTTTAATCACGCCTACTTTAAAAGCGCGCTGTTAATGTGTTTTTGTATGTACATTGTCTCGTGGAGTAGCCTCAATATTTTGACTGCAAGACAGACCAATTTTACAAACTGACATTACATCTAGTCTGCCTATGCGAAGGGCGGCCATCGTATATAGCAAAAAGCTCTTGCGTGCAATTAGTTGGGCTTTTCGTTGAGGTACGCAATAAAACTTCCAGTCTATTTCATAAAGTTTGGGGAAAGTTCCATCAATTAGTGTACACATGGCTCCTCCATTCACCCATTGACACTTTGGTATCTACTATACACGCTACTGCTTCTTTTATGACTTTCATTTTTCTGATCAAATGAGTGCAGATAGGCGGAAAGTGACGTCAGAATCAAATATAGACTGATCGCATGCGCCCCTATTTGGCCTTGTCATTGAAAGAACGGAGGGGAGGAGTTAACTGATATATACATATAGTTTCAGATTCGCCTTTGTATGACGCAAGATTGTAACTGTATTGATTGCTAAAATAGCGTATGGGTAAAGCCAACTGCAACGCGTTGTATCAGAACGATTTATGAGTTGTTCCGCCATAAATTATATTATTTGTGATACAGTAAAACAAATATATTACACCGGGTGTTTCAAACTTACATGTCCTTATCGTATCTTTTTATGTTTTTTTTATTTCATTTTATTTCAAATTCATCCGCTATCATAAGCACGTTTGTGACCTACTCACCGAAAATCGCCTCTGATGAAACAAGATCTATAATAATAGTTTGTTTTCAACTGAACCCAATGTGTGACATAATACACAGAACGATGTTCAGCTAGGGCCATCGTTGTTTCGCCCCTTCGGCCTGTTGCTTGCTAAGGATACATTAACGATAAGACGCTTCGAAGATGCGAATCCATGATGCGAAGGGACGATAAAACGATGCAAAGGGACGACAACATGAAATTCATATCGCATTTTCGCATCATACTATCGTGTCTTCGCATCGTTCCATCGTGTTTTCCCCGACGGATCACCGTATTTTCGCCACTTCGATCTGACTGCCAAGGGTGAAATTACGATAAGACGACAGGAAGACGCGAAGGGACGATAACGCGATGCGAAGACACGATGGTCCGATGCGAAAAAGCGATATGAATATTTTGTTTTCGCATCGTGTTATCGTCCTTTCGCATCGTGTTATCGTCCCTTCACATCGTGATTTCTCATTTTCGCATCGCCTTGTAGTAACTTTACCCCTGTCAGTCAACAGGTCGAAGGGGCGAAACAACGATGGCCGTAGCGGAACACCGTAGTCGAAGGGGTGAAACAACGATGGCCGTAACGGAACAACGTATTAAAGAAAAAGTAATGCATGTATCTTATTAGAGTCACGCAATTGAAAAGCAAGACACTAATTGACGACTGTTTCTCGTTACCGAACTAGAAGACTAAATTTGTAAAATTGGTATAAACTAAGATACAGGGTTCTAAAAACGTAAATTGTGCACACTGAGTCAAGATTTACAGAAAACTAAATAAATGTATTTCCACTTCAGCTGATTTTAAAAGCTTCCAGTCATTCAAGTAAACTTTCATCGAGGGGAAATTCAAAGTTAATATAAATATGATATAAAATCAGCTTAATTGATACACCAAATAAGGTGTTTTAATGAGGACACAAGTAAAGATTTTGTGTCTTTTGTGAACATGTTAATTTCTAAATGTGGCTTTTGTGAACATGTTAATTTCTAAATGTGAGATGTGTAGAAAGATTTCACAAAACATAAGATATTTAGGTAATTTTATTTAATTTTATGACATGTGTTCATTTTCTCCTTCAATCAGTAGTGTATGAAACGTTGGATCGTTTTTACACCATGAGTGTTAGGGGTGTATATATACATATGATTAAACTGTTTAACATTCAAAATGGCTTCTCTAACTGTTGTATCGAATCGAAATAATGAGAGAATCATCATTGTTACCGTGATTTTAGTGTTATCTATAATTCGGAGTGGCGTCTGTGATAAGTGTAAGTCTCTATTTATGTTAAAATTACATTAGAATATTCCAACAGCTTATATATCACAGTTGTTTTAAGTCTTATGTAATTCTTTGAATAAGGGTTTTTGAGTTGTTTATGTTTATATTTTCTCATCACGTTTATAAATTATTCATCTGTGCTAATAATAGAAGGTTAAATGAGATCCGTATTTTGTAACACGGAGATTTTATTTGTTTGTTGGGATGGTTTAAATTCCCGTTTCAACTGTATTTTAGTAATTTTTATAGGCGGGTTGTTCACGTAACTGTCGTTCCTTGGAAGTTCCAGTACTAGATACCTATCCTCCGTAATGCTGCTAACCTTCTTACTTAAGAACCCATGAATCTCGATCAATGAGAGGTTACAGTGACTCTAACAATATGGATTGGTTTTGAATTTTCCACTGTCCGCATTACGCAACGGTCACGCCTCTTCGTTTTACGGCCCTTACAACCATGATGGTAGAAATGTTAGTGTTGTTTTTTGACAATTCGTTCTACGTTATATAATTCAAACAAACAGTTCTTCGTCTACCATACCGTAAGCACAAGAAGCTGTAAAGTTCACCACTTTAAGTTTTAACAAGGTTATAGCACGGACATAAGGATTAATTGCTACAATTGAGCATGTTCACGATACACATTTTGGTCAGGCCATGCTGCTTTTTCATCAATGGCACAACTTTCCGAAATTTTGAAATATCTAATTAAAGAAGTATTATTACAAGTTATTACAAATAAGAATTTATACCAGATATGAACGTATTACAGATAGCAACGTATTACAGATAGGAACGTATTACAGATGGGAACTTATTACAGATAGGAACGTAATAAAGATAGGAACTTATTACAGATAGGAACGTATTAAAGATAGGAACTTATTAAAGATAGGAACTTATTACAGATAGGAACGTATTACAGATAGCAACGTATTAAAGATAGGAACGTATTAAAGATAGGAACTTATTACAGATAGGAACGTGTTACAGATAGGAACTTATTACAGATAGGAACTTATTACAGGTAGGACGACAGGAATGTCGAACGGGTTGAAATACAGTAATTGTGAAATATGTTATTTGCTGAAACCAACTAGTTCGGTTTGTTGAGCAGACGTGTATCTGAACAATGTAAATTTATTCAAAACTTTTATATTACCAAGATGTTCACGATACCTTATCATATTAAACAAACTTTTTTTTTTATATTCAGACCAAATGAATCAACATTGCAACAAAGGAATATATTTTAGCTATGAACGGGTGAACCAGCTGAGACTTGAACTAACACAACCTGCGAGTATCGCTCACACGATGACGTACACATGTGAGACAAATATTAAAGGCTCGTACAAATATCCAAAGCTCATGTTCTATTTTGAGAAGCTGAACCTTGATTGTCGTGATGGCCATCTTGAGTTTTACGAACGTCATGGCAAAACTGGAGACACAAGAGTGATTGGTAAGACATACTGATTTTTAGCTCAGCTGGCATTAAATATAGGAATAACTGTTTTGTAATTTTGATATTTGCGACTGTATATACGGTTTTTAATGGTCGCAAATATTTTTAACGGCGACGGCGTTAGCCGGAGCTGTTAAAACTGTTTGCAACCATTAAAACCGTATATACGGTCGCAAATATCAAAATCACTAAATAGTTATTCCTTTTCTAACGCACAAGGTGTCTAAATGCGATTATTAAAACGCCGTTTGAATTTTGCGACTATATATACGTTATTTAATAGTCGCAAATTCAAACGACGTCACCAATCAAAAACGACGTTACATCGGTACTGCGTTAGAATGGTAAGCTTTTCCCATCGCCAACTGTCTGTCCTAGGGTAAACTTAATTTCACATGCTAGGGTAATATAGAATCTTCTTCTCTGAAACTATATGACCTAGACCTTAGATAATTGGCATGTAGCATTTCCTTATTGACTGTTCAAAGCATAACACTCGAAATTGACCCCGGCAAGTAGGTTAGTTGATTTTACATAAGATTATATTGGAAGAAAAGGCCTTAACTTTAGATATTTGGCATGCACCATATTTAGCATGCACCATTACCTAGTGGACCTCTACCAGGACTGTTCAAATCATTACCCCCGGGTCAAAAGTGACCATACATTTGGGTCACTTGATTTTACATAGACTTAAGTAGGGAAAACTTAAAAAATCGTCTTGCCTAAAAGGCCCAGAGCTTAAATATTTGCATTGTAGCAATGTGTAGAGGACCTCTATGATACTGTTCAAAATTAACCCTTCTTGTAATGCGATTATTGACCTTGAAATATTGCAAATGGTAACCAGGTGATCTGAGCAATAGAGGGTCATCTTAGCCCTCTTGTTTAGAATTCTAAGCAACGCAAAAAATGTTGAGTGAAAGAAAAACTGCAACCAGGACGCTAGGCCGCTGGGTGTGTTATGTTGATGAAGAAATTGATTTTCTTATATAAATATTTTTTTATATTTTTATCGAAGAATGAGCCCCATTGCATAAAGTGAATATACTATATTTTCATTTCAACAGCAAAGATGGGGGCAAAGTCGGTTGGCCGCCGGGCCGCTATGCCGCTAGGCCGCGGGTGTGTTATGTTGATGAAGAAATCTATTTTCTTATAATGAAATCGTATTTTCTTATATTTTTTCAATGCAAAATAAGCAATATTGAATAAATTGAATATACCATACTTTCGTTTAAAAACGAAGATGCTAAGTCGCTTGGCCGCCAGGCAGCCAGGCCGCTGGGGTGTTATGTTGATGAAGAAATTTATTTTCTTATAATGAAATCGTATTTTGAAGAGCTAGGATCTGGTACTGTATATATTTGCCTATACAACTTGCACCGTTTATACATTGAATATGCACATCTAACAAATAAACAAAAAAAGCTTGGCCGCCAGGCCGCTAAGCCGCTAGGGTTTTATGTTGATGAAGAAATTATTTATCTTATATTGAAATCGTATTTTCTAATATTTTTATCGAAGAATGAGCGACGTTGAATAAAGTGAATATTCCATATTTTCGTTTAAAAAACAAAGATGCTAAGTCGCTTGGCCGCCAGGCCGCTGGGGTGTTATGTTAATGAAGAAATTAATTTTCTTATGACGAAATCGTATTTTTAGTATTTTTATCGCAGAATGAGCGACATTGAACAAAGTGAATATATCATATTTTCGCTAGGCCGCTGGGATGTTATGTTGATACAAAAAATCTATTTTCTTTCTAATAATGAAATCCTATTTTAAAGAGCTAGGGTCCTTTACTGAATCTGTCTCTGTACAGCTTGCGTCGCATAAACATAAAATAAGGATGGTGGGCCATAAGCATATCTAACAAATAAGTAAACAAACGTGGCCGTTTCGTTTTAAAAAACAAAGATTCTAAGTCGCTTGGCCGCCAAGTCGATAGGCCGCTTTGGTGTTATGTTGATGAAGAAATCTATTTTCTTATAATGAAATCGCATTTTAAACAGCTAGGGTCTGGTTCTGTATCTGTCTCTCTACAGCTTGCACCGTATAAACATAGAATAAGAATGGTGGGCCATAAGCACATCTAAAGATTAAACTAACAAGATTGGCCGCTAGGCCGCTGAATGTGATGTTGATAAAGAAATTATTTTTTTTTTAAATCGTATTTAAAATACTTTTGAATCGCAGAATAAGTGACATTAGAATAATTTAACATACTAATTCTTCGTTTTAAAAACAAACCGGCTAAGCCGATTGGCCGCCAGGCTGCTGGGCTGATGTTGACGAGGAAAGTCTGTTAGTTTTTTCAATATGAGACCGTTTTTTGAATGTTTCTGCTTTGCAAAATAAACCTATTTCAATGACCATCAAGTCACGCCGCTAGGCCGCTGGGCGGCCAAGTTCACGCCGCTAGGCCGCCAAGTTCACGCCGCTAGGCCGCAGGGCCGCCAAGTTCACGCCGCTAGACCGCGAAGCCGCTGGGTCGCCAGGTTCGCGCCGCTTGGCCGCCAGGCCGCTGAGCTTGCCTATACTTATATACCATATACTTGCCTTTTTCTCTTCTTAGCACACCAACAATAGGACATATTTTGAGAGGTGTAAAAGGTCGATTAGCAAACGGACGAACAACTCGACTATATTTTAACTCATTCTGTATCGTTTCCTTCGTTGTCTCTGGAAATTTAGCAGCAGACCTTGAATTTTGGAATTAGAGGTCGAGCGTTCTCCGTAATACTAGTTACCCAGATGAAAACCAGGAGTGAAACCAGAATTCAAATATGTAGCGTGTTTTTTATCTTGTAAATACTGTTGGACTGGGTGACTAGCTTCGAGTCATTATTTTCGGGATGTTGACTGAGTGGGTTGTGCGATTTAACCTGACTAAAATTTGGCTGTTGATTTCCTATACAAAATCCGCGAGCGTTAGAGTTTTGGCTATGTGGTCTGTAATAAGTTCCTCGTTTGCTATATGTCAGACATGACTGTGCCATATTTCATGTAATTAGATGTGTAGTTTTTATAGGTTTTACAGATTTATGTCCACCATTGCAGGATTAGAAGGCGATATTTGCGGAAAGAACAAGTCGGAGGAGGTATATGCAGTAGACACAGGATATATCCGAATTAAATATGTAGCTAAACGTAAACAGTTTCATAGTTACATATTTGGTATCACCATCACAGCCTTTACCGACGGTGAGTACTTTGTTACAGAAATCATGAATCGATGGAGCTGATTGACCGGTTTGTAGCGAATAATATGAAACAATTTTTAGAATTAAAGCTGGAAAGAAATTTACTTTTCCGGTAGAATACTCTGTTATCACTAGTATTAAATTAATTGTATACATTTGAACATTGGTGAACACTGTTAGGCCACTGTTTTGAATAATTATGCGCTTGAGTGTCAAAGTTTTCGATGCGTCTCGTTTAGTATGTATGTTAAGTTTTTTATATTTCAGAACCTTGTCCAAGCTATGCAAAGAAGTGCATAAATTCTCGGTGCGTCGACAAAGATGTTGCTTGTAATGGATATTCCCCTTGTGTTAATGGTTCTTGGTGTGACAACAACACTAGCGACACTGACAGCCCTTACGAAGTTGTAGCATTTGTAATAGGTTTCGTTGTTCCCGGTGGTTGTTTAATGTGTATCATAGTATGGGAATGTTGCAACCATAAATCTGCTAGACCGCCTGGAGAAGTACAGGTATAAGTCAATATATTGTCACTTACTTCATATAAACAATAGATGCTATCAAGTAGGAGCAATACCACATCCACATTCAACACAATAATTTAACTACTTCAAATATCATCGTAGTTATTTGTAAATGCCTGATAAAACTTCGTCACAAATTGTAGCTGAAAATTATATACATAAATGTGCTGCATTTTTATGCGCCAATGTGTTATACATTACTGAGGTCTGAATTTTTATAAATAAATTTAGGTCACTGTGTCATTCCAAATTGTTATATGTTTTTGTGAATGTCGGATAAAACTAAATCACAAAATTGTTAAAATTGGCTAAATATATTACATTTAAATGTGCTATAAATGGCTTAGAGTACTACATTATACTTCAATGTGTTATAAATGGTTGAGAATTATTTTGTGATAAATGGCTTAGAATGCTGCAATTGAATTTGCTAGAAATTACTGAGACCAATACATGCAGATTGATTTAACACGATTAAGAAAGCTTTATTCTGATCACTTATTAATGGATGAGAATACTATATAAATAACACGGAATACCACATGCATGCAGATTGATTAAATATAGGAGATAAGACTTATTCATGTCTCAGAGTACGTGTATACGTGTATATTTAACATATTCTGGTATTTGTTTACAAATTTGATCTTTCAACATATCAGTATGAAATATCGTTTAAAGTCAACCAATCACATGAATTTCTGCAACAAACATGGGGTCAAAGACAATCGACAAGTTTTGAGAAAATACACCACGCCAAAATACACATTGGCTTTATGGATGTATAAGCTTCTACCGTTCATATCTACGTAAATGTATGTACTTTCGATGTGTGTTTAAATGAGTCCGAGTACATCATTCAAATTTGATTTTTAAAATGGCAATTAATATTACATTGCAAATAGTTAAATTGGATGGGAATTGAAAATTAGCGGTCATATTTATTCCATACATACATGTGAATAGCCCATAGCTTTGGCAAATAAGTTAAAGTGTTGTGATTGTTTTTAATGTAAAGCTATCTGTATCAATTGCAGAACACAGGTCAAACACGTGGTGCATACACTTCATCTAGCCAACATGCATGTAGTCAAGCCAGCAGCGAAGCCAACACTGGAGCAACTACTTGCGCTTACCAAACAGAGAGATTTTGTCAATCCAGTAACGACGTTAACCATGACACTTTCCAAACACAGGAAAGATCAAGTTCTACTTATCAACCAATATATCATGTACCAACAAACGTAACGCCTGCTCAACATCAAACTGATTCATTTTCAAACTATGGTCCTCCTCCGGCATATGCAGACCTCTTTGGACCCCTTGACCAAGGAGCAAAATAGCAGCATGAAAATGACTTTGCCAGCTAAACATGACCTACAACCAACAAAACAAGCGAGCACGAATACGAAGAATTAAGGACATAACATGTGTTAACCTTAAACACAAAAACTGTACTGTAAAGCTCGTTTTATTTTTGTTTATAATACTGCATTTATTACATATATCCTATGACTTTTTGGCGACAACATAGCAAGGTTGAAAGTTGATCTGTAACCAGAATTCCTGATCACAAGTGAAATATTTATTAGAAAAATATACTCTGAATAATGTTCATTCTATGTTAAAGACTGAGAAAGCAAAAACCTTCTTGTTAAATGTCTGTAACACTCAATATTAATTTAGACGCTCGCATATCATAACAATTTGATAAGTGCTGTTACTAGAGTTTCATTTTCGTATTCCCCTTAATTTTACTTTTGTCTATATCACTTCATATACAAGACATTTTCTTTAAGTTCATGCGAAGAAAGTACTTCTTGTCACTTTTCAGGTACAAGGATCCTAATTTCAGTTATACACATGACTGCTTCTATTTCGTTTTTTAGAAGACGCTTTGGGTTTTCTTCTGAAAAACGCCTTCATTGATGTGCCTGCATGTACCATTACGTAATATGGTTGCTACTGTTAGAGTGATTCTTATACTATGCTGTGTGTGACACGCATGTATCCCCATGAACTGCTTCGTACAGGTTAAAGGGAGACAAATCACGTTTACGTCATGGACTTGTGATTGAATCAATCAGTCAGCGGTAATTCATGCTATCATGCTTAGATTCTCAAAATATGTATGACTTGTACATTGTATATACGTATATTGAATAATCTTTTCTGTTTTGAAGTTTATTACATGTTAAATTTGTTTCTGTAAATATTGATGTCACTTGCATTTAATTTATTGTATACGCATGTATATCTTCAGAGAATGGAGGCAATAAAGATATACATATATATTTATATAAGAATTAGCTTGTATTGTTCTACGATTATAAGAAAACAAACTATAATCTATTATATAAAGAATGTGCGAACGATGTGTGAACATGTTAAATGCATCAAATAATGTAATTCCTTCGGCCAAATGAATATGCAGTATGATACATTTTGGTTCTTCTGAAAATACAGCCGCCAGAGGGCGTAGGTGACTGTTGTGTCTTCAAAGAAAACAATGAAGAATTGCCCCTTAAACATTGGCCAGCTTTTCAAATGACTGTTTTTATAGGAATAACCAGTAGGTAACTTGTACCAAGACGTTTAAAGAGATATGTCAAAGACATGGCATCAAGTCAGTATAGATCATTTTCCTACTTTATAATATGTCACATTAAATTCATTTAAAATCTTTTCAGAAACTGCTGGTTCAGATTTTTAAAAATAATTTTACAGGAAATGTGAATGTGACATTCTTCTAAGAATTGATTTGTTCTAAAACAAATGACCAAATGGGAGCATCAAATGAAACATTTTCGAAACATAGAAATAACAGAAATAGTTTTCAAGTGACTTTATATTATCTAATTAGATATAAAAGTAGAGTCATACAAGTGAGATTGGAGGTACCAGTGAGTTTCAGTATAAGTTTCCAATGATACATAACTGTTACAATTGTTCACATAAAGAAAACAAGCGAGATGGCCTACTGATACATAACAATGGTTTACATAAAAACAATCGAAATGGCCCCGTGCTACATAAGAATGGTTTACATAAAGAAAACAAGCGAAATGGTCCAATGATACATAACAATGGTTTACATAAAAAACAAGCGAAATGGCCACGTGCTACATAAGAATGGTTTACATAAAGAAAACAAGCGAAATGGTCCAATGATACATAACAATAGTTTACATAAAGAAAACAAGCGAAATGGTCTAATGGTACATAAGAATGGTTTACATAAAGAAAACAAGCGAAATGGCCCCGTGCTACGTAAGAATGGTTTACATAAAGAAAACAAGAGAAATGGTCCGATGGTACATAAGAATGGTTTACATAAACAAAACAAGCGAAATGGTCCAATGATGCGTTTACGTGTGTATCAAAGTGAGTTACATTAACCTCTAAAATGGCCACGTTGAATTATGATAAACAAAGCTGCTGAAAACATTATAATACTATGAGAAATGTTTAAACCCGAACAAGTTGACTTATTTATAGACATAATGGGCGCTTTTTCAATGTTTGAGTATGATAGTCAAAAATAAGATATCGATAACTTTTCTTTATTTTCAGTCATAATAAAAATTGCTGCACAAATTCAGTTTGGCTGTATCTTTAGTAATAGCCATTGCTTTAAGTGTGTAAATCAGTAATTTACTTCTTTTTTAAAACTATGATTGTCAATTTTCTTAAAGTTTCCTTTTAGAATGTGTCAACACTTCTTGTTAAATTAAAGAATGTTCATTCACAATTTATGTATTGCTATTACAATGTGTCACGCTTTGGGGAAAAAAATTTAAAATTACGTTGTTACTTCTAAAATAAGTATCCTAGGACCGTGAAATCGGTATTTAAACGTTTATTACAGACTGATGGTAGAGTAAAAACGTCGTAAAATGTAAACAATATTTATTTTCAAGTAATCATGTACAGTAAAATACAAAGTATGCATGTAATAAGACAATGACAAACGTACAAACAAGTTTTTTTAAAAGACTTATATAAATACATTTCCCCATGGCGTTGAATAAAGTGGCTGGTTCGTACAAGTAATGTGAAATGTGCTAAGCTTGACAATAAGTTGTAGAAAAGGGAGATTAGTAAAAGTAGAACTATGCTGCACTACAGATCTCAAGTTCATGCCATTATAACGTCAGAATATGGTTACGTTTCACGGGGTTTAGGTTCCATCCCAGTCCGCCTAAGACGTGAAATTGCGAAAAATTATGGCAATGCCCCTTCGTGTGAGAGGTATGAACTTAAAATTATTGTCAAATAATGACCAACATGCACGCCCTTATACATACGTGTGACATACGCAGCTTTCTTGTCTAATTATTGGTTGTTCCCAATTCTAGCTTCCTCTTGTGGTAACTATAATTACAAATTTATTTCCATTGATCCGACAATGCTCCTCCACTATACCTCAGCGGAAGTCAAAGTTAATATAAAATTACAGATAAGCAAGTATGTAGACATTATAAAATGATTATAGATTTGCACATTTAGACTGAACAAACTAGTACTGATTTAGATAAAAATCTTAAAGTCCCTTTAGCACTTTGGATGTAAAATTACTCGGAGCCCTTATATTACCAAGAAAGATGACTGAGCGTTACTTGTTCGAAAAACATTCCTAATATTGTTTTTATTTAAGTGTATGCTATAAATACATCGCAGTATATTTTTTTTTCAATGTGATCTGAAAACCTTTTTTTTCTGTCTGACAATGCTTTTTCGTGAAGAAGAAACAAAAATATTAAAGAAAAGTATGCGTTTACATTGTTTTAGACTTAACAGAACCCAGTTCTACTAGTATCATTGTACTTGTGAATTTATTATCTATTTATAAGAATCTAAAGTACATCAAGTTAATATTTACTCCCGCAACCCCCCCCCCCCCACCCGCCCCCACCCCCCAAAAAAGTGTCTTATTTAACGGTATTTAGGTGCACTAATATTGAAAGACCATGTTCTACCAACTTTAAAAACATCGCATTCGACCTGTAGTTAGTTATAACATCACGTGTTTACAGATAACAAGCTAAAGTGTGTCCTGTTCATTTAATGATAAGGGTATTTACAAACGCATGACGAATGTTGAAAAATGAGTAAAAATGGCGTTTTTAACTACAGTGTCAATTCGGACGAAGCAAATATTCATCCCTGTGATTTTAACGTTGTTTATAATCGGAAATGACGTCTGTGACGGGTGTAAGTTTTTCGTTTTAATTATTTTAATGTGATGATAGGAAATTTAATTACTCATGTCGAACTATATATTGCCTACGCGTAATTACAACCTGAAATATAGACCTGTTTATTCGATTTATGTATCGTTTATGTACGTCTGTGATTATAGTTTGTGTATTGGGATCAATATTTTTAAAAGGTATAAGGACTAAAAGTCCTAAAGGATCGATACTCGTACGTTCGGATCGCTTCTTGTCCGTAGATTTAGGTCAGATTGATATACTGTCGTTAAACATGGTGTTTATCAAGCGCAAATTGACATTACAGGCATTTGGTGTATGCAAAAAAAAAAAACCTCCATCTCAATGATAAACAACTATCTACTAGTTTGAAACTTAAGCTAGGCATCTATGTTCACGAGAGACGAATTTACCTAAACATGTTCACATTTTACACGCCTAAAGATCTATATTTCAAAACACATTGGAAACCGATAGACATATGTGTTATCTAACAAACACCATTAACACAGTACAGCGTTTCTTAACAAAGTACCATTATGTGAGTTATTACCATACTAAACACGGATATGGTACTATTTTACTATCTCTGTGCCTGCTCGGGCTGCCTGCCCTATAACAGCCTCCATGAAAGGGGAGATAACAAAGTTTTAGAATATTGAAATTTGGATTTGGATCTGACGTTGGTCACAGGAAGCAAATGTTTAAGGTAGAAGGGGTGGAATGAGTACTTCCTGTTTTGTGACCATTAGGGATATTTTGATTTTTATAGTTTTAGTAATTATATTGAAATAAATGAAAATTATATAGTGTTATTGTGCAATATATGAGAACTGTGTCTTAATATTCCTTAATTTTACCATACTGTACAATTACTTGAAAATATAAAAGTTGACATTGATAGTTTTAAAGATTTAAATATCTCATTTTTAATTTTTTTCCTTATATGCAGTTCATATATTACTAATAAAAGTTCCTTGTCAGTAGTGAAATGGAACCTTTGCTACACTTGTAATTTTAATCGTGTGTTAAGTCTAGGGACAAAAACGGTACATTGTTTATCCTGAGGTCAGGTTCAAGTTTTACAAGTATGAGCATTGACCATGTTGTGTTCTGTGCGAAGCCTAAAAACAATGACTTGTTCCCATGTATCTAGTAGATGGAAATCATCTGTCTGCGTCTTCGCTTTTCTAAGAGTCTTGATCACCTATTATCTGTTTTTCATAAGTGACTCTATTGAGTGGCTGGTCGCCTCTATCGCCTTGTCCTGCTAACTAGTCTGCCATTTCATTGTCTTGAACATCAAAGTTTGCTGGTATCCACTGAAGGGGGACACTTCACTGAGCCTGTTAAGTCCTTGTGCAATAGAGAGTAATTTTGCAGGATGGCGCGGTAGTCCAGTGATTAACGCTATGGACTGCCAATCCGGAGGTCTCCGGTTCAAATCCCGGCCGGGGCACTGGAAATTTCAAAAACGTTTTTCAGTGTTTCCGACCCACATAGAAGTGAACTGGTTTGAAACCAAGAGGTAGTTTCGTGTGTTTTGGTGCTATACACCGGACACGTAAAAGAACCAATGGTCTGTTCGTAACGAGCTAGGGTCTGGTACTCGGTTACTCTTATATCTGCATCTGTCTATTCAACCTGCGACTGTCAGGAGTGTTGGCGGTTTCACCTAAGAAGAAATCATATGATCGGTCGGAACTATAAACAATCTCAAATCACACACTTTGCTGTTGTGTTCAGGAGCAAATAACCTTTGGACTAAGAAAAACACAGGTTCTTGATTCGCCTTTTGCAGACAAAAGATTTGTTTAATGCAAAAGCATTGAAAATAGTCTAGCTCTTGTTACAAAAGTTTGAACTTCTCTTGACTTATCCGTTGCTACAACAATGAAACAAACTACAAGAAGATAGCACTAGGAATACAGAAGCAAAAGCCGAAACAGTCTACATGCTGAAAATAACAGTTTATCTCCTGATTTGTACAGCTCTGTTCGCATTGTCCGTCGATTGGTTAGAGCCATTGACTTGAAATCACCGTAGCCTCTCAGAGATTTGGTTAGCGTCATGGGCGGCTAGAGCTCTGTTACTGACCATGTCTCTTTATGCGAGAAAGTGGCAATTTCTTACGGAGGATAAGGGATCAGTACCGAAACTGTCCGCCTGTAGAAAGAACCGAAATACGGTTGAAACGGGTATTAAACTCATACAACAACAACAACAACAACAACAACAACTGTTTTGTCAAGTAGTATAAAGAAGCGGAAGTTGGTGATAACGCCATCTGTTTTGTTTTCTAGATCAAATGGAAGATTACTGCCACAAGGAAATAAGTTTTATAACAGAATCAGTGGATCAGATAGAACTTGAATTGAATGACAACAATCTTTACGGTTGGAAGAATGATGAGTTCCCGTACTGGAAGCACTCTTATTGTGAGACAAAAATAGGAACTTGGTACTCAACATATCCAAGGCTCATGTTCTATTTTAAGGACCTTAGCCTTTCTTGTGGTAAAGGCCATCTTGAGTTTTACGATGACGAAACCGGAATCTCAAGGGTGTCAGGTAAGACATAAGCATTTTTGCTTTCATACTCAAAAATATTCCATTATCACTATCAATGGCCTTATTTGAAATATTGACGTATAAAATAATGATAGCTACGAGTATCAATCATTTTAAAAACAATGTTGACGAGTACCTTTCTATAAGATTTTGGTTGCTTTTTCGCCAAAAGATCGTTCTCAGAAAGCTATGTTTGATTTTTGCAGTGTAATTAATGCACATTAATTATATATGTAGCAAAAAGTAACGTTAACAACGATTAATTGTTTTGTAATACCCGGTATAAGAGCTGCAAGTAATTTTGCATTCAAAATGTTTATGGGACTCAAGAAACTCAAACGAATGATACTTTTTATGGATTAAGATATTTAAAGTAAAACACACTGTACAATTCTTGACTTCTTTAACAGAAGCATACAGTACCGATGTTCTTTGAAACGACCATCACCATGACTGTTTTAAAGAATACTGGATTATCTATTTCCAAGAGACTGTTAGTGTTTCAGAGAAATGGTTCATATTGCCAAAAGACTGTGCTGGATATTAAATAAAATTTTTGTCCGGTGCGATATGACTAATATAATTATGCTCTTAGATTTATGGGTTTTTAACAAGTGAAAGTAATCACGAAAAGATGTCTTTGTGGTCAGTTTACGTTTTGTTATGCGCTACCGAGAAAAGTGTTTAGATAATTTATAACGATGCATCTTGCTCTAGCATATTATCCCGTACATATTCTCTGACAGAAATAACCGTTCCTTGATAGTGCGTCCACACTCATTAGGCGGAGCCTTTGTGTAAAAGAAAGACAATAAATTGGGCACATGTGGGACCATTTGCATTAGGTATTGCAATGAACTAAAATATACTGACACACTGTACGCTTTGAACTAACTTTCAATTAATATGTAAATAAATTTATAAGAACAACATGTTTTGCAGTGACCATGTAAACTTCGTTTATGTAATGAGGTGTATAGTATGTACTGTATAGGTTTTAAAGATATTGAGTTTCTCTTTCAGGATTGTGGAACAATATTTGTGGATTCACAAAGCCAGGCGAAGTATATACAGCGGACAGCAGATATTTCCGAATAAGATACGTACCTAAACGTAAACAGCATCTTACTCGCATATTTACCATCATCATCACTGCCTTCGCCGACGGCAAGTATTTTGTTTACGAAATGATAGATGTTTGCAGTCGGAATGAAAAATTTAATACGAATAGAGATTTTGAAACATAAAAAATAACATTTCATTTGAAATGTTTTTAAATCAATCTTGAAGATAAATGTGTTTTTGCTGTTGTTATTTTGTTAGTGTTTTCGCTAAAAATTCCCATATCAGTATGTAGTTAGAGGTATAAATTTGAAAAGTGGCTCACATTCTTAAAGCGACATACCCTAAAACTGGGAACAATTTAAAAAATCTTATACATGATTTATTCAGATATTTAAAAGGATCGCCACAAAACATCAAAATTTCAGCTAAAACCTACGAAAAATATCGATAGTATGAAAAGCATCATACAAATTCACGTCCTGAAGTTCCGTAAAACTTCATAAACACTTGTTTTATCATTTGTTTTGATGGATAGCGATTTACTAAGAAAAGTTTGCTTTTTGTACAGAAACGAGAAATTTCTCGATATAATATGTTCTTTAAAAAATGCATTTTGTCTATTATTTTACCTACATCTACCCTCTTTTCAGCAATTTGAGAAAATAATCTGCTAATTGTATATTATGCCCTTTTAAATAAAAAATGTTATATCTCGTGTATATTTCAGACACTTGTCCAAGCTATGATCATGAGTGTGAAAATTCTCGCTGCATCAACAAGGATCTTGCTTGCAATGGATACGACTCTTGTGGAGATGATTCGGGTTGTGACTACCTAAGCACTGGCAACATTATCGGTATAGCTATCGGCAGTCTTTTTGGACTGGCGTTTGTTATAGGCGTCATTGCATGTTGCATTCAATGCGGAAGGGGATATGGACAAACACCTGAAATGGTACGGGTATTCTTTTTATCTGCAAAGTAATGTATTTTACTTCCTACATTGTATAAATAATATTTATTTTTCATTAAGTCAAAACACTGCAACCTCCATGTCTAACACGCTCAATTACTTCAAATACCGGTATTACTGCAATTATATGTTTTGTAAAGGTCCGATAAACTACACCACAACTGGGAATTTATTATGTCTGTGTAAATTCGTCATAACAGATCGAATAAGTCATTCCAACTTGTTTTATAATGACTGAGAATAAGTCATTCCAACTTGTTTTATAATTATTGAGAATAAGTTATTCCAACTTGTTTTAAAAATGATTGAGAATACTTCTCATTGGTAAATCATTACTCGGGATGCTTTTGTTCTAATTTGTTTAAAATGGCTGAGAATACTTCTCTTCAATTAGAAATAGATGTTTTCTGATAAATATGCAGTAACTTATTAACTTCCGGTTTCAACGTGATTCAACGATTTTGTTTGTAGGTGATTTTTTGATTGGCTGAATTGTAGACATGTGTCACATTCATTTTTTCCCGCAATTTGTTAACTTTCTTCTAAAGAAATGATTATTTGAAAATGTTATTTAAAACTCTAAAACAAATTAAGCGATTAATTTAGTTTCGTGTAGGGCATCATTCATCTCTTGCATACCTAGCAGTTAACTCCGTATATAACGACTCCGGATATAAATAGATAGATATCTTTATTTCCTCCACATCAGGGAAATAAAAACGCATTGAAATCATGTATGCTAATAACAAAGTTTATAATTATATTATAATAGATCCAGTATTATTGTTATATAATGTATAACAGTATGATGATTCGCTGAATTCTCAAAAGAAAGTTTTTTTTTTAAAGCAATGATTAGGCCTATAATTTGAAGTTTAATTTGACGAATTGTAATCATTGAATTGAACTTAAAAATATTATTTATCTCGAATAGTTTATACTAAATAACATGTACTTAAAATATCATGTAAGAAGCTTTATTTCAGAATAATTACTATTGTATTAGTAACTAAACATTCTCCATTTTTGTTGTCCTATGTATTAGCACTCGCTGTTTGTCATTAGGTATTTACATGTATGAACCTTTCAGCTGACCGGATTGGCCTGAAACAAACTTGAAAATTAAAAACAAATCATTTATTGTATGTTTTGGAGTATCAGTTAAAGTGGTAAATCATAAAGTTCGTCACAAGTAAACATATCTGTATCAATTACAGGGCACTGGTCGGACACCTGTTACATACACTTCTTCCAGCCAGCAAAGGTTACCTCAAGCCCGAGATGATGTTAATCGGGCAGCAGTTAATGCTGCCTACGAAACACAGGAATGGTCTAGTTCCACGAATCGACCAATATATTATGTACCAACAAACTTAGCTCGGGAGCAAGTCGATTCAAATTTTGAAACTGGTGCTCCTCCCGCATATGAAGACCTCTTCGGACCCCCCGATCAAGGAGCAACATACCAGCAACAAAAGGACATTACCGGTCACTAAAACTAGCAAATCAAATGCTTTTTTTGCTCTTTGGAATTTCGCCAATATCGCCAAAAGTTCTGACATAGATTCTGACCAAGATGTATGTCCCATAGTAAGGAAACAGCGAATTATAAAACCTGAAAATAAGTTAAAGTTAAAAACCACCAATTTGAAAATATGTTCGTGTTGCGAGAAGCAAACAATAGACACGTGTTGGATGTTGTAAAGCAACAAACAAAAGATCTGAATTTACCAGAAAGTTTGATACCGGTATATTACAATTTTACTTGTCCGTCTGACAAAGCGGAGTTCTTTTCTGGCGTTGTACGCATGATCTGTTAGATAAAATATTTATCATTGCTATTGTACTGTCTGTAATCTTTAAATGTCTAAGTAGTATAGAAATAAATTTATATAGCATTAATGCATTATATAGAGGATAATTGTTGTCTTTGGTGTCATATCACGTTTTATTTTATGTGTTTCGGTAGTTTATCGAAATATAACGGTGAATTATATCCCGATAAATCACTGTCCACTCAGTGAAAAATTATCAAAATTTTCTACCCGGTTTAGCGTCAAAATATATACCGAGCGTAACGAACGCAGGAAACCATACGACGATGACGTCGTTAAAATGACGTCATGTTTGTTAAGCTTTCTGGTGACGTTTCCCGCGAATTTAGACATTTTATTGAAACAAACAAAAGTAGATTTATAGACAAAAAAAACAACAAAAATAGTTGGTATCGGTGTAATATAGCGATAATTTCACTCGTGAGCACCAAAAGTAGTAATTTTCACTTTAATGTAATATCACTTTTGGTGCCCACTCGGTGAAATTATTACGTGATCTTACACCGAAACCAACAATTATCCTCTATATAATTCACCGAGTGGGCACTAAGTGAAAATAACTACCTCTGGTGTTCACGAGTGAAATTAACGTGATATTACACCGATACCAACAATTTTTCTGTATATTTTTATGGTTAAAACTCTACTTTTATTGAATTTGTTTCTATTAAATATCGAAAATCGCGGGAAACGTCATCAGAAAACATAGCGCAAATGAGTAAAATATTGCAGAGAGAGTGAAAATAAAAATGGTAATCCACTGTTTCAAAATTGGGGATTATCACTTTTATTTCAATAAGAAAATTCTATAACTCACTTGAAAACATAAAATAATTAAAGTTATTGAAAGGGAACATCTCTGGACAGATGAACATACAAACGACCATGTAAAAATAAAATATGATTGATTCAATTTCGTATACTATAGCCGTATACTATGCTTTGATCCCTACCATAGCAAGGTCGGTAGTGTCCTTTGGCAAAACAAAACTACATCCACATTGCCTCTCTCAATTCGAGGTTGATTCCATCTGGAATGGGTCTCGGGATCGATTAACATCAGTTGTAAGAACTTGTTTCGCAATCGAGAATAAATAAATAAGACTAAGTATGCTTTTTATTGGAAATAATATTTAGCTCACCACAGCTCTAAGAGCTACTCCTTGGCCGAGACATTCCGACCGTCTGATCCAGGGGCGTAGCTTGAAAGAAATGTTAGTGTAGGCACTCATTTTCTTTAGGTTTCGGGGGTATGCTCCCCCGGAAATCTTTTAAATCCCGTATCGCCGCTACTGCATTCTGACGTATCTTAGGTTATATTTTGGTTGAAAATAAAGAGACCAAGTTTGTGAATTTTGTCAGCTGAATTTATATGGTAATGAATTATAGAATAGCGTACTGCTAATACTATAGTCCCTCGAGTTTTGTCTGATGTTTGTCAGGCCCCAATTTCACGAAAATACTTAAGTAAATACTTAGTAACATGCTTAACTTATTTCAACACTTATCAGCCCCTTGTATGTATATTCATTTAAAGAATTAAACTTTTTCAGAATCGTATTTTCCCATTTATCACAATTATATATACAATTGTTAGTACAGTAGTCGGAACGTAACAGTTGTCACACGGAGTGCACGATACACGCACGATGTACGCACGATACACGCACGTTAGACGCACGTTGCACGTTCGGTAAATACACGATGAGCGATTCAGAACGATACACGATATACACGATGTACGAAGCGCACGCTACACGCTACACGATAAACGGATTATACACGTTATACGATCACTTTGAGATTTCACATTTTATCTAGACTTAGACCTTTTAATCAGACCGAAAGAATAAGATCAATAAAAAGTTTCATACCTTAACAACAAAAAATGACATCGAGAAGTGTCAAAGATCCACAGTTTTCAAATCACAGTATGTGTCAAATTTGAACACCTGTCGGATGACTTTGGCAGGAAATTGATCCCGATGTGCGAGAAAACGGGCGTAATTAATGTTAATTGCCATCTACACTTTTCGTTAAATAAATTCTACATTAAAGACACTTTTTAGGACCGTGTTCAAGTATAATAATTTTATACTGGAACCTTGAATTGATATGTTGATGGGTGTCAAGTGGGTGGGGTAAATTGACATTGAAGAAACTGAAAGCTTGAAATGGCGTTTTCGAATAAATCAAGCATTTGGAACGGGGTTTTTAATGTTATTTTGTAGTATTTATAGTTGTGATGATTATACAGCCCCTAATTTTGACCAATGTTTTAATAGAAAAAAGTTTTGAACAATATTTAGGTTTTTTCCGGTAGGCCGAAAGTGAAAAAATGTCCCTCTAGAAATCTAAGATTATTCTTAAAGGAGAGAAGATAATTAAAGCGCAATGCAGTATTTATGTACTGTGGACTATGGTGATTAATTCTATGTAAAGTTTTATATCATGTTACTTTATATTGTGTTTTAGTGGGCCTATTCTATAGGTGGGGTATATAAAAACACATAGAAAAAATGAACCTCTAGGAAACAGTGATATTTTCTAGAGTGAAGAGGGTTATTAAAGTTAATCTTTATTTCAATGTAGTTTAATTCTTGGCACGCAGTTTCATATACTTTATTCCCTGCTACCATTCTTTTAGATTCAGAACCCCTGTTGAGGTGGTTTGAGTAATACTTTATTGGGGTAGTAATAAATTTAAAGTAAAAATTAAACAGACTGTTATGTATTATAAATTTTCTCACCCATTTTGGGATAAAATTTATAAAACTTTCTAGGAAATGAACCAAAAAAACAGATTAAAAATCATTTGCAAAATTATTTTGGACCCTCTGTAGAATAATGGAATGGTCCAATTGCATGACACAACTCTGCATCCAGTGGTGGATAGCAGATTCAATTAGAACCGTGGAGAAGACACATCTCACAGCCTAGATTATACAGTCTCAAAATGCCATATATGGTGTTAACATATACATGTATGTACATGAAACATATAATCTTATATGGAATTGTATGTTTATTTGATATACTGATGATGAAGAAGATACAATGAACTTCAATGGATGGTTAATTACTGGGCAGAAAAATGATGTACATTCCAGTATCTAATTTATCTGATGGCATAAGTAGTTTCATCAGTATAAAGGCTATGAGATAATAGCATTTAGATTTTGTTTGCATATCCTATGTACATAAGTCTGATGATATTATGTGGTAACACATGTACATATACCGTCTCCCTTGGTCTAGTGGTTTAGGCATCCGCCTTTGGAGTGGGAGGTCGAAGGTTCGAAGCCCACCAGGGGTCCGTTCTGATATAGCTGGTTGGTGAGCCGCCAGCTAGTTAAATAATGGTTACCGTATGCCTACCTGCCTGGTGCCTGGCATTAAATGGTAGGATTCGGGAGGTACATGTGCTCAAAAAAGTCTCTCATAAGTCAGAAATGGCTGGCCCTTTAAATAGGGGTGACACTATAATAAAAAAGCACTTTACCTTTTACTTTTATACTATACATGTAGTAGATCATTTGGAAAAATTGTTCTTGGAATACACATGTAGCATTAGCAAATAATTTGATGGAAGACTGACAACAATATGAAAGAGCTAAGCAACACTCTATATTTATAAAGAGGGTGTAACCTCACATGTTTCAAAAACTCAATAACTATGAGACTGCAGAATAGAGCTCAGCAATGATGGTACTCATGTTTTGTTTTAGTTATTTTGGAATTTAGATATGCAGAAAGAACTCAAAAAGATCTATATTTGTTCAAATTGATGTAAGCTAGGCATTTTAAAGGAAACTATCAGAGATGAGGAACAAATTTAATAAACCGGACACAGTTCAAGCACCACCTCTGCCACACTTACAGGAAAAAAGGCCCTTTTGAAAGATTTCTAAAATTGTTTCAATTTATGAAACTAACCAGAGGAGATCAGTGTCAGAAGTACTATATGACTACATAACTATACAACCGGTCTACTGAGACCAAAGTAAATTGTGACTTAGTAATAGATGTGATTTTCATATTATTTTCTTTATTAAGCTATTAAGATTACAAACTACACACAATTAATATAGAGGTGTTCAAAAATAAAACTACAAAAAATAGGTGTTAGCCGGTATCACTGGCTTTACGGGAAGTCCACACAAGCACAATTTTGCCATCTTAGCCTTAAAAAGAAATCTTATTTTTTAAAATGTTTTATTCATTTTATACAACATGATTATGGTACTCTTTTAGTGATATTATACTATTGTATACTTAAATAATGAGCTCTTTGCAGAACTTACTACTTAATTTAATTAGGATCTTCAGTAAAAAGAACTACTTGTAATACTAAAATACAATTATTAATCAAGTGTGAGGGTTCTCACAAGACTGATATATATTACAAATCTAATAAAACCTATTTCAAGGTATACAACTTGATTAAAATCAATTTTTTCTATGTGCCTCCTTCTGAAGTAAGAGAGTAAGAGTCTGTTATAGTTAAACTGGTAAGAAAGATGCAGGTGATCAGATGTAGCATCTGTATGGCCAGTGGCCAGTCCAAACCTGCAAGGATCTACTTACTGATCATGATAAAAGGGTTAAATTGATGTTTCATTCAATTGGAGGTAGTACAAGTAGGTTTGTAAGTAGAAACCGGCTTACATTTATCCTGAACCCGCCCCCTACCCCTCCGTCCCCAACATATTACAGATAATAGCCAGTGAAATTTTGTTTAATTATAATATTATATGGTGCCATACAGACAGTGCAAACTACCATACAGTATTAAATTATATATAAGATATAAATTACAGTTACAGTATTTTATAACTGAAACAGGCATGTAACAGGTACAGTGGTTGGGCAACCCCTACCAACATGTCACCCGTCCTCCTGCTAATTTCGTTATGTGCAGACTATGATTTGCTAAATAATAACAAGATTGAATTTTTATGTTTTGGGTTGCCAATTTAAATCAACACCCACTAACCAGTGAAACAGCATGTTTACTACTACAATTAAAATACTAAGAACTTACTGAATATAAAAAATTGCATTTATACAAAAATTGTTTAGGATTTTGACTAGTGACCTACAGGATGGGGTCTGATAGCAACTGGAGTAAATTAGATAACTAATTTTATCAGTCATTTGACAGTCTACTATGTTATTCTCCAACAACCTTTATACACATTAACTTAGGGCTTTTCTTAGACTGAGAATAATTATTAATAGTGAAACCATGCAAGTCCAAGCTTATCCATTTCTGGCTTGAATTTTAGTCTCTGTGTGGTGAAAGCTATGCAGTCAAACAGCCAGTGAGGGTGTTACATTTTACAATGCACTAGATGCAAACCTGGTCAACCCAAAGTATGTACCAACCCGAGCTGGTTGGTAGTAAGTTTCGCCCAGCCTAAGACGTGTGATTGATTTGTCCATTTTGTAATTTGTCAAGTATCCCATAGGGCGGCCAGGTCACACTGTTTTGCGGCAAAATGTGTTTGTTTTAAGTTTCAATTCTCACACCATCCATCCAGGATAGTGGTTCAAATCCCGGCATATATTTCTGTGGGTGAGTATGGTATGTCCTGGATCATGGCCCCTAAACCAGGTCCCTTTTGTCTGCATCATCTGCTCTCATTACCAGATATTATCATAAACCTACATAAGCTGGGCACTATAACATGGTAACTGGTAAGCCTGTTTTTAGGCATTGATAAAATTTATGAATAATAATAATGTATTCAATAACTCTGGTCTAGAATGACTGTTTTTTATTTCATTGAGAACAGAGATAATAGTGAATCTGAAAATATATACAATATAGCAAGTTTTTAGGTTGATGATGTAAAAGACAGCTCAATGCAGTGTCTATTGTTATCATTTCTGGTATAAATGCAGGAACAGGTTATAGAGTATTCCTGATAAATGGAATAATAATTTGTCAATCTTCCTATGATGGCAACATACATGTTTACATGGATTACAACAGCTGAAGCTAATATACCAGAGCCTGGATTTTTAGACCCATCTGTGTATATATGTAGATGTCCAGAATAAAAATATCTGATCTATCATTTGAGTTTCTAACTTGCGAGATGCGGTATGTCAGATTTGATCATTTTGTTTTCATAGGGCACTTGCAGGAGGATCTTACAAAATAGCCGTGCTTTATGATCTCACTGACCAAAACCTTGACTTTCGCTCAATATTTGAGAATCTATTCCTGGCGCCCCAGTCTAAGGGGCGAACCCCAGCCTCAAGTTCAAACAGGTAGGCAGGAGTAGAGGACAACGCACAAAGGGCCAGCTGGAGGCCTTAATTAATTTTGGACAATATTCAGACCCTGTTTTGAATGACAATGAGGCATTTGATGAGACTCAAACTAATTATTCAGTCAAAGACAATACCTAATTACCTTTCTCTTTATGTCAGCTAACGGATATATTATTCCAATCAGGCAGTATAGGGGACATTTTGGTCATATGGGGGGACGTTTTGGTCTGGGGACGTTTTGTTTTGGGGACGTTTTGGATTGCTTCGGACTTTAAATATTTTCGTAAAAGTGTAGTTGATTCGGCGTATTATTTGCATATAGCCAATTAAAACACTTGTTAACTTCATACCTACGATATGTTGCTTCGATACAGGCGTACCTTGTCTGCTGCACTTTAATTTAAGGAATGCATTGACAACAGCAGTTTAGATAAAAAAGATGTCCTTTCCGTTGCAAAAATAGACCTAAATTTCGGATATGAGGTGAAAATGTCTTCGACCTGTCCCGGAAGTCTTTCTCGCTCGCAACTACACCAAATAATATAAACCGAAATCAGCACTTTTTTGGGGGAGATGTGCACGCTAAGTAAAACGATTAACTACGAAATACACCATCGAATCGTACGTATACCGTATGGATTATCGTGCATCGCGAATCGTATATCGTGTATCGTGTATAGTATATGGTGCACGTTGCACGATGAATGATACGATATGATACACGATATACGATTGACAAAATACACGATGAGTGCACGCACGTTATACGCACGTTGCACGCACGTTATACGCACGATATACGCAAATTTTGGCAACTGTTACGTTCCGACTACTGTATTTGTGCAGAAAATATTGTTTTTAGTAAGTAATTTACACTAATTAAATTCTTAAGATTCTTAAAATTCTTAACTTGTACTCAAATGAATTTTTGCTCAATCTGACTTGCATTTAATAGTATATAATATTTTTGTTCTTTCAACATGTTAATTTCATTAAAAAATATACTATTGTTTAAAATTACGACAAGAAACATCATTATTTTTAGTGACAATTAGACTTCAAAATAACTTACTCAGCTAAGCAATTACTTTCACATGAACAAACTTTTGCCAAGAAAGGTGCTGTGATTCTTGTTTGTCAGTCACACAAACTGAGTAGGCTGAATCTTTCCAAAGAGCTTTTGAGACGTTTTCAGGAAAACCCAGAAAAGGTCTCGTGAGTATATTATGTTATGTCTTGGTTAGTTTTTGACGTATCATTGTACATAAATGCCCACTCTGTGAATGCTAAATACACGCGTACAAACCTTGCTTGTTTGTTTGTACACGCCTTTTTGCTTGTTCTCAGCGCATACCACCGAAATTGCAACCTGGCAACTTCGTTACTATAATATATTAAACATTAAAATTATTCTTGAAGAAATAATACACAATTGTAGCTTCTTATCAATTGGTAGAGCTCTACATAAGTTGACATATACTATTAGATATAATATTACTATTTTATGCCCCAAAAGGTGTTCTTATTACAATTGCACCGTCTGTCTGTGTGTCCATCCTTCGATTCTGTAGTGTCCGGACTGTAACTATGTCATACATTATATGATTTTAAAATAACTATGCACAGATGTTCAGAAAATCAAGACGATGTGTCTTGTGTAAGACTGGCGTCCCTTCGTCAAATGTCAAGGTTACACTTAAGAGTTTAAAGGTAATGGAATCTTGTACATGTATAATTTTATGCACATATTCATTTCCGGATTGTTACTTTGTTATGCATTGAAGGATTTAGAAATAACTTGTCAAAACAGTTCAGCACATCAAGACGACGTGCCGCGTACAACTCTTGTTTAAAACGTGCATTACTAGTTAAACATTTTTTTCGCGGTTTAGAAATATAGATCTAACAGGAAATAAAAATTAAAAATGCCGACAATGTTAATGATTGTAAAGATGATTGTAGGTTCTATAAATCATGAAAACCAGTGTTTTTTCAATCCGACTATGTTTCATTGCGTCATGAGTTTCGTCAATAGCAGAGCAAAAAGCTAGAACTGCACTTTTCCAGGGGGTCATGAATGGTCGTATCTAGTATTAACAAATTCAATTCAAGATCTCAAAACACTTGCATTGAGCTAAGTATATATATACTACCCCCGGTTGCTTTTGTAACTGTACCTCATCGAACTAGTTCTTAAAACCTTTGATTTTTTGCATTTAATTTAAAGTATATTTTACAATAACGGAATAGTTCTCCTTCATTTTTATTGCATATTTGGCATTTTTATATTTTTCTTTTTTGGGGAAAAGTGTAGGCACGTGCCCACAGTGCCTATAGGACGCTACGCCCCTGCCGGGCGTGTCGCCGACATTTTGCTAACACGTCATATTCATGCCATTTTTCCAGATTTTCAACGTGCATATAGTGTATTCCTTTTTAATCGAGTTGATCCTACAGTTTATGAAGAAAGCTGCACTGTCATAATCAATAGACAATGCGTCATACCCGAGTCATTAGTACCTTAGAGGATATTTGCGGTCCTATTTATGTCCACAATGTTAATCGAGATTTAAACAACACCGTTATATAGATGTATCTTCTTTCCGGATTAAGATACACCCGGTAAAATTAAAAGGAGTGAATACCGTACGTGTTGTAACTAGTCAATACTATGTTAAACTTTACCACTGTAGTCTAAGTACACAATTACACAAATTTGTTCGCTGGTTTATATACAGTTACGCAAAATACCTCACCTTAAGGAAGTTAAAATGCAAATTTAAATGCAAGTATTGTACGGATGAGCGAGTATATATAACGCTGCATAAACTTTGTAGACTACTTGTGTATTTAAAGTTACATTGACTTAATAATTTAACCTTGATGAGGAAGAAAATGTTTCATTAACATTGTGTATTGCACTAAATCAATCATTTCTCTATTTATGCAATATTTTGGTGCACTAATACCTTCAAATCATGTACTACTGTACATTATTTCGAAATATCGCCTTCAACCTGTCGCTTACGTCACTTGTTTATTTATATCTGGCTAACTCGTAATAAGGGTATTTTTACAATTGAATGTTATACAAAATGGCGGCGGTAACTACACTGTCAAAACGGAATAAGGAAATCATCATCTCAGTGATTTTAACGTTGTCAATCATCGGGAATGTCGTCTGTATAAATGAGTGTAAGATTTTCGTTTCTATTATAACCATGCGATGTTTAAAGATCTAAATTGTGTTATTTATAATTATAGACTAAATTGGTTCCACTAAATTGTAACCTTCAATACTACAGACCATATTAACTCGCGTTGATATACGTTGTTAATGAATTGGTTATTTAACATGTATCTGTATGACTTTATGTATATTTGTGATTGTGGATCAATACTTCCAAATCGCGTAATGCCTCATTGTTATGTGATAATTCTAATCGATAACAGTATGTTCTTTTAGAGCTATCAGTCTTTTGCGGTCGTATGGATCGCCGGAGCTGCCTTCTGATAGGACTTTTTGCTATATGTGTACACTTTCCATGTTGTTTTCGGTTTTTGTAGCATACATGTGTATCAAACAGGCGGCTTTTCATCCACAACTCTAATTCAGATTGCCACCTAGCCATCATATTCGGAGTCTTGACTTGTTTTTATATTTGCCCATCTTTGATCAAGAAAATTGTCGCAATAATTTAAAATAGCTTCAGGAAAACAAACAAAATTAACTTTATCACAATATAGTGACCAAAGTTGTGTATATGAAGTTTCTATGGAGATCTAGCTAGGGATGTATCTACATTTGCTAGGGTTAATGCCCCTCTGTCTCCTCAGCGCGAAATTACCTTAGGTAAACGTTTATGAGCCTTTTTTCGTTCGTATTCATTACTTAAACCACTTCCTTCTTCAGTATTTTAAAACAGTTTCGTGTAACTTAAGTGAAAAATTAATGTTCTCTCCTTATTCATATACAACTACATAGTTACCTAGCTCTGTTTACAGTATTATTACTATTGTTAATGATTTCTACACATTGCTTATACCAATAAAATCATTCTTACGATCTGCCTTATGACCTTGATTTATAAAAGTATAACACTGTTATACATTCTTCATGAATACTTAACATATTAAGACAAAATAAAAACCAACGTTGATCCGATTGTATTACGGATTGAATAGAACAAGAAGTACATGCCCTTAGATTAACGATAATTGCTCAATATCATCATGTTTCAATTTTAAACATGTTTATGTGATTTATTGAATTGCTCAGATCAGACAGTATGTTGCAAACTCATATGCTAATAATATTATCTTTATACTAATTTCAAAATAAAAACGAAATTGCTCCAAACGGTCACATGTTCTTTAAAACAACTCACCGATGTTTAAGTTATAGCAGTTGTAATGTCACTATAGAAAGTTTTAATATCTTAAAGGATTTACGTGTTGCTTTATACTTTTCTATTTTTAATTAAACAGATTATCACTGTGATGTTCATATTTTGAAGAAATTTTTGCGTTGTTATTTACCTGAAATTTAACATAAATTTTAATTTGCTTTGAATTGTTTTAGTCCAAATGATCCGAATGACTTGGAAAATAGGGAAAATAGCCAAGAAGTTTTATGTGTCAAAGTAAATTGCACAATATCTCTAGGTAAATATATCAGGAAAATAGCAAAACTATAAGATAGTTAATTCTATTAAAAGCGTCTGTAATAGCTATATTCTCTTTATACATCCACATAAATTTGAAATTTAACAAAAGATATTCCCTAAAATTTAATTTTTCGTCGAGCCGCTTGCGAAAGCTCGATATAGTTGTCCAAATGGTTGTTCGGTGTATGTGCGTGCGTGCGTTCGAGTTTAGCTTGTCCGGGCCGTAACTTATCAATGGATCAAGGGATTCTTAAATAACTTGGCACAAATGTTCACCATCGTAAGACAGAGTGTCATGCGCAAAAGACGGTCCCTTTGTTTAAGATCAAGGTCACACTTAGAGGTGAAAGGTCAAATTCAAGAATGACTTTGTCCGGAGCATATCTTGTTCATGCATGGAGGGATTTTGATGTCTCTTAGTACAAATGTTTACCGTCATAAGATAGAGTGCCATGCTCAAGATCCAGGTCCCTAGTTCCAAGGACTAGGTCATGCTTCGAGGCCAAAGGTCAGATACAGGAATAATTCAAGAGTGACTTTGTCCGGAACATTTCTTCTTCATGCGTGGAGGGATTTTGATGTTACTTGGCACAATTGTTCACCACCATGAGCTACCCTCGTTTTAAGAATAACTTTCCTTTGTTGTTACTATAAATAGCTTATATCGTAACTTTTTAGTACTAGTCTTTGAGAAAAATGTTACATCAAGTATTAGGTGTATTTTGACCTGTCTCTATTCTGTAAGGAGTTAGCCCTTTTGACAGTTGGTGGCTTGACATGTTGCACGTGGGCATCTAGTTATAATTATAGTTATTTCGACTAATCCGCAATAACAACAATGGAACAATCTGCAAAAGCATAATACACTTAAGTTACACAGAAGCAAAAGCTGGAATTGTTGGCATGCTGGAAATGTTATTTTACCGTCACATTTGCACTGTTTTTTCAAATAGTTAAAAGAAATGATTGGTAAACTGACTACTGCATTTAATCAAGGGCGGCAGCTAATGATTTCACAACCTTTTTCGGTTCTAGATCACATGGAGGACTACTGCGACAAAGAATTAAGTTTTATATCAAAAGGGCTGGATCAGGCAAGACTTAAATTAAATGACGAATACATATATGAACCGAAAAATGATTGGTACCCGTACGAGAGGCTCTCCAACTGTGAGACAAAAATTGCAGCTTGGTACACAACATATCCAAAGCTCATGTTCTATTTTGAGGATCTAAACCTTGCATGTGACGATGGACATCTTGAGTTTTACGAGGGAGAAACCGCAAGCACAAGGGTGTCAGGTAAGAAATACGAAGTATTCATGTTTGTTCTTGAGAAATTTTTATACAGACATTCTAAAAAAGATATATCTTAAACTTACCGCGATTCATTAACTACCTAATATCATTAGCTAAACAATCAGTACAATAATTGATTTCGGTTTCGATTTCCGTTGACAATATGATAAAGAAACTTCAGAATGGCCATCATCAAATATTGAATATCTATTTTTTAGAGAATTTAGTTGCATCGACGCGATTGTATACATTGCTGCTTATAATAGCGTGTGAATTTGCTTTAGAGGTTTTACTCTTTTTGCCCCGAGATTAAGGTCATTATTGACAATGATTCATTCATAGGTCAAAGTAAAAACATTATCTAAGTTTTGAACTATTTTAGGTTAGTTAACGTGTTGTTATGAGCTGCTTATTGTTAATTATGAACTTGTGTTATGGGTTGAGAAAAATTAGAACATACACAAAAGAGACTCATCATCGGACATTAGTTTCTTGATACTGTGTCACTAATAAATTGGTGGCGCATCTATAAAGAGTAGACAGTAAATGGAGCGATGGCTACCTGTTACCCTTTGCGCTTTCAAGATTGTTACAATAAGTTTAAAGTACAGATGCGCCCAGAATTTCCTTCAATAGCTGAAACCGATTAACAGTGAAAGAAGATTATTTCCTAAATGGTACTAGCATGAACATTTCTAAACTTTTGTGACAATGACGCTCATCTTATCAGATTCGGCCTTTGTTTACCGTACTTAATCCACTCTGTAGGCTATACCACATTTTGTCGGCTCATCCATTACATCATAAATGCATTCTGTGCTCTGATTTTAATGCTATTTATTTACTTCATTGTGTCGGGTAGGGTCTCTTATATTAGGAAGTTTCTAAGTTTATTGTATACTCTTACTAAATTGGAACAAAATAAAGTTCCACTTGTCAACACATGATTCAGATAAATGTGCCAAATATAATTGATTATTAACTGCTATCTGTGGAATGCAGTGTGTTCGGTATGCGTGAGGTACAAGCACACTTTATCTTCAAAGTGCCTATATTGATGGAAATTGGAGGGAAAATTTTATTGAATACTGTGCCCCAGCGAAAATATAAAAATATAAAAATCAATTCACATTAAAAGGAATATGTACTTTAAATGACGGAAGGACACACGTGTACATTCTCATTTATGATATTATGTTACATTTTTCTTTCAAACGTTGGAAAATCGAGCTACATGTATGAGACAGAATATTTACCTTAATTAATAACGTTTTAAATAAATGCCCATATTTCTTATTATTTGAAGTGTAATATTTCTACTAGTTAGACATTGCGATCAATTGTTTCAGGATTAAAGGGTGATATTTGTGGCACCAACAAACCAGGTGGGGTATATGCAGTAGACACCAGATATATTCGAATAAGATACGTACCTACACGTAGACAGTATCTTAGTAATGTATTTACTATCATTATCACAGCCTTTGCTGACGGTAAGTTCTTCGTTACATAAATAAAATAAAAAATCTTTGCAGAAAGGTTGCAAAAGGTTAGAATACTGATAAGCTATGATTTACTTCAAGCCAAATGTTGTAAATATGTATTTTAAAGGAGGTTAAAACTCCTTCATAATTGCCCCCCCTGTCTAAACCTTTAATTGGTTTATTACTCATTAACAAATATAACACTGGATTAGGTGTCTACTCTTGATAATAAGACAATATGTTTTGTTAATATGTAGAGATAAATGGATTTATTACTTATTTCTTGATGTTTGTTGTTTTACGGAATAGCGTCATTTTCATAAGAACATGTACAATATTTAGAAACATTTTGATACCTCGAACGCATTAAAGTTGCAGAAAACTTAATCTCACTTACGGGGATTTTGTGACAGTTGAAAGGGTATATTAAAGTTAAAAGTTTTGTTTAAGAAAGATGTAACAAAAAATTCAGATTTTCTTTGATGTTTTATCCTGACCAAACCATTAATCCGTAAAATTCTCTTTATATTTTTATCAACGGAATAAAGCATACTTTTGCATCTCTAAATGAATAATTTGTATGTAGCAAGAGCAACTTATTTTAATAATTTCTCTAAATGACTCACAACTGGAGGTACTAACGACCACATTTGTTTAAAAAATTGTATAAATAAAAGCATCTGTAAAATATTTATTTCCCTATTTTTTCACATTGTAATCATATTTTTGAATAATGTGTATATTAATCATTCATCATCACTTATCAATTGTATCAGTAGCTATGCGTTAGCAAATTATTAAATATCACTGACCAAAACCCCTACTGGTAATACAAAGGGTCTGTCTGGTCCCCTGTAGCAACATATCTCACATTCCATAGTAAAGATAACTATATGCACTGACAAACGACCTTCGCAAAAACCCGGGAATATTTCTACATATACTTTATTTTACGGTCTAAAACAATACAATTATTCCATTGGTAATACATATTTGGACATTGGTAAACATTCTTAGATATACATTCGTAAATATATGTCACGTCCTCTCTATTTCAGATACTTGTCCGAGCTATGCACATGAGTGTAAAAACTCTCGATGCGTCGATGATGATATTGCTTGCAATGAATATGACTCCTGTGGTGATGGTTCTGGTTGTGACCTCGGAACTGGTGCTGTTATCGGAATAGTACTTGGCAGTCTTGCCGGATTGGCGTTGATTGTTAGCATCATTGTATGTTGCATTTGCTGCACGAGGAAAACTGGCAGAACACCTGGAGTTGTTCAGGTACAGTTTCTAACAGCATCTAATACTTTGTTAAAACGCAGCTTTTAGATAAGAGCCATCCCACATTAAACATGCACATTGATACAGGTAATTTTGTTTTACAATTAGAACCTCTGCCTTAGTGTCTTTGATTCTAATAGTCTTTCAATTTGTTCTGTGATATTTCGTTCATTTATAATAAACTTTAAGTGTCTTCCTACGTCATGGTGCAATCTTATACTTGGACCACAATGGAAATAAGGTTTTTCTCAATACCATTTTGTGCTATCCTTTGTAAAATATGTTATTTGGCATGGCGCTAAATGAATTTATCTTTTATTAGTATTTAATCTCTAAATAATTATTGAGACACTTAATATTATAATATTAGATTGCTTTAAATATGTATGATGTAAATATATTAAATATCCTTTTGTGCCATGTAAATGTACATTTTATACAGAATAAAATACTAGTATATCTATCTAACCCATGAATACGACATAAAAATGTTAAAAATGGCAGAGAGTTGGCACGTGAAATTGAAGAGCATGAACACAGTGTTGAAACAGTTCTTGAAATCGGATGAAAATCAAAAGAGTTGTTGGAAATTTAAGAGTTAGTAAATATGCAAATTACACAAACTATTAGACGCGCCCCTTTTTAAAAACTTAACTTTGAACCTCATTTTACTCCTTCTTTCGTTATAGTTTTCATTTGAAATTGAAAACATGGAATACATGCAAGTATAATGTACATTACCATGCTTCAATATGTTTTAACGCTGATGTTTTAACTTAGCAGTATTACCTGCATGAATATTCAATTAGGGCACTCTGTAATCACAAATTCAAAATGGCCGCCTCCATGATCCTCGAATATGGAAATTTTCAATATTTAATGTCTTCACATTTAATACTCCGATTTAGAAATTCTTTCAACATTTTGTTCCTTTTAACAATTTCTTCAATTAAAAATCAACTTATTTTTGACATGCTTTTCTATTTAAAAAAGAATTCCAAGAATGTTGATTTTCGTATATGATTCTGGTTTTAAATCGCTGACTGAACTACATACAATCTGTTGTAAATAAAAATGCTAAATGAAGTGGTATATGTTGAAGATATTTTTTGATTTATGTGATATAAATGACTTGGGAAAGTAACATTCAAAATCAATGTGGTTAAGTATTGTAGGAAATACTAACCCCTATTATGATAAATCAATCGGCTTGTACTATGTCTTGTAATTCATTGTATAGAATTTGAAATTTAGAAGTGGTAGCAGTCAATCCACAAACATCCTTCGTTGTAAGAGAAACAACCACGTTTAGGGAATAATCTTTATCTTCTTAAATGTCAACAAATGAGTATCAATTACAGAACACTGGCCAGGCACAGGTTACTTTCACTTCTTCAAACCAACAAGGATTTAGTCAAGCCAGCTACGGTGTTAACCAGGGAGCACCCTATCCCGCTTACCAAACACAAGGATTTAATCAAGCCAGCGCCCCCTATCCAGCACCATATCCCGTCATGTCAACAAATCTAGCGACCGCTCCACAACCAACCTATCCAAACCCAAACTTTAGTTCTCCTCCGGCATATGACGACCTCTATAGAACCTCTGACCAAGGAGCAAAGCAGCATCAGGAAAATAACAGTTCTGCTTACACAGACACAACACACAAATCAGAAGATCACGAGTACGCAGAATTGAGGACATGACATGCGTTTTCGTGCACCTAAATCACAAAACTGTTGCTGTGGCACAAAATTATTTACTTTGCAAAAAAATATGTGTTTAAGCTTACTTTTGCACCAGCTTGCAAATATACCCGTTTCGCAAAAATTCTATCATAACATGACATATCATGTTTTAATGATGTTCCGCAAAAATTCTATCAAAATGAGATAAATTATTATCATGTTTTTATGATGTTACGCAAAAAACTCTTTTTTAAGACGAGATATGATAATCATAGTTTTATGTTTTAATGATACTTTTAATTATATATAAAATAATACTTAAAGCGACGGACGAAAATAGTAACAAATTGAGAAGGAAACATATCTAGAAAATGAAACTTCCAAAAGGTAAAAATGTTTACAAAAGAGACTGGATTTAACCAGTCAAGGTGGTATCATATATTTAGTAACTTAGCTTAAATTGTGACTTGCCTTTAATATTTAATGTAATTAATACAAAACAAAGTCTGGATTGCACATCAAATCAATATTTTATAGAAAACTCTGTAATTGTACAGTATTTCGATGCACTTATATCTAAATATTGTGTACGACTTTTAAAATATTGTTTTTGCCATTTATTTACTTAACGAACATTTAGAAATGTTAGAACATGCTTGCATATCAACCAAACGTTATGTATGATCATGAAATTATGCCGGCCAAGGGGGTTGGGACCTGACAATAGGGGTCACTTCCAATCATCCATGTGTCTGTGATTATACTGTGATATGTAAGTTGGAATCTCCCAAGAATACTTTTTCTTTTAAATTCAGTTTTTTTTGCGATCGAATGACAATACAAAAACAGTACAGCTTACAGGGTCAATTAAAATAGTATACTGTTATAAGTTTTATTACGTGCGAAAAATGTAATTTTCGAAATCGTCGTAGGTGAAGTTTTGGGTGTGTTGTTCTTAGTGCTGCCGTTTGTAATCTTTCTCGTTGATTTTATTCACTGCAGTAGACCATGAAATAATACAAACAAGAGCTGTCCCTCACAAGTGACGAATGCCCCCGAAAGAGGTGCCTCACAGTCTGTGTCCTCTCCATGTGCTCAATAAATGTGCTATGTAATTTTAAAATCCTTCCATGCATGACAGAGTAACCATGCATACAGTATTCCATTACTTTAAACACTAAGTGTGACCTTGACCTTTGAGGTAGGGACTTGGGTCTTGCACGCTTCACATCCGCTTGATGTGCTAGACATTTGTGCCAAGTTATTTTAAAATCCTTCAAAGCATGTTAAAGTTATAGTCCGGACACAAATGTATGCATATATACAGGATTCCATTACCTATAAACTCTAAGTGTGACCTTGACCTTTGAGGTAGGGATGTGGGTCTTGCACGCGACACGTCGTCTTGATGTGCTAGACATTTCTGCCAAATTATTTTAAAATCCTTCAATGCATGACAAAGTTACAGTCCGGACACGAATGTGTGCATATATGCATATATAGAGGAATCCATTACCTTCAAACTCTAAGTATGACCTTGACATTTGAGCTAGAGACGTGGGTCTTGCACGCGACACGTCATCTTGATGTGCTAGACATTTGTGCCAAGTTGTTTTAAAATCCTTCAATGCATGACAGAGTTACAGTCCGGACACGAATTTGTAAGTGGGGACGCACAGACGGACGGACGGTCAGACGGACAGACGGACGGTGCGATTTTAATATGCCACCCTACGGGGACATAAAAATATTCCCGTACCAGCATCAGCATCATTAACATTTGTCTTGTGTTTAGTCCGACCGATTGTGATTATGATAAAAATGCGTCTTTTTTCCGTATTGAAATACACGCAGTTGTATACGTACGTATTTTCACTAATAAATTATATGTTAAACTTTATCATCTTAGTATAAGTACACAATTATACAAATTTGTTCGCTAGTTATATCAATTTTGCAGTAATATAATCTTAAAGTGAAAATGCCTCTAATTGTGCGATATTTTGATGCACTAACATCTTTAATTCATGTACTACCTTATTTCGAAATATCGCTTCCGACACATCGCCTACGTCATTTGTTAAGTGTGGGCCGCAATTATCAAAAAAAAATGGGGGTCACCATGCTTTGGAATGAGCTATATCCAATAAAAACATTAAAAAATTTGGAAAAATTCATATTTAATATTAAATTAATACAATACGAAGTCTGTAATTCTGTTTAACACTATTTACAGCATATCAAATTACCCCACCCACTCATAATCTAATGTCAAAATTACCAAAATTAGAAGCAAGAACAAAGTACATTTGAACTAACCATAAGAATCATCTAATTAACAGAACTACAGTTTTGACTCCTAAAATACCTGGCCCTCCAAATACAAACAGAATATTAACAGATGTCAAGTTAAATTTTAGATAATAGTTAATGTGTGCCATTAATGGTGCAAAGTCAGCATAACATGCCCTTTCATGTCACGTTTTATTTGAAGTATTCTGTGTATTTACAAAAAACAGCAATAACAAGAGCTGTCCCTCACAAGTGACGAATGCCCCCGAAAGAGGTGCCTCACAGTCTGTGTCCTCTCCATGTGCTCAATAAATGTGCTATGTAATTTTAAAATCCTTCCATGCATGACAGAGTAACCATGCATACAGTATTCCATTACTTTTAAACACTAAGTGTGACCTTGACCTTTGAGGTAGGGACATGGCTCATGCAGACAACACATTTTCTTGATGTGCTGAACATTTGTGCCAAGTTATTTTAAATCAATTAATGCATTAAAAAGTTACAATCCTGACACAAATGTATATATACATGATTCCATTACCTATAAACTCTTAGTGTGACCTTGACCTTTGAGGTAGGAACTTGAGTCTTGCTTGCAACATAAAAGCTTGATGTGCTAAAAATTTGTGCGAAGTTATTTTAAAATCCTTCAAAGCATGATAAAGTTATAGTCTGGACACAAATGTATGCATATATACAGGATTCCATTACCTAAAAACTCTAAACGTGACCTTGACCTTTGAGGTAGGGACGTGGGTCTTGCACGCGACACGTCGTCTTGATGTGCTTCACATTTTTCCCAAGTAATTTTAAAATCCTTCAATGCATGACAAAGTTACAGTCCGGACACGAATGTGTGCATATATGCATATATAGAGGAATCCATTACCTTCACACACTAAGTATGACCTTGACATTTGAGCTAGAGACGTGGGTCTTGCACGCGACACGTCGTCTTGATGTGGTAGACATTTCTGCCAATTCATTCTATAATCCTTCAATGCATGACATAGTTACAGTCCGGACACGAATTTGCAAGTGGGGACGCACAGACGGACGGACGGACGGTACGATTTTACTATGCCACCCTTCGGGAGCATAAAAAATAAATGCAAATTTAAATCTGGTTTATCTAATACGAAAAGATTATTGCATTTATGCGTTAGTCTTCAAATATAATACAATGTGACAAAGAGTGAAAATAAAAATGGTAATCCACTGTTTCAAAATTGTGGATTATCACTTTTATTTCGCTAAGAAAATTCTATAACTCACTGGAAAACATAAAATAATTAAAGTTATTGAAAGGAAACATCTCTGGACAGATGAACATACAAACGACCATGTAAAAATATGATTGATTCAATTTCGTATACTATAGCCGTATACTATGCTTCGATCTATAGCCAGGTCGGTAGCGTCCTTTGGCAAGACAAAAATACATCCACATTGCCTCTCTCTGTTCGAGGTTGATTCCATCTGGAATGAGTCTCGGGATCGATTAACATAAGTTGTAAGAACTTGTTTCGCAATCGAGAATAAATAAATAAGACTAAGTATGCTTTTTATTGGAAAGAATATTTAGTTCACCACAGCTCTAAGAGCTATTCTTGGGCTGAGACATTCCGTCCGTGTGACCCAGGGGCGTAGCTTGAAAGAAATGTTAGTGTAGGCACTTATTTTCTTTGGGTTTCGGCGGTATTTCTCCGGGAAATCTTTTAAATCCCGTATCGCCGCTGCTGCATTCTGACGTATCCTAGGGTATATTTTGGTGGAAAATAAAGATACTAAGTTTGTGAATTTTGCCAGCTGAATTCATATGGCAATGAATTATAGAATAGCATACTGCTAATACTATAGTCCCTCGAGTTCATTTTGTCTGATGTTTGTCTGATGTCTTTCACATGAACAAACTTTTGCCAAGAAAGGTGCTGTGATTCTTGTTTGCAAGTCACACAATTGTGTAGGCTGAATCTTTCCAAAGAGCTTTTGAGACGTTTTCAGGAAAACCCAGAAAAGGTCTCCTGAGTATATTATGTTAGGTCTTGGACAGTTTTTGACGTATCATTGTAGATAAATGCCTACTCTGTGAATGCTAAATACACGGGTGCAAACCTTGTTTGTTTGTTTGTTTGTACACGCCTTTCTGCTTGTTCTCAGCGCATACCACCGAAATCGCAACCTGGCAACTTCGTTACTACAATATATTAAACATTAAAATTATTCTTGAAGAAAGTATACACAATTGTAGCTTCTTATCAATTGGTAGCTACATAAGTTAACATAAAGATATAATACTATTTTATGCCCCAATAGGTGTTCTTATTACAATTGCACCGTCTGTCTGTGTGTCCATCCTTCTATTCGTTCGTGTCCGGACTGTGACTATGTCATACATTAAAGGATTTTAAAGTAACTATGCGCAGATGTTCAGAACATCAAGACGACGTGCCTCATGTAAGACCGGCGTCCCTTCGTCAAAGGTCAAGGTCACACTTAAGAGTTTAAAGGTAATGGAACCTTGTATAATTTTATGCACATATTCGTTTCCGGATTGTAACTTTGTTATGCAATGAAGGATTTAGAAATAACTTGTCAAAACAGTTCAGCACATCAAAACGACGCGTGGTGTACAACTCGTTTAAAACGTGCATTACAAGTAAAACATTTTTTTGCGGTTTAGTAATATAGATCTTACAGGAAATAAAAATCAAACATGCAGACAATGTTAATGATTGTAAAGATGATTTCATGTTCTATAAATCATGAAAACCAGTGTTATTTCAATCCGACTATGTTTCATTTTTAAAGACATTGCGTCATGAGTTTCGTCAATAGCAGAGCAAAAAGCTAGAACTGCACTTTTCCAGGGGGTCATGAATGGTCGTATCTAGTATTAACAAATTCAGTTCAAGATCTCAAAACACTTGTATTGAACTAAGTACTACTCCCGGTTGCGTTTGTAACTGTACCTCATCGAACTAGTTCTTAAAACCTTTGATTTTTTGCATTAAAGTATATTTTACAATAACGGAATAGTTTCCTTTCATTTTTATTGCATATTTGGCATTTTTATATTTTTCTTTGTTGGGGAAAAGTGTAGGCACGTGCCTACCGTGCCTATAAGACGCTACGCCCCTGCCGTGTCGCCGACATTTTGCTTAATACGTCATCTTTATAGCATTTTTCCAGATTTTCAACGTGCATGTAGTATATTCCTTTTAATCGAGCTGATCCTACAGTTTATGAAGAAATCTGCACTATCATAATCAATAGACAATGCGTCATACCCGAGTCATTAGTACCTTAAAGGATATTTGCGGTCCTAATTATGCCCACAATGTAAATCGAGATTTAAACAACCCCGTTATAGATGTGTCTTCTTTCCGGAGAAAAATACACCCGATAAATTTATAAGGAGTGAATACGTACGCGTGTGTAACTAGTCAATATGTTAAACTTTATCACTGTAGTCTAAGTACACAATTATACAAATTTGTTCGCTGGTTTATATACAGATGCGCAAAATACCTCACCTAAAGGAAGTTAAAGCAAGTATAAGATGTACGGATGAGCGAGTATATATAACGCTGCATAAACTTTGTAGACTACTTGTGTATTTAAAAATATTGACTTAATAATTTAGCCTTGATGTGGAAGAAAATGTTTCATTAACATTGTGTATTGCACTAAATCAATCATTTCTCTATTTATGCAATATTTTGGTGCACTAATACCTTTAAATCATGTACTACTGTACATTATTTCGAAATATCGCCCTCAACCTGTCGCCTACGTCACTAGGTTATTTATATCTGGCTAACTCGTGATAAGGGTATTTTTACAATCGAATGTTATACAAAATGGCGACTGTAACTACACTGTCAAAACGAAATAAGGAAATCATCATCTTAGTGATTTTAACGTTGTCAATCATCGGGAATGTCGTCTGTAAAAATAAGTGTAAGATTTTCGTTTCTATTATAACCATGCAATGTTTAAGATCTAGACTGTTTCTAAATTGTGTTATTTATAATTGTAGACTAAATTTGTTCCACTAAATTGTAACCTTCAATACTACTGACCTGTTAACTCGGGTTGATATACGTTGTTAATGAATTGGTTATTTAACATGTATCTGTATGACTTTATATATATTTGTGACTGTTGATCAATACTTCTAAATCGCAGAATGCCTCATTGTTATGTGATAATTCTAATCGATAACAATATGTTCTTTTAAGAGCTATGAGTTTTTGCGGTCGTATGGATCGCCGGAGCTGCCTTCTGATAGGACTTTTTGCTATAAGGCTATTTTCGGTTTTTGTAGCATACATGTGTATTAAACAGGCGGCTTTTTATCCACAACTCTATTTCAGATTGCTACCTAGCCATCATATTCGAAGGCTCGACTTGTTTTTATATTTGCCCATCTTGGATCAAAAAAATTGTTGCAATAATTTTTAAAAAGCTTCAGAAAAACAAATAAAATTAACTTTATCACAATATAGTGACCAAAGTTGTGTATATGAAGTTTCTATGGAGATCTAGCTAAGGATGTATAGATCTACTTGCTAGGGTCAATGCCCCTCTTTCTACTCAGCGCGAAATTAGGTAAACGTTTGTGTGCCTTTTTGTTCGTATTCATTACTTAAACCACTTCCTTCTTCAGTATTTTAAAACAGTTTCGTGTAACTTAAGTGAAAAATTAATGTTCTCTCCTTATTCATCAACAACTACATAGTTACCTAGCTCTGTTTACAGTATTATTACTATTGTTAATGATTTCTACACATTGCTTATACCAATAAAATCATTCTTACGATCTGTCTTATGACCTTGATTTAAAAAAGTATAACACTGTAATAAATTCTTCATCAACACTTAACATATTAAGACAAAATTAAAATAAGTTTGATCCGATTGTATTACGGATTGAATAGAACAAGAAGTACATGCCCTTAGATTAACGATAATTGCTCAATATCATCATGTTTAAATTTTAAACATGTATATGTGATTTATTGAATTGCTCAGATCAGACAGTGTATTGCAAACTCTTATTATCATGATATTATCTTTAAACTAATTTCAAAATAAAAACGAAATTGTTCCAAACGGTCATATGTTCTTTAAAACAACTCACCGATGTTATAGCAGTTGTATTGTCACTATAGAAAGTTTTAATTTCTTAAAGGATTTACGTGTTGCTTTATAGTTTTTTTCTTTTTAATTAAACATATTATCAAAGTGATGTTCATATTTTGAAGAAATATTTGCGTTGCTATTTACCTAAAATTTAACACAAATTTTAATTTGCTTTGAACTGTTTTAGTCCAAATGATCCGAATGACTTAGAAAATATGCAAAATAGCCAAGAAGTTTTATGTTTCAAAGTAAATTGCACAATATCTCTAGGTAAATATATCAGGAAAATAGTAAAACTGTTATTAATAAGACAGTTAATTCCATTAAAAGCGTCTGTAATAACCATATTCTCTTTGTATATCCACATAAATGTGAAATTTTAGAAAAGATATTCCCTAAAATTTAATTTTTTGTCGAGCCGCTTGCGAAAGCTCGATATAGTTGTCCAAATGGTTGTTCGGTGTATGTGCGTGCGTGCGTCCGAGTTTAGCTTGTTCGGGCTGTAACTTATCCATGGATCAAGGGATTCTTAAATTACTTGGCACAAATGTTCACCATTATGAGACGGAGTGTCATGCGCAAGAACCAGGTCCCTAGGTTTAAGATCAAGGTCACACTTAGAGGTGAAAGGTCAAATTCAAGAATGACTTTGTCCGGAGCATATCTTCTTCATACATGGTGTGATTTTGATGTAACTTGCTACAAATGTTCACCATCATGAGATAGAGTGTCATGCGCAAGAACCAGGTTCCTAGTTTCAAGGTCAAGGTCACGCTTAGAGGCCAAAGGTCAGATACAGGAATAATTCAAGAATGACTTTGTCCGGAGCATTTCTTCTTCATGCATGGAGGGATTTTGATGTTACTTGACACAAATGTTCACCACCGTGAGACGGAGTGTCATGCGCAAGAACCATGTCACAAGGTCTGAGGCCAAGGTCACACTTAGAGGTTAAAGGTCAAATTCAAGAATATCTTTGTCTGGAGGATTTCTTCTTCATGCATGGAGGGATTTTGATGTAACTTGATACAAATGTTCACCACCATGAGCTACCCTTGTTTTTAGAATTACTTCCCTTTGTTGTTACTATAAATAGCTTATATTTTAACTTTTTTATTACTGGCCGTTGAGAAAAATCGTGACCACTTTTCTGTGGTACAACATGCACGTTACATCCAATATTAGGTGTATTTTGACCTATCTCTACTTGGTAAGGAGTTAGCCCTTTTGACAGCTGGTGGCTTGACATGTTGCACGTGGGCATCTTGTTACAATTATAGTTATAAGGTATGTCGACTAATCCGTTATAACAACAATGGAACAATCTACAAGAGCATAATACTAGTAACACAGAAGCAATAGCTGGAATGTTAGCATGCTGGAAATGTTATTTTACCGTCACATTTGCACTGTTTTGTCAAAAAATTAAAAGAAATGATCGGTAAACTTACTATAACATTGAATCAAGGGCATCTGTCTGATCACAAACATTTACAGCACGGCAGCTAATGATTTGGCAACCTTTTTCGTTTCTAGATCAGATGCAGGATTACTGCGACAAAGAATTAAGTTTTATATCAGAATGGCTTGATCAGGCAAGACTTGAATTAGATGACACATACTTATATGACAGGAAAAATGATTGGTACCCGTACGAGAGGCTCTCCAACTGTGAGACAAAAATTGAAGCTTGGTACACAACATATCCAAAGCTCATGTTCTATTTTGAGGATCTAAACCTTGCATGTGATGATGGACATCTTGAATTTTACCAGGGAGAAACCGGAAGCACAAGGGTGTCAGGTAAGAAATACGGATTATTCATGTTTGTCGTTCTTGAGAAATCTTTATACAGACATTCTAAAAAAGATATATCTTAAACTTACCGCGATTCATTAACTACCTAATATCATTAGTTAAACAATCAGTACAATAATTGATTTTGGTTTCGATTTCCGTTGACAAAATGATAAAGAAACTTCATAAAGAAATGGCCATCATCAAATATTGAACCATCTATTTTTTTAGAGATTTTAGTTGCATCGACGCGATTGTATACATTGCTGCTTATAGTAACGTGTGAATTTGCTTTTGATGTTTAACTCTTTTTGCCCCGAGATTAAGGTTATTATTGACAATGATTCATTCATAGGTCAAAGTAAAAACATTATCTAAGTTTTGAACTATTTTAGGCTAGTTAGCGTGTTGTTACGAGCTGCTTATTGTTAATTATGAACTTGTGTTATGGGTTGAGAAAAAGTAGAACATATACAAAAGAGACTCATCATCGAACATTAGTTTCTTAATACTGTGTCACTGTTAAATTTATGGCGCCTCTATAAGGAGTAGACAGTAAATGGAGCGATGGTTACCAATTACCCTTTGCGCTTTCAAGATTGTTACAATAAGTTTAAAGTACAGATGCTCCCAGAATTTCCTTCAATAGCTGAAACCGATTACCAGTGACAAAATATTATTTCCTAAATGGTACTGGCATGAACATTTCTGAACATTTATGACAATGACGCTCATCTTATCAGATTCGGCCTTTGTTTACCGTACTTAATCCACTCTGTAGGCTATACCACATTTTGTCGGCTCATCCATTACAACATAAATGCATTCTGTGCTCTGATTTTAATGCTATTTATTTACTTCATTGTGTCGAGTAGGGTCTCTTATATTAGGAAGTTTCTAAATTTATTGTATACTCTTACTAAATTGGAACAAAATAAAGTTCCACTTGTCAACACATAATTCAGATAAATGTGCCAAATATAATTGATTATTAACTGCTATCTGTGGAATGCAGTGTGTTCGGTATGCGTGAGGTACAAGCACACTTTATCTACAAAGTGCCTATATTGATGGAAATTGGAGGGAAAATTTTAGTGAATACTGTGCCCCATCGACAATATAAAAATCAATTCACATAAAAAGGAATATGTACTTTAAATGACGGAAGAACACTCGTGTACATTCTTATTTATGATATTATGTTACATTTTTCTTTCAAACGTTGGAAAACCGAGCTATATGTATGAGACAGAATATTTACCTTAATTAATAACGTTTTAAATAAATGCCCATATTTCCTACTATTTGAAGTATAATATTTCTACTAGTTAGATATTGCTATCAATTGTTTCAGGATTAAAGGGTGATATTTGTGGCACCAACAAGCCAGGTGGGGTATATGCAGTAGACACCAGATATATTCGAATAAGATACGTACCTAAACGTAGCCAGTCTCTTAGTAATGTATTTACTATCATTATCACAGCCTTTGCTGACGGTAAGTTCTTCGTTATATAAATAAAATGAAAAATCTTTGCAGAAAGGTTGCGAAAAGGTTAGAATACTGAAAAACTATGATTACTTCAAGCCAAATGTTGTATGTATGTATTTTAAAGGGGGTTAAAAACTCCTTCATAAATGCCCCCCCCCCCCCCCACCCCGTCTAAACCTTTAATTGGTTTATTACTCATTAACAAATACAACACTGGATTAGGTGTCTTCTTTTGATACTAAGACAATATCTTTTGTTGATATGTAGAGATAATTGGATTTAATACTTATTTCTTGATGTTTGTTGTTTTACGGAATAACGTCATTTTCATAAGAACATGTACAATATTTAGAAACATTTTGATACCTCGAACGCATTAAAGTTGCAGAAAACTTAACCTCACTTACGGGAATTGTGTGACAGTTGAAAGGGTCTATTAAAGTTAAAAGTTTTGTTTAAGAAAAATGTAACAAACAATTCAAATTTTCTTAGATGTTTTATCCTGACCAAACCATTAATCCGTAAAATTATCTTTATATTTTTATTGACGGAATAAAGCATACTTTTTGTATCTCTAAATGAATAATTTAATAATAATATGTAGCAAGAGCAACTTATTTCAATAATTTCTCTATATGATTCACAACTTGAGGTACTAACGACCACATTTGTTTAAAAAATTGTATAAATAAAAGCATCAGTAAAATATTTATTTTCCTCATTTTTTCACATTGTCATCATATTTTTGAATAATGTGTATATTAATCATTCATCATCACTTATCAATTGTATCAGCAGCTATACGTTAGCTGATTATGAAATATCACTGACCAAATCCCCTACTGGTAATACAAAGGGTCTGTCTGGTCCCCTGTAGCAACATATCTCACATTCCATAGTAAAGATAACTATATGCACTGACAAACGACTTTCGCAAAAACCCGGGAATATTTCTACATATACTTTATTTTACTGTCTAAAACAATACAATTATTCCATTGGTAATACATATTTGGACATTGGTAAACATTCTTAGGTATACATTCGTAAATATATGTCACGTCCTCTCTATTTCAGATACTTGTCCGAGCTATGCACATGAGTGTAAAAACTCTCGATGCGTCGATGATGATATTGCTTGCAATGAATATGACTCCTGTGGTGATGGTTCTGGTTGTGACCTCGGCACTGGTGCTATTACCGGAATAGTACTTGGCAGTCTTGCCGGATTGGCTCTGATTGTTAGCATTATTGTATGTTGCATTTGCTGCACGAGGAAATCTAGCAGAACACCAGGAGTTGTACAGGTACAATTTCTAATAGCATCTAATATTTTGTTAAAACGCAGGTTTTAGATAAGAGCCAAACCACATTAAACATGCACATTGACACAGTTAATTTTGTTTTACAACTAGAACCTCTGTCTTAGTGTCTTTGATTCTAACAGTCTGATAATTTGTTCTGTGATATTTCGTTCATTTTAAGTAAACTTTAAGTGTCTTCCTACGTCATGGTGCAACCTTATACAAGGACCACAATGGAAATAAGGTTTTTCTCAATACCATGTTGTGCTTTCCTTTGTGTAACATGTTATTTGACATGGTGCTAAATGAATTTATCTTTCATTAGTATTTAATCACTAAATAATTATTGAGATACTTAATATTATATATTAGATAGCTTTAAATATGTATGATGTAAGTATATTAAATATCCTGTTGTGCCATGTAAATGTATATTTTATACAGAATAAAATACAAGGGTATCTATCTAACCCATGAACACGACATAAAAATGTTAAAAATGGCAGAGAATTGGCACGTGAAATTGAAGAGCATGAACACAGTGTTGAAACAATTGTTGAAATCGGATGAAAATCAAAAGAGTTATGTGGTTAAGTATTGTAGGAAATACTAAACCCTATTATGATAAATCAATCGGTTTACTATATCTTGTAATTCATTGTATAGAATTTGAAATTTAGAAGTGGTAGCAGTCAATCCACACACATCGTTCATTGTAAGAGAAACAACCACGTTTAGGGAATAATCTTTATCTTCTTAAATGTCAACAAATAAGTATCAATTACAGAACACTGGCCAGGCACAGGTTACCTTCACTACTTCAAACCAACAAGGATTCAGTCAAGGTAGCTACGGTGTTAACCAGGGAGCACCCTATCCCGCTTACCAAACACAAGGATTTAATCAAGCCAGTGCCCCCTATCCAGCACCATATCCCGTCATGTCAACAAGTCTAGCGACCGCTCCACAACCAACCTATCCAAGCCCAAACTTTAGTCCTCCTCCGGCATATGACGACCTCTATAAAAACTCTGACCAAGGAGCAAAGCAGCATCAGGAAAATAACAGTTCTGCCTACACAGACACAACACACAAATCAGAAGATCACGAGTACGCAGAATTGAGGACATGACATGCGTTTACATGCACCTAAAACAAAACTATTGCTGTGGCACAAAATCATTTATTTTGCCAAAAATATGTTTAAGCTTACGTTTGCACCGGCTTGCAAATATACCCTTTTCGCAAAAATTCTATCATAACATGACATGTCATGTTTTTTATGATGTTCCGCAAAAATTCTATAAAAATGAGATAAATTATTATCATGTTTTTATGATGTTACGCAAAAAACTCTTTTTTAAGATGAGATATGATAATCATAGTTTTATGTGTTAATGATACTTTTAATTATATATAAAATAATACTTAAAGCGACGGACGAAAATAGTAACAAATTGAGAAGGAAACAGATCTAGAAAATGCAACTTCCGAAAGGTAAAAATGTTTACAAAGAAGACTGGATTTAACCAGTCAAGGTGGTATCATATATTTAGTAACTTTGCTTAAATTGTGACTTGCCTTAAATTTTTATTTTCTTTTCGGTGTTTAGCGGATCATAATTAAAACTAGGCTTTCGTTGCAATACATTTATATATACAATTTTGACACAATTATCATCAATGATATGAAGACAATGTGAATGATGTGTGAATTACGTAAAAGGAGGTATTTAAACGGGAGTTCTTTCACTGTATAAATATTCAGAAGTCCATTAAAATGTATGATTAATTAAATTTCCAAATGCCCACTAAACTATGCGTTTTGTACTATCATTTCGTTTATCTAACCTCTCTAAAATGCATCTTGTTGTAGCTAACCAGAGCACTTTATTTGTATAAAATCATGTTATGTTAATGTTGTATGTTCATTATACGCCCTTAAAACACTGTTTTGTGTATCAGTTTAGTTCTAATTTAAGATTTATTCTTTTTCTTCTTATTATTATTAGTACCATTATTATTATTAAAAAAAGCTTCACAGGTATAAGTGTCTTGACTTTCTTTATTGTTGACTTGATACTTTATGGTATTAAAAATAAGAATGAACAATTAGACATACATTGTGATGGAAGTGTCAGTGAGTTGCAGTGGAGCTCATATGAGCAACATAGCGCAAGACCCTAATAATTTGAGTACCATTACTAGTCATTTAATCGGGATTTCACATGTAGATAGTTGACGGAGAGAGTACCATTACTGACTATTAAATCGGGATTCTATTTGCCGGAGACAGTTCTTTTACTGGTTATAAAACTGGGTAGACAGTGGCCGTAGAGAGTACCATTACTGGCCATAAATTCCGGATTCTTGGAGTAGACAGTGGCCAATGAGATACCATAACTGGCCACTAAATTGGGATTCCATGTGTAGATAATGACAGGAGATAGTACCATCATTAGGACCATAAAATCAACCAAACAATTTAACCAATTTGTTATAAATTTGCTGCAAATTCTTACCCACCTTAGAAACACAAACATTGCTAAAATAAAATGTTTAAAATTACTGTACCACATGCGGCAGATTTGGAGCAGGATGGAGTCACAAAGAAATACCTCGTGCTAATACAAATGATAAACATATCGGGCAATTTGTTTACTGACTCAACTGCCAACTTTATCCCAAGCATCATTGTATCACCCAAACCTAACAAACCACAGTTCCACTTGGTACATGAAATTGACATCGAGTGTCAGCGCTGCTTCGACAGCTTTGACTGCACATCAGCTAACTTTAACACATCCACACAATAATCAATCAGTGCTATAAATCAGCATATATTCGCGAGAACTGTAGTCAATTCGCTACTTCCAATGTGAAAGCTAACCAATGAACTCATATTACACATTACTCAATTCGTGGTATTTAAAGTCATAATATTCATTAATATGACAATACTGCATGAGTATGTCCACTTACAATGCTTACGCCACATCGTTTGACTTTACAACTAGTAAGAAATAACACTTACTGCTGAGCTTTTACTCTAATTAGCATATAGAAATCGTATAAAAAAAGGCTTGTATCATCAATATTTCACTTGCTGTCCCAATATTTTCAAAACATTTAACAGAAATTAATCTATTATACAAATTTATGTATTTATCAAATTAATGACGGTATATATTTTAGATCTGAGTTGTGCAAGATACATGTATTATGGAGACGGAAGTTAAAATGCCAACTTTAAAGTAAATATTAAATATACGGATCATCGAATAGACTATGTAAAACTACTTTCTACTTGAAAATTATGAAGACCTAATTTTATTAACGTAGTAATGATACAAAACAAAATCTGGATTGCACATCAAATCAATATTTTATAGAAAACTCTGTAATTGTACGGTATTTCGATGCACTTATATCTAAATATAGTGTACGACCGACTTTTAAAATATTATTTTTGCCATTTATTTACTTAACGAACATTTAGAAATGTTAGAACATGCTTGGATATCAACCAAACGTTATGTATGGTTATGAAATTATGCCGGCCAAGGGGGTTGGGACCTGACAATAGGGGTCACTTCCAATCATCCATGTATGTGTGATTATCTTTTAAATTCAGTTTTTTTGCGATCGAATGACACTACAAAAACAGAACAGCTTACAGGGTCAATTAAAATAGTATACTATTATAAGTTTTATTACGTGCGAAAAATATATTTCAAATTATAACACATTAAGTGATTCTTAAACAAAAATTTATTTAAATTAATACATTATGAAGTCTGTAATTCTGTTTAACACTATTTACAGCATATCAAATTACCCCACCCACTCATAATCTCATGTCAAAATTATCAAAATTAGAAGCAAGAAGAAAGTACATTTGAACTAACCATAAGAATCATCTAATTAACAGAACTACAGTTTTGACTCCTAAAATACCTAGCCCTCCAAATACAAACAGAATATTAACAGATGTCATGTTAAATTTTAGATAATAGTTAATGTGTGCCATTAATGGTGTAAAGTCAGCATAACATGCCCTTTCATGTCACGTTTTATATGAAGTATTCTGTGTATTTACAAAAAAAAACAGCAATAACAAGAGCTGTCCCTCACAAGTGACGAATGCCCCCGAAAGAGGTGCCTCACAGTCTGTGTCCTCTCCATGTGCTCAATAAATGTGCTATGTAATTTTAAAATCCTTCCATGCATGACAGAGTAACCATGCATACAGTATTCCATTACTTTTAAACACTAAGTGTAACCTTGACCTTTGAGGTAGGGACATGGCTCATGCAGACAACACATTTTCTTGATGTGCTGAACATTTGTGCCAAGTTATTTTAAATCAATTAATGCATTAAAAGGTTACAATCCTGACACAAATGTATATATACATGATTCCATTACCTATAAACTCTTAGTGTGACCTTGACCTTTGAGGTAGGAACTTGAGTCTTGCACGCAACATAAAGGCTTGATGTGCTAGACATTTGTGCCAAATTATTTTAAAATCCTTCAAAGCATGATAAAGTTTTAGTCCGGACACAAATGTCTGCATATATACAGGATTCCATTACCTATAAGCTCTAAGTATGACCTTGACCTTTGTGGTAGGGATGTGGGTCTTGCACGCGACACGTCGTCTTGATGTGCTAGACATTTGTGCCAAATTATTTTAAAATCCTTCAATGCATGACAAAATTACAGTCCGGACACGAATGTGTGCATATATGCATATATAGAGGAACCCATTACCTGCAAACTCTAAGTATGACCTTGACCTTTGAGCTAGGGACGTGGGTCTTGCACGCGACACGTCGTCTTGATGTGCTTGACATTTGTGCCAAATTATTTTAAAATCCTTCAATGCATGACAAAGTTAAAGTCCGGACACGAATGTGTGCATATATGCATATATAGAGGAATCCATTACCTTCAAACTCTAAGTATGACCTTGACCTTTGAGCTAGGGACGTGGGTCTTGCACGCGACACGTCGTCTTGATGTGCTAGACATTTGTGCCAAATTATTTTAAAATCCTTCAATGCATGACAAAGTAAAAGTCCGGACACGAATGTGTGCATATATGCATATATAGAGGAATCCATTACCTTCAAACTCTAAGTATGACCTTGACCTTTGAGCTAGGGACGTGGGTCTTGCCCGCGACACGTCGTCTTGATGTGCTAGACATATGTGCCAAATTATTTTTAAATCCTTCAATGCATGACAAAGTTAAAGTCCGGACACGAATGTGTGCATATATGCATATATAGAGGAATCCATTACATTTACCTTCAAACTCTAAGTATGACCTTGACCTTAGAGCTAGGGACGTGGGTCTTGCACGCGACACGTCGTCTTGATGTGCTAGACATTTGTGCCAAATTATTTTAAAATCCTTCAATGCATGACAAAGTTAAAGTCCGGACACGAATGTGTGCATATATGCATACATAGAGGCATCCATTACCTTCAAACTCCAGTGTGATTACTTTTTGTCGTGGCGTAAGAAAGTTATTTTGTCTTTGAAAAGAAATCTAGAAATGACAGAAACTAATAACTTCCTTACATAAACAAGAAGAAAAAAAGAGCTGTCAGGACAGCGCACTCGACTTTTTTAGTGCTTGCCAATAAAACAAAACTTTGACAGTTAAGGGCACACAAGACTTTAACTAGGAATTTCTAAGTACAAATCAAGAAACATTTTCACAGAGTTATCTTCTCTTGCTTACAGATAGGTCTCATGATGGTACATAAGTACTCCAACTTTCAAAGTAATATCTCAAAGTATGACCTTGACATTTGAGCTAGAGACGTGGGTCTTGCACGCGAAACGTCGTCTTGATGTGCTAGACATTTCTGACAATTTATTCTATAATCCTTCAATGCATGACAAAGTTACAGTTTGGACACGAATGTGTGCACATATAGAGGATTCCATAACCTTCAAACTCCAAATGTGACCTTGACCTTTGAGGTAGGGACGTGGGTCTTGCACGCGACACGTCGTCTTGATGTACTAGACATTTGTGCCAAGTTATTTTAAAATCCTTCAATGCATGACAGAGTTACAGTCCGGACACGAATTTGTAAGTGGGGACGCACAGACGGACGGACGGTGCGATTTTAATATGCCTCCCTTCGGGGGCATAAAAAATAAATGCAAATTTAAATCATATATCTGGTTTATCTAATAAGAAAAGATCATTGCATTTATGCATTAGTCTTCAAATATAATGCAATGCGACAATAAGAAGAAAAATACTTTACTGCACCAGTGTGGATCCAGTTCTCCTATTTTTAGTGTAGGAATATCAGATGGATATGAAACATGCTTGAAACAAGTTTTCAAAGCTGTATACATTGTCAAAATTTCTTCACTGTAACTTCATGCCAAGGAAGTAGGTAAAAAAGGTCACTATCAAGATCAACCTGGGTAACTGCTAAAATCAGTTTGCGAAACTGAAAATATTGACTAAATTCTATTGCTTTTGCTTCAAAATAAGACAGGTAGATATTAGAGTCATGGCCATCAAAGGTAATTAAAAAAAATTGCAAAACATTGTTAAATAAGATAGTAAAAGTGTTTCTTATATAGTGGTGTGCAAAACAAAAAACCCAATATGGTCATTTTGGACAAATTGGATATTTCTTCAACAAATTTGTTGGGACCACTAGACTATGCTATAAAGTAATTACCTAAGTTTCGAGCCGTGCAGATTTTCACAAGAAGATTTCAAAGACTTTCCTATTTTTAACTTTGCCTGCACAGCAGTTCAGTCAAAAGGAACTGTCTGAATACAATCTGATAAGAGTTAAATCTATGTTTTGATGAAATTCAATCAAATGGTTTTATATTAATTGTTTGAAGCAAATTGTGGACACAGTAGATCCAGCGATCCTCATTATAGTTGAGTTATCACCCGGAACTGTTTTACATTACAGTTCACAGTCACTGTGACCTTGGCCTTTGACCCCAAAGTCGAACTTGACCTGTATTTGATGATGTTACAGCTGTGTACCGAAAATTATTTAAATCGGTCAAGCCTTTCATGAGTTATCATCCGGAAACTGTTTTACAGTTCAGTCACTGTGACCTTGACCTTTGACCTACTGACCCCACAGTCGAACTTGACCTGTATTTCATAAAGTTGCACGTGTGTACTAAAAATTATTTAAATCGGTCAAGCCTTTCATGAGTTATCATCCGGAAACTGTTTTACAGTTCAGAGTAACTGTGACCTTGACCTTTGACCTACTGACCCCAAAGTTGAACTTTACCTGTATTTTATGAAGTTGCACATGTGTACCAAAAATTATTCAAAAGGGTAAAGTCGTTCATGAGTTATCATCCGGAAACCATGAAAACCAACAGACCGACAAACAAACAAACCGACAAGCTCACTCCTATATACCCCCCCCCCTCAAACTTCGTTTTGTGGGTATAAAAATATATAACAAGACACTGCCATGGAACAGACACTGCATATTAGTCTAGTTTATGTGAGACACTGGTTGTGATTTAACAATCAAAATGCAATTTATCATATATACATATACATAGGACTAACAACAAATACAGAAACATCTATAACATTCACAGTACTTTTGATTTTCCAGAAAATTAAATAATAAATCCAACTTGCTATTCATATATCTTGCAAAATGTTATATGAGAGTTACTTGCTTAAAATTTCATCACCTTTTGCTTCAGTGGCTACTTTTCAGACTGGATTTGAATTGGGCAAAAATGTAATCAAAAATTTGCTGTAAAACTTAACTAATCAATTAACTTTTGGCAAAAACACAGCCAGGTTTTGCAACCATCAACCAAGTTCTATTAGAAAATGTTCTAAAAGAAACAACAAGAAAAACGGTGATACTTACGTATCACAGCCCTACAAACAAAGCTTTCATATACATATTTTGAAATTGGAGATGCAAATTTACTTTACAGATTTTGTAACAGAGACAGAATAAATTTATTTTCTAGGTTCGTGTATAGCAAATACTTGACTTTCTAGTTTGTGCATTTACAATTTAGTAACTGTTACCGGATACCCGATACCGGCATATTTGACCGATACCGGTTTTTATACTGGCCGAACAATAAAAACTTTTCACTACTTATTTAATGTTGACATAAACATATAAAATGATTTGATGTTTACATGGATAAAGATAGAAATATTAACTTTTTGACATTTTTAAAGCTACACATGAACACTGTTTTAATCCATTCTTTATCGGACCATCCTAGGCGATTTTCATTCTTTTCGTAACATTTTGTTCAAATAACTATACACTACTTCACTTACATGTTACAATTTCCAACTACATATTACATATGCAATACAGTTTAAGTTCATTTACTTGAAATAAGTTCTCATTCATTCATAACATTTATTCAATAATGTTTCAAATGATTCATAAAATACATAAATATTCTTCAGAAAATTATCATGTAAAATGAAAATTATTTTTAATTACATTACTTTCAATGATATGTACTTGCAACTTTTAATAATGTGGGTAATTTAATTTGCAAGCCCCTCTTACAAATGAATAGAATGTCAAAACAGAATAACACTCAAAATCAACAAATATTACAGTATACAGAAACTGTTACTGACAGACAGATTGCCATACAGAATGCGATTCCAATGCTATAAATAGCCAAAGGGATTTCTACCAAATAGAAATACTTATACTAAAAATATCTATGCTTATAAATAGGAGCAATGCCAAAAACTTGGCGTAATGCAAATAAGTCCAGAAAAAAATTCAGAATGTCTATTTTTGTGACTGGTAAAGGTACTAACTCAACAGAACTCCTGGGGAGGAGATTTACTTAAAGAAAACCAGAGGTATTTTGACATCTGTCAAAAACACCAATACTTCTAGAAATTTACAAGAATTCATATCGACAATATTATAAATTAATGATCAGTAAAAATAATAACCCTCATTGCTGGGTCAATTTTGACCAAGGGGTCATGATTTTAAAAATCTTGATATCATTTACTATGCATATGTAATCAATACTATAGATCAACACAGCTGTGCCAACCTTTATACATCGAAGTGACAAAGTGCTTTAAAAAAGAAAGGACGAGATATGAATGACCTCAAAAACAATAATTCATTTATCACTACCAATGATTAAATTCCTCTAAAAACTTGGCCAACAGCATGAGTAATTTTTTGTGACTTAGTCACACAGACTTTTTTGCTGATGGACAACTCTGAAAAAAGATCTTCTATGCCACTTGGACCACTTCGTTTAATTGCTAGATTCAAGTGTGACAAATTAAGTCCACTTCCTGCTATACACTTAGCAATATCATTACTCACTGTCTTTGTATCTATTAAGGGTTGTAAAGATGGAAGATTTTGACAAACCTGTCTTGAGTACTTATATGCATCTGAACAAAATTCAACAGCAAATGAACCTTTTACAAATTCTTCATTTGCTAAAGAAGCAGTTTCAACAATTCTCTGAAGAGTTATGACATCACTAAAGCATTGTGTGCATTGTACTGCTCTTTGAGAAAATGCTCTGCAAGATACTGCTGAGTACATGGTTTAAAAGAGTAAAAAACCTTTCTTGTATCAACAAATCCAGTAACATGATTACAAAATTGTGAATACAGCCCACATTTATGTAAAGCATTTTGTTAAAATTGGGCAGTCAAATGATCTACAGTTATGACCTTCTAGCACATTATCTTCAGATTTTGACAAAAATTCAATAAAACAATTCAAGGCTTCATAAACACTTAAACTGTTGACAGCACTATTTCTGTAAAACATCTGATTGCCAACAGCATCTATTTTTGTGATATCACTTGCCCTTTTAGAAATTAGCTTCTTTAGTAGAACATAAGTGTTGAAATATTCCTGGCCTCTTCTTGCAGCTATCTGTATTATATGCTCTTTTTCTTCCTGAAATTCAGTTAGTATGACAATTCATTACATAAGACAGATTTTTCACCAAAAATGAAATTTGAGCTTTACTGCAAAGTTTGACAACTAGTCAAGTAGATTTTATACTACTGCTAAATATATCAGTAAGCTCATCTTCATATCATATGTTGATTCAGTAAAACACAGAGAAAAAACACTCACTGAAATAATTGGACATAAACATTTGATCTATATTTAGCTATAAGATAAAGACAGGTAAGCATTTTACTAGAGAAATGTGTAGTGGTACATGAAATTGTGTCCAAGGTAGTGGCCAATGTTGTCTAATTTTAAAGTATTTAATAGCTATTGATATAGCCTTTAAACTCACAAAGACAAAACCTGTTCCATATGACAGCTGTTGATTCTATGGAAATTCAAAGCATGTCTTAACTAGCATAGATGCATTAGTACATGTATGTTACTACTCTTGAAAGGATATACATGTAGTAAAACCAACTTTGCTACAGAACTTATCATATTATAGTGTATAATTGTAATAAGGCTGCCATACCAGCATCAATCTTGACCTCTGATGCAAATACAATACCTAGTCCTGTAGTCTCAAGACCAAAGAATATCCTGTTGTGAATGGTCTGTAAAGTATCTGCAGAGGGCTTGTATACTGCTTCAGGTATTGTTTCAGGTAGATCTTCACAATTTTCAAAAGCTAAATTACTCTGGTACATAGGACCCTCATGGAGCTCATTCACTGATCTCTTTTTATTCCTGAAAAATAAAATCACATTTTCAGGCTGTGTCAAATCAATTCATTAAAACATCAATGCAAACATATTTTGATATAATGACTGTAAATCATTTAAGATAACATTATGTAACAAGAGTGATATCATGGTGCTATCTCACTCACCTAATCACAAGACTAAACTGATTGTAAAGCAAGACATTTACACATACATAAACAGGAATGAAATGGTTATATGATATTTCATTACTTGCAGTTCGAACTAGGTGAAACCATTACAAACTAGAACTATCACTGAAGGTGATGAATACCCCCTCAAACACCCCACTGACACAGTATATAAAATTTATGTAATATTTGATGCTTTAATTATTGGACCTGCACAACTTAAGGCTTCTGTGAAGTAAGATTAACTTCTGTCCACGGATTTTGGAGATTAAAAGCGCACAATATTTTACTATCTCAAACCCCTGTGGCCTTTGACCTAGAGACCCAACACATTGACCATGCACAACTAGGCATTGTACTGATCTCTTCTGTGAAGTATCATTAAATTCTGACCAGGGGTTTTGGAGATTTAGTGTCCAAAAGATTCTGTCTACAGACAGACAGACAGACAGACAAGCTGAATCTAGTAAATTCTCCCTTACACTTTGTGTTCGGGGGGGACGGGGGGTGCAGTATAAAAATTTGAACAATTTTCATGAAAGCATTCATTCAATCATTGATAAATTAAAAGATTATACCCTTAAAGCGACTGCACTCCAAATTCTTAGTAAATTTTAATTTTTTGGTAAAATCAATATATATTCAATTTGTCAGCATCAAGATTATTTTCTTTGTGTAAGAGCTAAAAATAAAGGTAGAAAAAAAATATTTACCCGAGCCAGGTTTTGAACTCGGATCTTTGCGCTTACAAAAAATTTACAGCGGCTTAACCTACTACACTACGGAGTCAGCTGATTTGATGCGAGTTAAAAATATTGGTATACCAAAGAGCCCACCCCGTTAGTCACGGGGTGATATTTTCTACAATAAAAGTAAGCAAAACAACACATTTTAATTGTTTCTTTTGTTAGAAAACTTGTCACGTTATCATAATACAATGCCCCTGATACAGTAATGACAATTGTTTTCTTGAAATTGAAAATTTTCTTTTTTTAGCGTAACTTGTTCATCTGGAGTGCAGTCGCTTTAAACTTTCAACTTGTTTCTTTGACATTTTGCTGCTGTAGTCATGGCTATTGCTTTGCATTTGCTGTTTTAGATGTCACATAGCACACATAATTTGTGTATTTATGTGCCTGGAGAAATTCCCACCTTTTTATGAACCTATAAAATATATAATGAATAATTTGCTTTCTTCCATCACTGTTACTATGACTACAAATAAAGATACTGGTGATCATCTTGCTTTATCATACACAATGTAAAAAATATTTATACTTTTCTCATAACAGAATAAGCTAACACCTTCAGAAAGCTAAAACCTTTAGTCACACTTCATGATGTCAATTCCATCAAAAAGAAACTTAAAATATCATTTTATTTATCACTGTTATGAAAATGTCAAGAATAAAATGCTTTTATAGTCAATATATTTGATAATATAAGATCTGGAAAAAAATTACCATTGCTAAGTCAAACCTTAGTTTTTAAACAAGAGGGCCATGATTGTCCTATATCACTCCCCTGAGTACCATCACCCTTAACGCTTAGGTCACAACATTTTTAAGCAAGACTTTTTCACATCTCAGGCCCTTGTGACATTGAGCTTTAACTGTATTACCCCATATAAAAATATGCACAACTAAACTTCATAAGTAGCTGTCTGTTTATTACCTGACAAACTGTCATAGGACTTGCCACTCCCACGCTTCTGCCAACCAGCATCACCACTAACTTCAATATATGTTGACCTACAAAAAAAGAATAAAGTTACAGTTGAATAAAAAAAAATAATTATAAATATTTCATATTAGTGCAGGGAATCTTATACATCAACCTTACATCAATGTCTTATACTGCCTCAGTACTTTCTTTCAGTAGTTTACCTTGTCAGCATATGAAACTAACTTTAGTAACATAAATCAGAGTTCAATGAAATTGGTATCAATACTATTTTCTTAGGATATGCTGATAGTATATACCTTCTGTTGTGTTGTAGAGAAATGTCTGACAATACAGAATTTTACTTTTCTATAATACAACCTATAACTAAAATAAATCTAGTCTACAAATAGTACAACTGAAGTATGGTGGCTATAAAACTGAAGTAGGTCTGGTCCATAACTGAAGTCAATCTGGTCTATAACTGAAACAGGGCTGGTCTATAATTGAAGTGGATATGGTCTATAAGACTATAATTGAAGTAGATCTGGTGTATAACTGAAATAGATTTGGTCTATAATTGAAGTAGGTCTAGTCTATAACTGAAGTAGATCTTGTCTATAACTGATGTAAACAAGTATAACGATTGGAAGAAATTAAATTGGAGTTAATTTTTTATAATTGCACGCTTAATTATCAATGTGTTTATATACCCTTGCAAACAAACTTCATTTTGTAAACTTATATCTACAGATTCTTTTGCAAGCTGCTCAACTGCTCTCCCACTTTCTTTCACTCTGGAATCAAACATTTTAAAACTATGATCATCATAAATAAATGATTCAATGAAATTGATCTAAAATCATGAACAAGTAAGATAAAACTATTTTGTAAAACTGAAAATTATTGCATAATTATGATATTATATTACATTGCATGCATGCAGTGCCCATTTAACTATGCTTATTCCTCATGTTCACACATTCATCTTGTGTTTACACATATACTAACAGATTTACCTTCTGTTCAGCATGGCATGGCTAACAGGAGGTATGTTGAGACAAAATAAAATACTGTTCAGCTGCCATTCACTCACTCAACTGCGCAGAATTGCTGAAATACAATTAGCTCTGTTAGAAATTGATCTGTACTGAAAGTAACATTACTCAAAAGCATATCTGTCACTGTTCTGTTATTTCTGTAGCTTGAATATCAACAGACCTGATTTCAATCACTTGTATGGGCAAGTACATGTATATACTTCTTAATTACTTGTGTGAGATTCAGTCACAGAGGAGTTGTACTATAGGAAAAACTTTGAAGTTTAAACCCTTCTTAAAATTATCAAGAAGAGGAGAAAGTGTAGCATTATAGACACAATTCTAAGAGCCCTCACTCAGCTTTTAGGCTAGCTCTTTAGAGACATGGTTAAGTGTATGTTTAGCATGCGGGAAGATTCAATCCATGGTAGAGGTTATGTTCGCTTTTCCTTATTGATTTACTTTGCCTACTTGTACATGTATTTTCAAACTTTTTTGCAATCCCTTTCAAGAAAAACATTTGCATCCTGTTGATGTAAAAAAATCTTTCCAAGCATAAAACTGTATACAGTAGTCTACATCAATGTGATAATCTGGTAAAAAGACAGTCACTCAAATATATTTATACATATATATATAAATATATAATTGTGATACTTATAAAATATTTTACAGTAAGGCCTCATACTCTCATACAGGTACCGGTTTCAAGCTGACAGTCTTCCTAAAAAGTGCCTGTTTGCTTAGTTGGCCAAGCTAATGTTTGCTGCTTGTTTGCTGCTGTCTGACAGAATTTAAGGAGCTTAAGGTTTTTAACACAATAGCTAGTTTCTGTTGTTTGGTCCAGAGAGACTGAACCGACACTAATAAATTGCAGTTAAAAATAGAGACTCAAAGTCTGTCAAATTTCTAAAGATTTTGAGCATATTTTTAAACAAGACATGTTGGGTTTGATTGAAAGCTGTAGTTTATACAATGTATAATGTCCAGACGCGATTATGTTTTTGTCAAAATTCACGAAAAAATTTAAATACGAAATAAAGTATCCAATGACACTGTCATTTATGGTAGCAAGAACAAGATGTACCGAATAAATAGATCAATACAATGGGGATGAGTCATATACATGTGGATCTCAAGTAGAATAATTTATGAGATGAAAGGGAAATTTGTTTTTAAATATATTGAGGGGAGCCAAGGTCTAGAGGTTAAGGTATCTGCCACTCATTCCGGAGGTTGCAGGTTTGAGCCCCAATGGGGTTATGACCATACTTTCTCATATGACACCAGGAAGTGGGCTCGAAAATGACTCAATAAGCTACATGGTTTCTTTGCATTTAAGCTAAAGTAAATTAGTTTTAGATAAAACAATATCGAGTTTTTCTAATGGCCCATTACGGAAGATGATATCGTTATGTCAATTTGAAACAATACAAATTGAATTGATTATTGGTTTAATAAATAAATATAAAATATAATATAAACAATTCGCATTACCTATGAATAGCTAACAATGAAATCAATACCTATCTGTAGTATTTATCATAGTTACTATACTTATATATATAGTCTTTATGAAATTTCATATTCTCAGCTTCGCACATCCGGGTACTGATCAAATATTTTCATTCGGGAGAGGTGACTCCTCGGCTGTCATCGCTGGTCTCTATACATCTTTAACTTTGAATAATACAATAACCAAGATTAGAAATGAAAGAAGACTACGATCTTCCAATACCTTGAAACTATCAGATCATTTTTATAATAATTTTATGTTGTTAAAAGCTTTTTGTTTCGTTTAAAATAAATTTAAACTTGCATATGAGTCAACGGTAAAGACCGAGTTTTCACCTTTTACCGAATGGAGAAATGAAAGCGACCTAATAATCCAATTGGTTAACTGGTCAGTATGAAATCACGGCGAAGCCGAGAATTTAGCCTCAAGTTCCTCATACTACTGAGCGGTTTTTGTTTATTTCTAAAATTAGATTTAGCTCAGGTCCGACAAAGGAGTCACCAAGTCAGCCCGGTTAGCTCATTATATAGGTAGAGCACGAGACTTGTAATCTCAGGGTTGTGGGTTCAATTCCCGGGGCTGACCAACTAAAATTACTAACAGTCTTTCTGATGAGATTTAAAACCAAAGTCTCATCATATGTATAGGTGCTATACACCTGGCATGTAAAACTAAAAGAACCAGGGGTGTCTCTCGAATTGGGATGCTTTTTGTGGGTGTGGTCGGAGTTCGACATGCACATGGAGACTTCTAGTCTAACTATTTCGACTTCGAAGGCAAACCGAATTTATAGGTTGATATTTTATAGTTGTTCACCTTCTAGAGGTGTGACAGTTATAAAATATCAGATCTGTGAAAGGGGTCACAGTGAAACGCCAAATTAATTAGGCTAGGAGACGTCCACACATAACAAGGTATTTTTATCTCATAATTATGGCCATTTTACGAACTTGTCTTAATTCATTTAAAGAATGTACAGCTAGCCATGGCTTTTAGAAATAGTATCTTATAATTCTGTTTAGAATGACCATATGCCTTTATGGTTTTATATGGTGTATATAAATTACTACAAATCGACCAATACCCGTTAATATCTTTCCTACTTTGCCCGCGTTTCAAACTTCAAACAAAAACACCGATAGTTTGATAATTGCCGCAATATATACGTCACAGTTACTCTTGTAGGCGAATAAAATTAGTTGTGTTGGCAATCAATTTGAATATATGATTATATTTTGATTGGTTCATAATACATGTTTCATATTATGCTATAAGGGAATTTTGATTTGAAGACCCTGGTGTATTTACAACAAATAATATGCAAAATACACTGACAGAATGTGTGCGCATGCGCCGGGAAAAGACTAACATTTTCTTCTCCGAGCTGAAAATTTTTCGAAACAACTGTTTGTATCCCAATTATAGACATATTTGTTAACTTAAACATTACTAAGTATCACTAGAGTGATTTTCCAACTCATCAATAGTAATTCATTGTTAAACAGGCCAGTATATCGTCGTTGCTATTTTTTCACTGTACCGGATAATTTTACCCTTACACCGGTTGTTTGTTTACGTTTCCTTCAACATCCGGTTACCATAGAGTTATGTTTTTGGGTATTTATGTAAGTTTTGCATTTCTATCAGTCCTTTTAGTGATAGTTAGGCCACCTAGGACGGCTGATATGGCCCATCCTAGACCCAACACCAGACCGAACCTTTTCACACCCCATAAATCGTTACAACTCTGTTCGTTATTTGTCAAACTAGTTCTGGCTTCCAAAACTCTAAATGCCGCTATTTCAATATTTTGTTTTTCGTCAGCTGCGGCTTTAGAGTTTTGGATCAGCCCTACTACGAATCCTTACCAGAATAACAGATCATGCAAATTTTCATCTAATGTACGTTAAGTAGGGAAATATGATCATGTTTGGGTCATATATTTATAAATTCATCTTTTCAAACCAATTACGGTGTTCTACAACCAAAGTTGACTACAAAAACATCGATTTTTCAAACCTACATCATTGTGTTTACATTTACAACGGACTTTCCAAATGCCTGCTCTCGCGGGATCTCGTATGATGCAATCGCACTTATTTTTCATGTAGTTCAGAACGCTTGATATTTTCCTTTTGTTTAGTGTAAATATACAATAGCATTTACCACTATGTTTTTTTATTTCAAAAGAAATTTACTTTATTTTCGATGCGGAACAGACCTTGAAAGTGTTCGCGCCAAAACGCACGTGGTCATGTAAATAAATAAACTGTCCCCGTGACCTCAATCGGAACCTTCGGCGATTTCCCGCAGAGATCCCTTTCCAAAGGTTCCTGGGAATGGTCACGTGATAATTGTCAAATCGGCAAGATGGCGGCCAATTGGTGAAAATTCTGACCTGTTCGAAACTTTCGTAAAGCTTTACGTTAAATAGATAAAATTTGATATTCAAATTTGGCAAATTAAAAGATTATGGTCTGATTAATAAAATTATTTATTGTTTTCACTTATTGCTCATGAAATACTGAAATGCGAGCGTGTCAGATTCCTGGCACGATTATTGGTACGATTTCCCTACGGAGTAAGCTTCAGCGTACCCTTTCTGTCAAGCATATAAACCGGGTACGCTGAAGTTGTTTTAGCTAGTCAAACTCAAATATTCCTATAAATTTAATTTACCAGTATCCACAAAATGTTCAAAATCGCTAATGTATTTATCAATCCTCTTACTGTCAATTTCAGCAGACATTGAATTAAATCCAGGTCCATCTCCCAACTTTCCATGTGGAAGCTGTGGTCTCAACGTCAAAGATAATGACCATGCCCTTGAATGCGACGAATGTCAAAGGTGGCACCACATTGCATGTCAAGGCGTAGGGGATAACTCATATAGTAGGCTTCTAGGCTTAGACACCTCGTTCTCTTGGCTCTGCTCCCATTGCAATTCAATAAATATTTCAAATCTCTCAAGCCCTTGCAACTCACCTATAAGACATCATAACATTTACTCATTTCTCCCTAATGATAGCTTTGCTTCAGGTCCCTCCAGGTCAACTCCCAAACCTGAAAGTAATCCTCCTCCTCCACACGCTAATTTCAAGGTCATGTATCTGAACTGTCAGTCCATTGTTAACAAAAAACATGAATTTTACGTCCTACTTGACTCTCACAACCCAGATATTGTCATAAGAACTGAGTCTTGGCTTACCAAAGACCACCTCACAAGTGAAATATTCCCATCGAATTTAGGTTACACCCCTTTTCGCAAAGATAGACTTACAGGTAAAGGAGGTGGCGTTTTCATTTTGGTTAAAAATAAATATATCTCATCTGTGCAGCAACATCTTAATACCCAATGTGAACTATTATGGGTCAAAATAAACATGAACAATACTAAGCCCTTGTATGTTGCTGCCTACTACAGACCCAAGGAAACTGATCTCATGAGTCTCATTGAGTTTGAAAGGTCACTGGATCTAACCAGACCCCTTAAAGGCACCAAATGGATTTTTGGTGACTTTAACACCCCCAACCTCACCTGGGACTCTGACCACATACCTTCAATGAAACCTAATAGCACAAACACCCAGTCTTATAATAAGTTTCTCGAAATCCTTGATGACTATGATCTCACACAAATGGTTAATTCCCCCACACGTAATGAAAATGTCTTGGACTTATTTCTCACAACAAACCCAACTCTAGTAAGCACAGTATCTGTCCAAGCTGGTATTTCAGACCATAACATAGTCATCTCTCAAGCTCGAATCAAACCTTTCATTAATAAACAAACCCCTAGGGACATTCCATTATTTAGAAAAGCTAGATGGGATGATTTCAAACAATTTATCAGTAACTCCAAGGTAAACACACTGAAAGATGCAGAGGTTATCCCAGTTGAAGACCTCTGGATCAGGTTTAAACTCCTAATTCAAGAAGGCATATCAAAGTTTGTCCCAATTAAAAAACTAGGAAATAAGAAAAGTCTCCCATGGATTACACAAGATATAAAAAAATTGATAAGAAAAAGGGACAAACTCTACCAAAAGGTTAAACTACACAAGGGTCAAAATCAGTACATTAGCAAATTCAGAACTGTTAAACACCTCATCCAGCTAAAAATTAAGAAAGCACATGAGACATATATTGAAAACATACTAGACATTCAACATTCAGAAAACACAAACACTAATACATTCAATACCAAGCGCCTCTACTCACTTATAAAAAATGCCAGACAAGATAACCAAGGTATTGCACCGTTAAAAGATCAGACAAATGGTAAAATCACCTCAGAAAACCTTGGTCAAGCAAATATTCTGAATAAACAATTCCAGTCTGTTTTTTCAGGTGTTTCTCCCTTGTCTCTGTCCCAGCTTTGCAGGACTTCCCTAGGAAAAAGGAAATACCCTACAATGCCCAACATTGAAATTGACCCCAACGGCGTCCTGAAATTACTCCAAACCCTAAAAGTGGATAAGGCTGCTGGCCCAGATATGATTAAGCCCATTGTCTTGAAGGAGCTCCGCCATGAGATCCTTGACATAGTATCACTAATCTTTAAAAGATCCCTTAATACTGGTCAACTCCCGTCCGATTCGACGAAGGCAAATGTCGCTCCACTATTAAAAAAAGGTGATACTAGTGACCCTGCTAACTACAGACCCATATCGCTAACTTGTATTCTATGTAAACTCCTAGAACACATAATTGCATCTAGCCTATCCACACATCTCTCAAAACACAACATACTTTATGAGCTGCAACATGGGTTCCGTGAAAGACGGTCCTGTGAGACTCAGCTCATTGAGCTAGTTGATGAAATATCCAAAAACCTTTCCTCAGGTAAACAGACCGACCTTGTCCTACTTGATTTTAGTAAAGCCTTCGACAAAGTCAACCATCTTAAATTATTACTTAAACTCCAAGAGCATGGTGTCTCCAGTCAAACTGTGTCTTGGATCCGGTCCTTTTTAATAGGTAGATCTCAGTCAGTAGTGGTTAATGGTTGCACGTCTGATCAAGTCCCTGTTACATCTGGGGTCCCCCAGGGCTCTGTCCTAGGACCTCTGTTGTTCCTACTCTATATAAATGATCTCCCTGACACGGTTACCTCCCAGGTGCGGCTTTTTGCTGATGACACTGCCGTTTACCTTGCAGTTACTTGCCTCTCTGATTGTCAAAGGTTACAAAATGATCTCTCTAAGCTAGAAACGTGGGAAAAACTGTGGGACATGGAATTTAACCCTAGTAAATGTCAGGTCCTCCATATCACACGTAGTAGAAAACCTATCCAGTTCCCATATAAGCCCCATGGTCAAACACTCTCACCAGCTAAGGATGCAAAATACATTGGTGTAGACATCAGCCAAGATCTCAGCTGGAATACACACATCTCAAGAATAACAACAAATGCAAACAGAACACTAGGCTTTCTCAAACGTAACATTAAAACAAAACATGAAAATATCAAATCACTCTCTTACAAAACATTAGTCAGACCACAACTAGAGTATGCATCATCTGTATGGTCACCACACACCCAGGTTAATATTCACAAGCTGGAGATGGTCCAGCGACGCACAATCAGATGGGTAACAAGTAATATCTTTAAAAAAAATGATGGTCGACGTAGGTGACGTAATAAACACATTTTGTGCTTCAGAAGGCTCCCGGGCAGTACACTGCTTATTCCGGTACCGAAACGCTAGCCAATAATCAATGACGCTAGATGTCCGGCCCCGGACAACACCTCGTTGAATACAAAAGTTGATCTTCGTACTGTCCAGAAACCTTGACATAACGTGTTCTGTTTTTTCTTTTTTTGCAACATGATTTATTATAAATAACTATAATATAAAAAAAATATACACATTTTGTGTTTCAGAAGGCTCCCGGGCAGTACACTGCTTATTCCGGTACCGAAACGCTAGCCAATAATTTGCAGATTCTGATTGGTCACATTATAACGAAGTTGGTTAGCAACGCGTCCATACCAACGGAAGTTCAAATCAAAAGTATACGACTACGTCGAAAAAATGATTATTCCAGAGATACCAGTGTGACAGACCTGCAGAACACCCTTGGATGGAGCACCCTTGAGAACAGGCGTCAAGCCTCCAAATTGGTTATGTTTTACAAAATATACTACAATCTTGTAGCAATCTCCCTGCCCAGTTACCTAGAAGTCCCAAACAGGTTAACAAGACATATGCACCCCCTTAGTCTCCGCCAAACCCATGCAAATTCGGACTTCTTTAAGTACTCTTTTTTCCCCCATACCACAGTCCTGTGGAATAGATTACCCACACATATTGCGATCCTGCCTGATCTTGAATCATTCAGGCAGGCAGTGGCCAAAATCAATTATTAGTCATACAACAGTTGTTTTTAACCCTTTTACTCTTTTACTATTTTAACAGTTTTAACCGTCTTGTTCCCACACATATTGCGATCCTGCTTGATCTTGAATCATTCAAGCAGGCAGTGGTCCAAATCAATTATTAGTCATACAACAGTTGTTTTTAACTCTTTTACTATTTTAACAGTTTTAACCGTCTTGTTTCTCTTGACTGTAGGAGCTATCTTGCAGTAGTTTTATCTTTTATTAACACCCGGCGTGCACCCTACCCATAATACTCGTGAGAGGTGTGAGGCAGTATAACAAGATAGATAGAATTGTTTATTTCCGGTCTCACTAAAAAGCGTCAAGAAGAAAAAAGCGTCAAGAAGCGTCACGAAGCGTCAAGAAGCGTCACGAAGCGTCAAGAAGCTATTTTTATAATTTAACTTTGTTTTAAGTTGTAAAACAGTAAAACATTGAAAAAAAGTAATTACGTTAGATGCTGTTGCTAAAGTTATATTTTTATGTGTTTTTATCTTCGAAATTCTTCTTTAAACTCAAACGACAAGACATTTTTCTTGTTGCTATCCCGCAAACACACAGTAACATTCACTCTTGATGCATATATTTCACTTGGAAACAAAATGTAACCATAAATTAACCACTGTTTCATTGTATTATTGAATTTTATACATAGAAAAATAATTAACATTAATTTTAATGTGTTTATTCACACGGGTAAAAAAATTTATTATGCCACTATTCTTTCGTGACGCCTTCTCATGCGTCTGATCTTGACGCTCTGCTTTGCCAGACATCAACATTAAATAATTTCACGTTTCGAAACTCTATATGGTATTTGCTGCTTAGAGTTAATAAGCGTGTATCTTACGTGAGAAAATAAAAGGCCTTACCTCAAAAGGAATATTTTTTATATGATATTAACAATATTCCGTTAATCATAATTTACACACACCATGCACATATATATTCCCAAAGAAAAGTACGATTTATCCGTTAATCGGTGTTATCACTGTTTAAGATATTATAATTGAATGTTTTAATCATTAAATAGTATTGAAACTGATTAAATAAAAGAAAAATAGCTTCTTGACGCTTCGTGACTCTTCTTTTCTTCTTGACGCTTTTTAGTGAGACCCTTTATTTCAGTCTCATCAGCTCTAAGTGCATTCGTCATTTTAGTAAGCCTATGTACGTTTGCATCATAAAAACGCCAACAAGCGTTTGCCAAATATGAAATTCTTAATGAAGTCCACTTTTTATATGAAATAAATCGCAAAGAATGGCCCTATAACACATTAAAAACATTAAAGAACCAGCGAAATACATAAATGTGAAAAACTGATGGCTTTTGATTTCGATCACTTACATTTTATGAGTTAACTAGATCTACGTATGTTTGCATAGATCTCTGTACAAAGTTTTTTTCGAAGTGTTCTCGAAAACCATACATGTATATGTGTATGGTGATCAATGCATCGGCAGAGAGACAATTTTATGCATTCTTTTTTGCGCTAAGTCTCTTTAACCAACTCTAAAGAATAACAAAACAAAAAAAAAATCGCGAAAAAAACATACCCGAGTCGGTGTAAACTCCTCGAAATTTGCTACCGACGTGTGCATTTGCGGTCACGTGACATTTTTTGTTCACCACCCGCCAGTGTCCGTATAATATTGTAATATATAGACCCTGTTTGAGGTGATGGCCCCAATTTTATTGGCATAAACCACAGGGGATCGAATCATACCCACCCACCTTCTATTACCTTTTACCTTGAATTATCAATTCTATGATTTTCTTGTTTAAATTCATATATTTATAAAAATAACAGTTTTTTCGCAATATTTACTTTTCTCAAGAAAGGCCATTCTTTGTAGTCTAACACCATGCCGGACATAATCAATGTAAATATGAAAAATGGCAAAGAATTATTGTAAAAACAGTCGGGAACTATTTTACATACTGTCTTTTCGGTCTATTCGGCGCGTCGGGTAATTTCGCGCACTTCATTTGCATACGAGTGTAAATAAACACGCCCCACTTCGTCTGCTCGCTGTTTTATTTGTGTGTTTTTCCAAGTTTCCAACAGAATATGATCGTTTAGAGGTAAGTATGTACGACATATATCCAGTCTAAAATTGAAAATTAACTTTATATGAAAGATGTCATCGCTTACGAAAAATAATTTTGACAGGTCTTTCATGGCTGACTGAATCTAGGTCGACAATGTGAAAACCTCTTTCGCTAATTTTCCTTCATGCACTGTACATCCATTGCATATTTGAGAGTACCGTAATCATTAAAACAGAAGTATTCATACCTGTTTTATTTCGGGAGTCCATTTAATATTGCATGTTCATGACGTGATATGTCCGCCATTTTCTTTAACAATTCGTTAGGCATGTTATAAAATTTGGACTGGACCGGAGTTACGGAATTTTTGGAATTCTGTATATTCGATTGTATGTAATAAATGGGTACACTGGTGTTCTAAGACTCTTGTCCTTAAAACTGACCATTTTAAATGCCCAAAGTTTTAGAAACTCTGAAATATGACAGCTTGTTAAAAAAAGTTCTTGTTCATTGTTGTTGTAGCGTTTAGTGATATCTTTATACACTTTTGGTGATTTCAGAAACACACATTTGAACCCACTCCACATGTACAAAAACACCAATCCAGACTTAAGAATATGCAAAGATTTACTGATGCGCGAAATACGCCGACATTTTTTCATCATAATATTTGATATGGACAAGAGATGAGTTTTCTGTTTGATTGAAGATAAGTTAAGTTTAGTTTATTGCATTAATATTACAGTAGTTTGCAAACCAATTTTTGCATTAGGTGCGCCAAATAGACCGCACCGGGCACCGTCTGAGCAAAATGGCGGGTGGAACTACACTGTCAATACGGAATAAGAAAATCATCATCTCAGTGATTTTAACGTTGTCAATCATCGGGAATGTCGTCTGTAAAAATTACTGTAAGAATTTCGTTTCAATTATAACCATGCGATATTTAAAGATCTAGATTTTTTTCTAAATTGTGTTATTTATAATTGTAGACTAAATTGGTTGAAATACGTTGTTAATGAATTGGTTATTTAACATGTAGATCTATCTGTATGTCTTTATGTATATTGGTGATTGTGCATCAATACTTCTAAATCGCGTAATGCTTCATTGTTATTGATAACAGTATGTTCTTTTAATAGCTCACAGTCGTCTTTATTTAATACATAGGTTTGTTGTTGAGCAGGGGCGGTCGTATGGAACGCCGGAGCTGCCTTCTGATAGGAATTTTTGTTAGATGTGTACACTTTCCATGTTGTTTTTTTGCATACATGTGTATCAAACAGGCGGCTTTTTATCCACAACTCTAATTCAGATTGCCACCTAGCCAGCATATTCGGAGGCTTGACTTGTTTTTATATTTGGGCATCTTGGATAAAGAAAATTGTTCCAATAATTTATAAAAGCTTCAGAAAAACAAACAAAATTAACTTTATCACAATATAGTGACCAAAGTTGTGTATATGAAGTTTCTGCGGAGATCTAGCTAAGGATGTATCTACATTTGGTAGGGTCAAGGTCCCTCTTTCTCCTCAGCGCGAAATTACATTAGGAAAACGTTTATGAGCCTTTTTTGTTCGTATTCATTACTTAACCTTCTTCAGTATTTTAAAACAGTTTCGTGTAACTTTAGTGAAAACATAATGTCCTCTCTTGATTCATCAATAACTACATAGTTACTTAGCTCTGTTTACAGTATTATTACTATCGTTAATGATTTCTAGACATTGCTTATACCAATAAAATCATTCTTACGATCTGCCTTTTGACCTTGATTATAAAAGTATAACACTGTTATACATTCTTCATCAAGACTTAACATATTAAGACAAAAAAAAAAAAAAAAAAAAACATTGATCCGATTGTATTTCGGATTGAATAGAACAAGAAGTACATGCCCTTAGATTAACGATAATTACTCAATATCACCATGTTTCAATTTTAAACTAGATATGTGATTTATTGAATTGCTCAGATCAGACAGTGTGTTGCAAACTCTTATGCTCACAATATTATCTTTATATCAACTTCAAAATAAATACGAAATTGCTCCAAACGGTCACATGTTCTTTAAAACAACTCACCGATGTTTAAGTTATAGCAGTTGTAATATCACTATAGAAAGTTTTAATTTCTTAAAGGATTTACGTGTTGCTTTATAGTTTTCTCTTTTAATGATGTTCATATTTTAAGAAATTTTTGCGTTGCTATTTACCTAAAAGTTAACAAATTTTAATTTGCTTTGAAATGTTTTAGTCCAAATGATCCGAATGACGGGGAAAATATGTAAAATAGCCAAGAAGTTTTATGTTTCAAAGTAAATTGCACAATATCTCTAGGTAAATATATCAGGAAAATAGTTAAACTGTTACTAATAAGATAGTTAATTCTATTAAAAGCGTCTGTAATAACTATATTCTCTTTGTATATCCACATAAATGTGAAATTTAACAAAAGATATTCCCTTAAATTTAATTTTTGTCGAGCCGCTTACGAAAGCTCGATATAGTTGTCCAAATGGTTGTTCGGTGTATGTGCGTGCGTGCGTGCGTGCGTGCGTGCGTTCGAGATTAGCTTGTCCGGGCTGTAACTTTCAATGAATCAAGGGATTCTTAAATAATTTGGCACAAATGTTCACCATCATAAGACAAATTGTCATGCGCAAAAACCAGATCCCTTTGTTTCAGGTCAAGGTCACACTTAGAGGTGAAAGGTCAAATTCAAGAATGACTTTGTCCGGAGCATATCTTGTTCATGCATGGAGGGATTTTGATGTAGCTTAGTACAAATGTTCACCGTCAGGGGGTAGAGTGTCAAGCGCAAGAACCAGGTCCCTAGTTTCAAGGTCAGGTCTCGCTTAGAGGCCAAAGGTCAGATACAAGAATAATTCAAGAGTGACTTTTTCTGGAATATTTCTTCTTCATGCATGGAGGGATTTAGATGTTACTTGGCACAAATGTTCACCGCCATGAGCTACCCTTGTTTTTAGAATAACTTTCCTTTGTTGTTACTATAAATAGCTTATATCGTAACTTTTTAGTACTGGCCGTAGAGAAAAATGTTGCATCCAATATTATGTGTATTTTGATCTGTCTCTACTCTGTAAGGAGTTAGCCCTTTTGACAGCTGGCGGCTTGACATGTTGCACGTGGGCATCTAGTTATAATTATAGTTATAAGGTATTTCGACTAATCCGCAATAACAACAATGGAACAATCTGCAAGAGTATAATACACTTAAGTAACACAGAAGCACTAGCTGGAATTGTTGGCATGCTGGAAATGTTATTTTACCGTCACATTTGCACTGTTTTGTCAAAAAGTTAAAAGAAATAATCGGTAAACTGACTATTGCATTTAATCAAGGGCATCTGTCTGATCACAAACATTTACAGCACGGCAGCTAATGAATATACAACCTTTTTCGTTTCTAGATCAGATGCAGGATTACTGTGAAAAGGAATTAAGTTTTATATTAGAAGGGCTGTATCAGGCAAGACTTGGATTAGACGACAAATACTTATATGACAGGAAACATGATTGGTACCCGTACGAGAGGCTCTACCACTGTGATACTAAAATTGAAGCTCGGTACACAACATATCCAAAGCTCATGTTCTATTTTGAGGATCTAAACCTTCCATGTAATGATGGACACCTTGAGTTTTACCACGGAGAAACCGGAAGCACAAGGTTGTCAGGTAAGGAATACGGAATATTAATGATTGTCGTTCTTGGGAGTTTTTATACAGATATTCTAAAAAACATATTTCTTAAACTTACCGCGATTCGCTAACTACCCAATAATATAAGTTATACAATCAGTACAATAATTGATTTCGTTTATGGTTTCCGTTGACAAAATGATGAAGAAACCATCAAATATTGAACTATCTATTTTCTAGAGATTTTAGCTGCTACGACGCGATTGTATATATTGCTGCTTATAGTAACGTGTTAATGTGCTTTTGATATTTAGCTCATAGTTTTGCCCTGAGATTAAGGTCATTATTGACAATGATTCATTCATTAGGTCAAAGTAATAACTACACGTATACCTTAAGTTTAGAAATTTAAGTTAGTTAACGTGTTGACGGTAAGGTATTGAGATCAATTGTTTCAGGATTAAAGGATGAATTTTGTGGCACCAACAAGCCAGGTGGGTTATATGCGGTAGACACCGGATATATTCGAATAAGATACGTACCTAAACGTAGCCAGTATCGAAGTAATATATTTACTATCGTTATCACAGCCTTTGCTGACGGTAAGTTCTTCGTTACATAAATAAAATAAAAATCTTTGCAGAAAGGTTGTGAAAAGGTTAGAATACTGAAAAACTATGATTTACTTCAAGCCAAATGTTGTATATATGTATTTTAAAGGGGGTTATAGACTCCTTCATAAATGCTTCCCCCCGTCTTAACCTTTAATTGGTTTATTACTCATTAACAAATATAACTCTGGATTAGGTGTCTAATCTTGAGTACTAAGACAATCTGTTTTGTTGAATGTAGAGATAATTGGATTTATTACTTATTTCTTGATGTTTGGAAACATTTTGATACTTCGAACGCATTTAAGTTGCAGAAAACTTAACCTCACTCACGGGAATTTTGTGACAGTTGAAGGGGTCTATTAAAGTTAAAAGTTTTTAAAAGTCTTAGGTGTTTTATACTTACCAAACCATTAATCCGTAAAATTCTCTATATATTATTATTAACGGAATAAAGCATACTTTCTATCTCTTAATGAATGATTTGTATGTAGCAAGAACAACTTATTTTCTTAGGTGTTTTATACTGACCAAACCATTAATCCGTAAAATTCTCTATTATATATTATTATTAACGGAATAAAGCATACTTTCTATCTCTTAATGAATGATTTGTATGTAGCAAGAACAACTTATTTTAACACTTTCTCTATATGATTCACAACTTTAGGTACTAACGACCGTATATGTTTAAAAAATTGTTTAAAAAAGCATAAGTATAATATTTTTTCCCTCATTTTTACACATTGTAGTCATATTTTTGAATAATGTGTATGTCAATAATTCATCATCACTTATCAATTGTATCAGTAGCTATGCGTTAGCTGATTATGAAACATCACTGATCGAAACCCCTACTTGTAATACAAAGGGTCTGTCTGGTCCAATGTAGCAACATATCTCACATTCCATAGTAAAGATAACTAAATGCACTGACAAACGACCTTCGCAAAAACCCGGGAATATTTCTACATATACTTTATTTTACGGTCTAAAACAATACAATTATTCCATTGGTAATACATATTTGGACATTGGTAAACATTCTTAGATATACATTAGTAAATATATGTCACGTCCTCTCTATTTCAGATACTTGTCCGAGCTATGCACACGAGTGTAAAAATTCTCGATGCGTCGATGATGATATTGCTTGCAATGAATATGACTCCTGTGGTGATGGTTCTGGTTGTGACATCAGCACTGGTGCTATTACCGGAATAGTACTTGGCAGTCTTGCCGGATTGGCGTTGATTGTTAGCATTATTGTATGTTGCATTTGCTGCACGAGGAAATCTAGCAGAACACCAGGAGTTGTACAGGTACAATTTCTAATAGCATCTAATATTTTGTTAAAACGCAGGTTTTAGATAAGAGCCAAACCACATTAAACATGCACATTGACACAGTTAATTTTGTTTTACAACTAGAACCTCTGCCTCAGTGTATTTGATTGTAACAGTCTTTCGATTTGTTCTGTGATATTTCGTTCATTCATATTACGTCATGGTGCAATCTTATACAAAGACCACAATGGAAATAAGGTTTTTCTCAATACCATTTTGTGTTATCCTTTGTATGTTATGTTATTTGATATGGTGCTAAATGTATTTATTAGTATTTGATCACTAAATAATTATTTAGATACTTAATATTATAATATTAGATAGCTTTAAATATGTATGATGTTAATATATTGAATATTCCTGTTGTGCCATGTAAATGTACATTTTATACAGAATAAAATACTAGTATATCTATCTAACCCATGAATACGACATAAAAATGTTAAAAATGGCAGAGAGTTGGCACATGAAATTGAAGAGCATGAACACAGTGTTGAAACAATTGTTGAAATCGGATGAAAATCAAAAGAGATGTGGGAAATTTAAGAATTAGTAAATATGCTAATTAGACAAACTATTAGATGCGCCCCTTTTTCAAAACTTAATTTTGAACCCCATTTACTCCTTCTTTCGTTATAGTTTTCATTTGAAATTGAAAACATTGAATACATGCAAGTATAATGTACATTACTATGCTTTAATATGTTTTAACGTTGTTGTTTTAACTTAGCAGTATTACCTGCACGAATAAAGTCAATCAGAGCAGTATGACATCACAAATTCAAAATGGCCGCCTCCATGATCCTCGAATATGGAACTTTTCAATACTTAATGTCTTCACATTTAATACTCCGATTTTAGAAATTCTTTCAACAGTTTGCTCCTCTTAACAACTTCTTCAATTAAAAGTCAACTTATTTTTGACATGCCTTTCTATTTAAAAAGGAATTCCAAGAATATGGATTTTCGTATATGATTCTGGTTATAAATGGCTGACTAAACTACATTACAATTTGTTGTAAATGAAAATGCTAAATGAACTGGTCAAATGTAGAAGATATTTTTAATTTATTTGATATAAATGACTGGGAAAAATCACTGTGGTTAAGTATTGTAGGAAATATTATATTATGATAAATCAATCGGTTTACTATATCTTGTTATTCATTGTATAGAATTTGAAATTTAGAAGTGGTAGCAGTCAATCCACACACATCCTTCGTTGTAAAAGAAATAAACATGTTTAGGGAATAATCTTCATCTTCTTAAATGTCAACAAATATGTATCAATTACAGAACACTGGTCAGGCACAGGTTACCTACACTTCTTCAAACCAACAAGGAATTAGTCAAGCCAGCTACGGTGTTAACCAGGGAGCACCATATCCCGCTTACCAAACACAAGGATTTAGTCAAGCCAGTGCCCCTCCCTATCCAGCACCATATCCCGTCATGTCAACAAATCTAGCGACCGCTCCACAACCAACCTATCCAAACCCAGACTTTAGTTCTCCTCCGGCATATGACGACCTCTATAGAAACTCTGACCAAGGAGCAAAGCAGCATCAGGAAAATAACAGTTCTGCCTACACAGACACTACAAACAAAGATTGGTGTAAAGGTCTCGAAACGTAGAGACGTTGTGTAAAAAGGCTCTGTGAATTTAAAAAATTATCACCGCTTGTCGACGTGTAAACGGAATAAAATTTATATGTGCACGTTCATGGATTTATATTCTATATAGTGATGAGGATTATATGTTAAACTTTTCTTTAAAACAAACGTTTTAGTACTTTTTTCATCTTTTGTTTTTACAATACGAAAAGACATTCCATAGTTGGATGTTAAAAGTTTTCACATAAGCTCGTGCAAACAATGTCGCACAATAACTACTTAACTGAATTTGAGCCTAAGGCTCTAAACGATCAGACAGAGGTCAAAATACCTGTATGCAAACCAGCACTCGACCAGATTGATGAAAAAACGAACATTGAGATTACTTCCCCTGTGATAACCCCGATGTTACCTATCACCAACAAGTCTATTTATCATGAAGATGTTGATACTGATAATGATATGGATTTGATAGAACTGTTGGGAGATGAAGTTATTGGAGTATATGAACTCTGAATCAAAATTAGATGAGGGACGTTACAAATTTTTGAGAATGTTAGTCATTACGAAGACTTCCCTTTCGATATGGACCTGAAGCAGCGTAAAAACACCCGGTCAGAAGAAACGGCCAACGCAAAATTTGCCAAAGATATACACGTAATAGTCTCAGTGATTGAAGGAGAAGAATTCTGTGTACTTTCTGACATGCTAAGTATCGCTAAGAAACCCAAACCTCGTACCTCTATATCAGGTACGCTTAAAACACCGGGAGTACAAACGCCGCAATGTCTGTGCAATTCTGAAATCAAAGTACTGAAGGACACTGTCTCCGCATTGCAAGCAGACATCTTACTCATAAAGCAGAGGCAAGCAGCAACCGAAAACCTGAGAGTCTCGGAGCTAAAAGCCGTCAATTCATCGATGAATAACTTAGAAGAAGAACTTAACAAGACAAAAAGTAACATAATAACCGATCTTACAAACGCTAAACAAGGTATATCAAATGTAGAAACTATGCTGTCAGAAGAGCGTTTTAGATGTAAAACACAAACAATTAGCATCAATGACAACGTCAGTTTGATACAGAAAAACGTAGTCGGCTTTCTTACTGCAGTCGGCCGGTAAATAACTGCTCTCTCGTAGAGACCAGTAAAATCTTGCATCAACCAGCATCAGGCCAACCCCCTGACCCCGCACCAAAAGAATATCCGAAGACAGACACACCTCATTCTGACAAAGCTCAGATAAAGTTTGATAACTTATCGAACGGCCCTTCGGACTCCAAACATAGATATGTACCAGAGGTGCACAGCCCACCACCCTCGCATACGGTCAGCATTGTCTCATTTAAAAACTCTTGATTCTCAGCCTGGTCTTGGTGATGCAAGCTCTAACAAAGTGTTATCAAACCTGAACCGACACGAAAATGACTTGTTCACAGCCATTCCTTATAGTCCATGTCCAAATGAGCCAAATGTTAATGGTAATCTTTATGATTATGACAAGACAGGTGCAAACAAAATTCCTACTCTTATAACGTCGCGCGACAAACGAACCAAAACTATTAATCGAGATGGTTCCCGTCACGCCTATAACAGACCAAATCAAGACATCAACTTTGGTATCATTCATAAGGAAATTGCCGCCAAAAAAGAACGACGCAAACGTCAATATGACTTTTACAATAACCGCCGTCGGTATGATCCCGAAATAGCAGAGACCGAGATTGAAGAAAATGGCGACGATGAAAAAAGATTTTGATCAGTATGTTCGAAGGAAAACACAACGCTTCTTTGTTGGCGGTTTTATGCCAACTATTACGGAAGAAAAAATTGCTAACTTCATTGGCAGGCGCAGTCCTAAAGTGACAAACGTGAATATTTACAGGAAACGAAGATTTTACAGTGCAGTAATTCGAGTAAATGACGAAGACTCATGACAGATGACCCTTATTTCTGACCAGAAGGGATTACTTGTCGCCCTTGGTTGTCATTAAGTGCTTTGAAGGCGCGATTTAACAACAGAAACAATGTACGTGATATATACCTACTATAGTCCAGGCAACTCATGTCCTGGCTCGCGTAATGTCAATGGATACGCGGTGCTCGTCACATTCAATGTAGATGTTGATTAATCCAAAATGGCGGCAACAAATTTACATATAGCAACGTGGAATGCCACAGGAATTATGTCGAGTGCAAGCTATCTGAGCGATTTACTCTGTAAACAATAAATTGACCTTATAGGCATAAGTGAGCATTGGTTGTTTCCTTATCATTTACATTTCCTGAATTGCATAAATAGCAATTTCAATAATCATTCAATAGCAGATCCCGATTTACATTTACCGGGGAACAGACGTGTTGGTAAAGGTGGGATATCACTTTTCTGGCATAAAAAGTTAAATGACAGTGTCTCTCCATTAGAATTAAACTCTAGATATATTATTGGAATTGAGATAAACACGAGCCCTGGAAATTATGTATATGTTTTCCGGGTCTATATACCCTGCAAAAACCACTCGGCTGCTACATATATTAACAGTATGAATGATGTTGAAAATATGTTCTTATATAGATAAAGGTACAAGATAAAGTATAAGGTATAAGATAAAGTATAATGTATAGATAAAGGTCCCTCCAGGCATCAGCACATTTTTAACCTTGATTCTAGGGGCAATATATTGGCCGATCTTATGATCAGACATCGGCTTGTGGCTCGTGAATTGACCCGGAGATAAAGGTTCGCGAATTCATTGTCTCGTGAATTGATCCGGAGGTAAAAATTCGCGAATTCATTGTCAAAATGAATTGATCCGGAGATAAAAATTCGCGAATTTATTATCAAAATGAATCTCAAATTTCTGAGTTTTGCGTTTTAATCAATCATAAACTTTAACCAAATGGTTGTGTATTTTCGGCTCAAATAGGTAGTTTACGTTGCATTTTCGTAAACCAAAATGTGTTAAGACTGAAATTTTAAGTACGCGAGTCAGACGTATTCAAGTGCATGCGTTTATTTACATTCTGATGTGAAAGCTTACCAATGAACTCGTATTACACATTACTCAATTCATGGTATTCAAAGTCATATTATTCATAAATAGGACAATACTGCATGATTATGTCCACTTACAATGATTACGGTACATCGTTTGACTTGACAGCTAGTAAGAAATAAAAAAAAACAAAAAGCTTTATCATCAAATTCACTTGCTGTCAAGATATTCAAAACATTTAGCAGATATTAACACGTCCGCACTTTTGTATATAGATATAGAGGAAAGAAGCTATAATATTTTACGATAAAACAGATCACGTTTCCCACGGCAAAACGTGGGTAAATATCGCACGCGTCCAATCGCATTAAAGTAATGAAAGGTTGTATCATCGAATATTTCATTCTTGCTGTCCAAGATTTTCAAACACATTTAACAGATTAATTAATCTATTACACAAATTTATGTATTTATCAAATTAATGACGGTATATATTTTAGATCTGAGTTGTGCAAGATACATATATAATGGAGACGGAAGTTAAAATGCCAACTTTAAAGTAAATATTAAATATACGAATCATCGAATAGACTATGTAAAACTACTTTTTACTTGTATATTGAAAGTTATGTAGACCTTATTTTAACAACATAGTAATGATACAAAACAAACTCTGGATTGCACATCAAATCAATTTTCTAAAGAAAACTCTGTAATTGTACGGTATTTCGATGCATTAATATCTAAATATAGTGTAAGACCGACTTTCAAAATATTGTTTTTGCCATTTATTTTTAACGAACATTTAGAAATGTTAGAACCTGCTTGGATATCAACCAAACTTTATGTATGATTATGAAATTATGCCGGCCTAGCGGGTTGGGACTTGACAATAGGGGTCACTTCCAAACATCCATGTGTCTGTGATTATACTGTGATATCGCTCCCTTAGTGCAAAAGGTGCCAACTAACATTTTTCCCAAAAATGACTTTTTGGCATATTTCAATAGAGTTACATGATATCTACATGTGATATAAAAATATAAATTATATACCCATAAATTATACCCGAATTATCCGAAACCCAAAAGTACCAAGTGATAAACCATAAAAATCTTAGTGCAAAAAGGTACCATATGCATGTCATTCAGTGCAAAAAGGTACCATTTGACATATGACACCTTTTTGCACTGAATAATGTGTTGTATCTTTGTTTGCTCGAAAGTGCCTTATGACAAACGGTACCTTTTTGTTCTGAAGTTAAAACATGTACTGCTCTCATGGTACCTTTGATAAATATTGCCTGTGTAGGATACACATCCCAGCTGCTTCAGGAGTGCTGATAAGGTGTAGAAGTTCACCACTTGTTTTGTTTATTATCTTAATAATGTAATATTATGAGTGCTTTATCTCTGTAGGTGTTAATTTGTTGATTAAACACAGAAAATCTCAGTTAAGTTATTCTAGATAGTTGCTGGAATGTAACACTTTCATTCAGATTGGTTAGAAAATAAAATAAATGGCTGTATAATACACTAATATACTCGTAATAGTATAATTAAAATTACTGTAACTTTCATCCATGGAACACAAAGAAACCGTAAGTACCACCTACTTATCATTTTATATACTTAATGAAATCTTTCAATTTCAAAATGAAAGTTTATTATTAATGAAACCTAATACAATTTATACCACTTAAATAATTATTATCAATTGTGTTTGACATGGTTTTCTTACTAATAATATAGACAGACAGCCTGTTGTTCATGTATTATAACATACTACTCTAAAGCTGTAGATGTTAGTGTAGTCATGCATATTTATTAGTAAAATTTAATCTGTTGATTCAATTGCAGGAAATGGAGTGGTCGGATGACGAGATGTACCGGGCTATACCATTCAGTTTTACAGATTGCACTCAAAACGAAGCGAATAATCTACAATGCAGTGCAAATGACAAACAAAAAGGCGCTAATACAGAACAAGATGGGGCAAACAGCACCAAAGAAAGAGCCGACGATATCACACAAGATGGGATCAGTAGTGCATGTCAACCCTCCAATGACACTACAGACACTGACGATAACATACCTCTTGCTTTTTTAAGAAAGAAAAAACCCGTGAAGAGGAAACTAATTCAAGATAGCTCTGATTCTATATTTATATAAAAATAATTCTGTATGCCATGTCGCAGGTGCCAACTTTAGAGAAGATCAGTCACAAATTTATTGTCTCTGGCCATTCGCAGACGGAATGCGACACGGCATGCCACCATTGAGGGCGCCAAGAAAATCACAGCAGCTTATGTACCATCACAATAGTGTACGGTAATTGCCATGGCAAGAAAAGGCAACCCATATCTTGCGATACCAATGAAGTTCAATCACGTTTTTGGCTTTAAAGATTTCGTGAACAATTATTGCCCAAATCTAAAGATCTCCACTACGGGACATCGGGTAAATTGGCTGAAAATAAAGTGGATCCAGAAAAGAAAGGACAGTCCACGGTCAGTTTTCGTGAATTACACGTTTAACAGTCGGGAATTCGTTGAAATTCAAGTTCAAGCACCAGCAACAACGAAACAGCGATAATCCAATATATGGCCACAGCATAACTCAGATTTGAGCATGTGTTATCAATCCAAACTGCCCATATCATTGAAAAAGAAAAATGACCTCATCAATTTGTGTAACAAGGAAATTATTCCAGAAGAGTACAATGCCTATTACGAATCATTGCCCGCAAACACAAAGCAAAAGGATTCTGTTCCGCTTGAGTCAGAAGACGATGACACGGACATTAAGTGAACACACATAATCATGTTGTGAAAACAATTACCAGGTCAAGTACACTGGATGAACAACGGCTGAAATGTGTCCCAATATGTCAAATAGTATTTACTCATTTCAGCACAAAGCGGATTTTCTTTTTCATGTATAATTCAACATTCAAGAAACGATTATGTATTCAATAAACCATTTTCGAATGTTCTTAACTAATGAATTCGAAAATTAATTTTGACATTAAACCTTCATTAGTGATGCAGCTATTTGTAAATTCTAAATTCACGGAATATACACCTTATAATTTGTGACGGACAAAATGTACTATAGTATCATATGGAGCCTTTGTATTTGAATTAAGTTATAGCTAAAAGGTACCATATTGTCACATGGTACATTTTGTAATTTCTACTTTATAAATGCATTTAGGACAAAAAGGTACCAACTGACATATGGCACTTTCTTGCATTCATAACATAAGAAAAATGCTTGGAGCGAAAAGGTACCATATGTCATATGGTACCGTTTTCCATGTTAATCTCGAGAAATTGTTTAATGCTAAAAGGTACCATAACACAAAATTAATTAAATATGCATAATTAATGTGGTTAGCCTTGTTCCACTTCTTGGGTACATAGAACTACACAATATATTCATTTTCTGACAAGTACTAGCAAGTAGAACCTTTCAATGCGATTTTCATCATTTTCAACATAAAAATGCTACTTGGCACCTTATTGCACTAAGTGGGCGAAATGTAAGTTGGAATCTCCCAAGAATAGTTTTTCTTTTAAATTCAGTTTAATTCGCGATCGAATGACACTACAAAAACAATACAGCTTATAGGGTCAATTAAAATAGTATTATAAGTTTTATTACGTGCGAAAAATGTAATATTCGAAATCGTAATACGTGAAGTTTCGGGTGTGTAGTTCTTAGGGTTGCCGTTTGTAATCTTTCTCGTTGATTTTATTCACTGCAGTGGACCATGAAACATTACAAAGAATATTCCCATGATTCGTACAAGCATCAGCATCATTAACATTTCTCTTGTGTCTCAGTCCGACCGATTGTGATTATGATAAAAATGTGTCTTTTCATGCCCCCGAAGGGTGGCATATTAAAATCGCACCGTCTGTCTGTCTGTCCGTCTGTGCGTTCCCACTTACACATTCGTGTCCAGACTGTAACTTTGTCATGCATTGAAAGATTTTAAAATAACTTAGCACAAATGTCTAGCACATCAAGACGACGTGTCGCGTGCAAGACCCACGTCCCTAGCTCAAAGGTCAAGGTCACACTTAGAGTTTGAAGGTAATGGATTCCACTATATATGCATACATTCGTGTCCGGACTGTAACTTTGTCATGCATTGAAGGATTTTAAAATAACTTGGCACAAATGTCTAGCACATCAAGATGACGTGTCGCGTGCAAGAGCCATGTCCGTAGCTAAAGGGTCAAGGTCACACTTACAGTTTGAAGGTAATGGATGCCTCTATATATGCATATATGCACACATTCGTGTCCGGACTGTAACTTTGTCATGCATTGAAGGATTTTAAAATAACTTGGCACAAATGTCTGCACTCAAGATGACGTGTCGCGTGCAAGAGCCATGTCCGTAGCTAAAGGGTCAAGGTCACACTTAGAGTTTGAAGGTAATGGATTCCTCTATATATGCATATATGCACACATTCGTGTCCGGACTGTAACTTTGTCATGCATTGAAGGATTTTAAAAAACCTTGGCACAAATGTTCAGCACATCAAGCTGATGTGTCGCGTGCAAGACCCACGTCCCTAGCTCAAATATCAAGGTCACACTTAGTGTTTAAAAGAAATGGAATACTGTTTGCATGGTAACTCTGTCATGCATTGAAGAACACATGGAAAGGACACAGACTGTGAGACACCTCTTTCGGGGGCATTCGTCACTTGTGAATGACAGCTGTTGTTTCATTATTGAAATACACCCGGGTGCATACGTACGTGTTTTCACTGATAAATTATATGTTAAACTTTATCATCATAGTCTAAGTATACAATTATACAAATTTGTTCGCTGGTTATATCAATTTTGCAATGATATAACCTTAAAGTGAAAATGTCTCTAATTGTGCGATATTTTGATGCACTAACATCTTTAAATCATGTACTACCTTATTTCGAAATATCGCCTCCGACCCATCGCCTACGTCATTTGTTTATATATAATATATCTCTGGCTAACTCGTAATAAGGGTATTATTACAATCGAATGTCGTACAAAATGGCGACTGGAACTACACTGTCAATACGGAATAAGGAAATCACCATCTTAGTGATATTAACGTTGTCAATCATCGGGACTGTCGTCTGTGATAAGTGTAAGAAGTTTGTTTCAATTATAACCATGCGATGTTTAAAGATCTTAAACTATAAACTTAACTGTTTAAACTAAATTGTAACCTTCAATACTACAGAACTGTTAACTTGGGTCGATATACGTTGTTACAGAATTGGTTATCTAGCATGTATCTGTATGACTTTATGTACATTGGTGACTGTGGAGCAATACTTCTAAATCGCGTGATGCCTTATTGTTCTGTGATAATTCTAATCGATAACAATATGTTCTTTTAAAAGGTCACAGTCTATTTTGTTGAGCAGGCGGTCGTATGGAACGCCGGATCTGCCTTCTGATAGGATATTTTGCTATATGTGTATACTTTCCATGTTGTTTTGTAGCATAAATGTATATCAAACAGGCGGCTTTTGATTCATAACTCTAGTTCAGATTGCCACACTCTTTACAAAGCGGTGCATAGCCAGTATATTTGGGCATCTTCAATTCTTGGATCAAGATGAATATCGCAATAATCTAATATAGCTTCAGACAGACAAACAAATTTAACTTTATCACAATATAGTGACCATATATGTGTATATCAAGTTTCTATGAAGGTCTAGCTAAGGATTTGTTTACATTTGCTAGGGTCAATGCTCCTCATTCTACTTAGCGCGAAAAAATGCCTACGGTAAACGTTTATGAGCCTTTTTTGTTTGTATTCATTAAATTAAACCAATTCGTCAACAGTATTTTAAAACTGCTTCGTGGTACTTTGTAAAAAGTAATGTTCGCTCTTGATTCATCAACAACTACATACCTAGCTCAGTTTACATTTTTATGACTATTGGTAATGACATTTATACATATTGCTTATACAAATAAAACCATTCTTACGATCTGCCTTAAGAACTTGATTTATAAAATCATGCACTTCATAAGTATTACATTGTTATACATTTTTCATCAATACTTGACGTATTTAGACAAAAGCAAAACCGCCTTGGTCGTATTTTATTACGGATTAAGACAAAACAACTTTGATCCGATTGTATTACGGATTGAATAGAACAAGAAGTACATGCCCTTAGATTAACGATAATTGCTCAATATCATCATGTTTCAATTTTAAACATGTTTATGTGATTTATTGAATTGCGCAGATCAGACAGTGTATTGCAAACTCTTATGTTCATAATATTATCTTTATACTAATTAGAAAATAAATACGAAATTGCTCCAAACGGTCACATGTTTTATAAAACAACTCACCGATGTTTAAGTTATAGCAGTTGTAATGTCACTATAGAAAGTTTTAATTTCTTAAAGGATTTACGTGATGCTTTATATTTTTCTCTTATTAATTAAAACAGATTATCATTCTGACGCTCATATTTTAAGACGTTTTTGCGTTGATATTAACCTAAATTTAAATTTTAATTTGCTTTGAATTGATTTCGTCCAAATGATTCGAATGACTGGGAAAATATGCAAATATCGGGAAAGTTAACAGTTATTAATAATTCCATTTAAAAACAACAAATATAACTAGCGTCTATAATAACCATATTCTCTTTGTATATCCACATAAATGTGTGATTTAACATAATATATTCCCTTAAATTTAATTTTTATAATTATAGTTAAAGGGTATGTCGACTAATCCATTATAACAACGATAGAACAATCTACAAGAGCATAATACTACTAACACAGAAGCAATAGCTGGAACTTTTAGCATGCTGGAAATGTAATTTTATCGTGACGGTCACAGTTGAACTATTTTGTCAAATAGTCAAAATAAATTATTTGTAAACATACTGTAACATTTATCAAGGGCATCTGTCTAATTACAAACATTTACGGCACGGCAGCTAATGATTTGACAACCTTTTTCGTTTCTAGATCAAATGGAGGATTACTGCAACAAGGAATTAAGTTTTATAATAAAAGGGCTGGATCAGGCAAGACTGGAATTAGATGACAATGAAATATATGGCGGAAGAAATGATAGGTACCCGTACGAGAAGTACTACAATTGTGAGACTAAAATTGAAGCTTGGTACACAATATATCCAAAGCTCATGTTCTATTTTGAGGATCTAAACCTTTCATGTAATGATGGACATCTTGAGTTTTACCAGGGAGAAACCGGAAGCACAAGGGTGTCGGGTAAGAAATACAGAGTATTCATTCTTGTCGTTCTTGGGATTTTTATGCAGATACTCTGAAAACATATTTCTTAAACTTACCGCAATCCATCAACTACTCAGTAATATTAGTTAAACAATCAGTATAATAGTTGACTTCGGTATCGAATCATAAACTTCAGAATGGCAATCGTCAACTATTGGACTATTTATTTTCTAGAGATTTTAGCTGCGTGGACTCGATGGTATATATTGCTGCTTATAGTTACGTGTTCTGTGTTTTTGATATTTTAACTCATAGTTGCCCTGAGATATAGGTCATTATTAACAATAATTCATTCATAGGTCAAAGTAAAAACTATAATCTAAGTTTTGAACCATTTTAGATTAGATAACGTGTTGGGCTACTCCATTAGTTTCTTAATAACTGTCACTGTTAAATTGGTGGAGCCTGTATAAGGAGTAGACAGTAAATGCAGCGATGGCTACCTGTTACTATTTACGCTTTCAAGATTGTTGCAATAAGTTTACAGATACTTCTTTGATCTGATTTTAATGCTTTTCATTTACTTCATCGTTTCGGATAGGGTCGCTTTTAGAAGGAATTTCCCTGTCTGTTTATATTTTCATTTAGTTTGAAGTTTCTAAGTTTATCTTATACTCTCACTTAACTTGGAACAAAATAAAGCTCGACCTGTCAACCCATAATTCAGATAAATATGTCAAACGCAATGGATTATTAACTGCACTCTGTGGAATGCAGTGTATCCGGCATGCTTGAGATAAAAGCACACTTTACCTACAAATTACCTAATATTGATGGAAATTGGAGGGAAAAATTTAGTGAGTACTGTGCCCGAATATAAAAATCACGATACACAATCCCCTATCACACTTGGTCAAACATTTTTTATTTTTAAACGATGGAAAACAGAACTATTTTTATGAGAAAAAGTATTTACAGTACACCCTCCCTACAACAGACAACACTCGGATATCTGAAAATTGGGTGTAATCTAGAGTTGGCTGTTGCTCAGAGGGTTTATTTGCGGTAATGTAAACATATGATCAGCTTTTTTGTTGTTTTTGCGGGTTTATGCTTTTAGTATATAAATAGTTTATTTCAGTCTCATCATTGTACATATCATAAATATTTCATAAATACTTTCACAGTGTTTATAAAATCACAGTTACTTTACATTATTACATGTACAATGTCACTCATTTTTGAGTTATAAGAGACTATGATAAAATAGCCATAATACATTTCAAAATCAAATCATTATCCATATTCTATTTTACATGTGTACAGATAAGAACCTAGAACTCCCTTGCTAATCTTTATTTGGTACTAAATATGTAAAAACTATTGTCCCTTTCAGCCGCAGTCAGATGACCATCAAAGTTAACAAACAACATCATGTAAATGATTAAACTTAATTAACTTTTAGTTGAATCAATTCTCAATTTCTGATCATATTATCCGTAAACACGCTGACTGGCATATATTTTGCACTCCGTAAGTCGATAATGAGAAAGGAATCCGAATAAATCTGATAACGCTCTTCCTGAGACATGTCTTTTTATATATATTTGGATCGTGAGATCAAACTTTGGAAGTTGAGCGGACGCGAGAAAAGCATATCTTTGGTAATAAGCGGATACGACAGCTGTCCAGAATCGGTGTTCAGTTGAATGTTTTCACAAACATTATGCGGGCTACTGTTGAACCAGAAGAAGGCAATTGTTAATTGCATGTTTTATATTAAAGTTATATCGAACGTAATATTGTACAGCCTACGTTTGGGTCACAGTGACAATAAAGTATGATTAACATAAAAAGCACATGCTAGTACAGGTTTTTGGGATATAAACTTCAAGTATCCTGTTTTCTTTTCAAACACATTCAAAACAAAATTTAATCCTGAGAAGTGATTTTTTTGGTAGTATAGTGGTGTGCGATGACATGTGCAGACTTGTTATCAGATACGAAGATCTGCAGGTAATGTTTGAGGGATGGCAAAAATCTATTACATTTTGGATGTTGATACCGTAATATACTTTAAAATATTTATTACAAATTAGTTTTTAAATTAAAGGTGATGCAGGTGTTTGCAAGAACAGGTGTCTATACTTTACTGTATATAAAAGCCGGCATAAGTTACCTGTCCTGGATTCTGTATTGTTTGATTTACATACATAACAAGAGCTGTCCCTCATAAGTGACAAATGCCCCCGAAAGAGGTGTCTCACAGTATGTGTCCTCTCCATGTGCTCAACAATTGTGTCATGCAATTTTAAAATCCTACCATGCATGACAGAGTTACCATGCATACAGTATTCAATTACCTTTAAACTCCAAGTGTGATCTTGACCTTTGAGGTTGGAACGCGGATTCTTGCACCTGACACATCGTCTTGATGTGCTGAACATTTGTGCCAAGTTATTTTATATTCAGTCAATGCATGACAAAGTTACAGTCCGGACACGAATGTGTGCATATATACAGGACTCTATTACTTTCAAATTGTTTGTATGACCTTGACCTTTTAGGTAGGGGCGAGGGTTTTGCACGCGGCACATCGTCTTGATGTGCTGAATATTTTTGCAACGTTATTTTTAAATCCTTCAATGCATGACAAAGTCACAGTCCGGACACGAATGTATGTATATATACAGGAGTCCATTACCTATAAACACTAAGTGTGACCTTGACCTTTGAGGTAGGGACATGGGACTTGCACATGACACGTCGTCTTGATGTGATTAACGTTTGTGCTAAGTAATTTTAAAATCCTTCAATGCATGACAAAGTTACAGCCCGGACACGAAAAAATGTAAGGACGGACGCACTGACGGACGGACGGATGGATGGACAGACGGACGGTGCACTTTAAATATGCCACCCTTCAGGGGCATAATTAGATCTGTGTTTGATACATGATACCTGTCGTTTAGTGCTTTTTCGGTCAAAATGTTACTGGTGGTAAGTCTGTTCCTCGGCCGTTTTAGAGGTTTTCTGTCAATTTGGGATAAAAAAATAGTGGCTGTTGGCTGGAGTTTGGAGGTGGCTGTTGGTGGGAGGTAAAACATAGAAAAACCAACGGGGGATTCAAATTGGCTGTTGTAAGAAGGTGGCTGTTGATGGGAAGTGACCGTAAGTGGAGGTAACACTGTACTATAATTAATAGCGCTGTAAATAAATGCCAATATTTCTTATCATTTGAAGTATAATGTTTCTATTAGTTAGATATTGAGATCAATTGTTTCAGGATTAAAGGGTGATATTTGTGGAACCAAGACGCCAGGCGGGGTATATGCAGTAGACAGCAGATATATTCGAATTAGATACGTACCTACACGTCAACAGTATCGAAGTAATTTATTTACTATCATCATCACAGCCTTTACTGACGGTAAGTACAAAAAAATGCAGATTAATTGCGACTAGAAACTTATAATACTGAAATAATATGATTTACTTAACGCCAAATTTTTCTAGAGTTGTGTAATTATATATATTTTAAAGGGGGTCAAAAACTCCTTCATAAGTGGCTCCCGTCTTAACCTTTAATCGTTTCATTTCTAATTAATAAATAAACTCTGGATTAGGTGTCTAGACTGGATAAGACAATATGTTTTGTTGATATTTGAGATAATTGGATTTATTATTTATTTCTTGATGTTTGTTGTTTTACGGAAATAGTTTGTTATCCAATAATGAAACGTTATTTTCATAAGAACATGTACTTCAATATTTTACATGCTATTCCACTGGCATATTTAGATACCTCGAACACATTAAAGTTGAAGAAAACTTTTCCTCACTTCAGGGGATTTTGTGACAGTTGAAAGGGTCTATTAAAGTTAAAAGTTTTGTTTAAGAAAGATGTAACTAAAAAATCAGATTTTCTTTGATGTTTTATCCTGACCAAACCATTAATCCGTAAAATTCTCTTTATTTTTTTATTAACGGAATAAAGCATACTTTCTATCTCTAAACAAATAATTTGTATGTAGCAAGAGCAACTTATTTCAAGAAGTTCTTTATATGACTCACAACTTGAGGTACTTATGATCATATATGTATAAAAATAATTTATAAAAAAGCATCAGTAAAATATTTATTTTCATCATTTTTTCATATTGTAATCATAATTTTGAATAATGTGCATATCAATCATTCATCATCAATGTATCAATTGTATCAGTAGCTATGCTTTAGCTGATTATGAAAAATAGAAATCAATCTATCACTGATCAAAACCCCTAATAGTAATACAAAGGGTCTGTCTGGTCCCATGTAGCAACACATCTCAGATTCCATAATAAAGATAACTCTATGCGCGGACAAACGACCTTCGCAAAAACCCGGGAATATTTCTACATAAACTATATTTAACGGTCAGAAAATAATATTATAATTATTCAATTGGCAGTACATATTTGGAGATAAGTTAACATTCTTAGATGTAAAAATGTAGTAGAGTATGTAGCGTCCTCTATATTTCAGACACTTGTCCGAGCTATGCATACGAGTGTAAAAATTCTCGATGCGTCGATAAAGATGTTGCGTGCAATGAATATGACTCCTGTGGTGATGGTTCTGGTTGTGACACCAGCACTGGTGCTATTACCGGAATAGTACTTGGCAGTCTTGCCGGATTGGCGCTGATTGTTAGCATCATTGTATGTTGCATTTGCTACACGAGGAAATCTGGCAGAACACCAGGAGTTATTCAGGTACACTTTCTAGTAGCATCTAATACTTTGTTTAAACGCAGTTTTTAAGAGCCATACCACATTCAACATGCACATAAATACAGTTAATTTTGTTTTACAACTACAACCTCTGCCTTAGTGTCTTTGATTCTAACAGTATTTCGTTTGAATAACCTGTTATTTGACATGGGCTAAAATGTATTCATCTTTTATTAGTATTGAATCACTAAATATGTATTATGGATATGATCAGATAAATATGTTTAATATGTATGATGTAATTATAATAAATACATGTATCTTATTGTGCCATGTAAATGTACATTTTATACAGAATAAAATTTATCTATCTAACCCGTGAAAACTACATAAAAATGTTAAGAATGACAAAGAGTGTTAGAAAACAAACATAATTTTGTTATAAATTGATAAAACTACATGTACAATTGTTTTACAAAATTCTGAGAAAAAAATAATAAAAATGATGTTAAAGTTAAATGGAAGTCAGACTATAACTGAGCATGAAATTGAAGAGCTGGTTAACAGAATTGTTGAAATCGGATGCTAATCAAAAAGAACTATGGGAAATCTAAAACTTCGTTAATATACAAATTAGACACACAATTAGACACGCCCTTTTTTCAAAATTTAATTATGAACTCCATTAACTCCTTCTTTCGAAATTGTTTTCATTTGAAATTGAAAACATCGAATAATTGTAATGTATATTACCATGTTTTGATATGCATTTTAACGCTGTTGTTTTAATTTAGCAGTATTACCTGCATGAATAAAGTCAATTAGAGCAGTCTGACATCACAAATTCAAAATGGCCGCCTCCATGATCCTCGAATATGGAAATTTTCAATACTTAATGTCTTCACATTTAATACTCCGATTTAGAAATTGTTTCAACATTTTGCTCCTCTTAACAATTTCTTCAACTAAAAATCAACTTATTTTTGACATGCTTTTCCATTTAAGAGAGAATACCGAGAGTATGGATTTTCGTTTTTTCTACAACTGGCTTAATAGACTAGTACATTCCAATTTGCTAAAAAACCTCATAGGATCTGGATTTAAATGGCTGACTAAACTACACTATTTGTTGTAAATGACTAAAATGCTAAATGAAGGTCAAATAGAAGCTATTTTTAATTTATTTGATATAAATGACTGGGAAAACATTCAAAATCACTGTGGTTAAGTATTGTAGGAAATACTAAATTATATTATGAAAAATAGAATTTGAAATTTAGAAGTGGTAGCAGTTCATCCACACACATCCTTCGTTATAAGAGAAAAAAACATGTTTTAGAGAATAATCTTTATTTTCTTAAATGTAAACAACTGAATATAAATTACAGAACACTGGTCAGGCACAGGCTACTTACACGTTTTCAAACCAACATGGATTTAGTCAAGCCAGCTACGGTGTTAACCAGGGAGCACCCTATCCCGCTTACCAAACACAAGGATTTAGTCAAGCCAGTGCCCCTCCCTATCCAGCACCATACCCCATCATGTCAGCAAATCTAGCGACCGCTCCACAACCAACCTATCCAAACCCAAACTTTAGTTCTCCTCCGGCATATGACGACCTCTATAGAAACTCAGACCAAGGAGCAAAACAGCATCAGGAAAATAACAGTTCTGCCTACACAGACGCTACAAACATATCAGAAGATCACGAGTATGCAGAATTGAGGACATGTGCCTAAAACACAAAACTGTTGCTGTAGCACGCTGTAAAAATCATTTATTTTGCCAAAATGAAATGTTTTAGCTTACTTTTGCACCAGCTTGCAAATATACCCGTTTCGCAAAAATTCTATCATAAAATGAGATATCATGTTTTTATGATGTTCCGCAAAAACTCTTTTCTAAAATGTGTGTGATACTCATGGTTTTATGTGTGAATGATACTTTCAATTATATATACACGTATAATGATAATTAAAGCGACGGAAGAAAATAATAACATAATCAGAAGGAAACAGATCTCGAGAAATGCAACTTCCGAAAGGTAGAAATGTTTACAATAGACATTGGATTTAACCAGTCAAGGTGGTATCACATATTTAGCAACTTAGCTTAAACTTTGATTTGCCTTTAATCAAATGTTGGCTTGCCTTTAATCTTTATTTTTCTTTTCGGTGTTTAGCGGATTATAATTAAGACCAGGCTTTCGTTACAATACATTTACAATTTTGACACAATTATCATCAATGATATGAAGACAATGTGAACAATGTGTGAATTGCGTGAAAGGAGGTAATTAAACGGGAGTTCTTTCGCTGTATAAATATTCAGAAGTCCCTTAAAATGTATGATTAATTCAATTTCCAAATGCTTACTAAATTATGCGTTTTGTACTATCATTTCGTTTATCTAACCTCTCTAAAATGCATCTTGTTGTAGCTAACCAGAGCACTTTATTTGTATAAAATCATGTTATGTTAATGTTGTATGTTCATTATACGCCCTTTGAAACACTGTTCTATGTATCAGTTTAGTTCCAATTTAAGATTTATTCTTTTTCTACTTCTTATTATTATTATCATTATCATTGTTATAAAGAAAGCTTCACAGAAATAAGTGTCTTGACTTCAAAGAAAACGTGTCCTTTATTGTTTAGTTGATACTTTATGATATTAAAAATAAGAGTTAACAATTAGACATACATTGGGATGGAAGTGCCAGTGAGTTGCAGTGGAGCTCATGTGAGCAACATAGCACAAGACGAACCTAATGATTTGTTTTATCGATGAGCATTCCATGTTTATACTTATATTGAAATAATAATATCTAAACCAACAGTATTAAACATAAAAATAACATGCGGTTTGTGAAGATATATTAGTTCATGCTTTTTTCAGTGAAATACAGAAATAATTATATCAGTGAAATAACGTCAAAAAGTGTACCGAAGGAAACGAATATCGGAAACTTAAATGAAGATGACGTCGTTAAATTACATCAAATAAGCTATGTTTTCTGATGACGTTTCCCGCGGTTTTCGACATTTTATTGAAACAAAGTCAACAAAAGTAGAGGTCTCAGCATATTGTAAACAGAAAAACTGTTGATATCGATGTAATATCACGTAAATTTCACTCGTGAACACCATTAGTAGTTGTTTTCACTCGTGGCTGCGCCACTCGTGAAAATATCACTTTTGGTGCCCACTCAGTGAAATTATAACGCGATATTACATCAAACCTTACAAATATCCTCTATTTATTCATATGAAAAGGGATAGCAATATGCTAATGGAATGCGGGTCGCAATCAGCACCTTTGGTTATAAAAAGCAGATTCCGTGAAGGATGGCCAGTAGCCGTAGAAAGTACAATTACTGACTATTAAATACAGATTAACTGTGTAGAAAGTGGCTAGAGATAGTACCGCAGCTGACCATTATATCGAGATCATTAGTGCAGAGAGTGGCTGGAGACTCATTCAAATCGAGATTCCATGTGTCAAATAAATAGTAAACGGCGATAGTACCATTACTGACTATTAAAAAGAGATTCAATGTGTATACAGTGGATAGAGAGAGTACTTTATTTTATGTTTTCCAGTTAACATAGAGTTTTATTTTATGTTTTCCAGCGAATTATAGTTTTATTTTAAGTTTTCCAATGAATTATAGAGTTTTATTTTATGTTTTTCGGTGATTTATCGAAATATAACAGTGAATAATATCCTGATAAACTCACTGTTCACTCAGTGAAATTATCAAAATCTTTTACTCGGATTAACACCAAAAAGTAAACCGAGCGTAAAGAATGTTGGAAACCATACGTCGATGACGTCGTTAAAATGACATCATAAACGTTTTGCTTTCTAATGACGTTTCCCGCGATTTTCAACATTTTATTGAAACAAGCTCAACAAAAATAGATTTTAAAACATAAAATAAACAGAAAAATTGTTGGTATCAATGTAATATCACTCGTGAACACCAAAAGCTTCGCCACTCGTGAAAATATCACTTTTGGTGCCCACTCGGTGAAAGTATATCGTGATCTTACCTCGAAACCAACAATTATCCTCTATTTCTCAGTGAAATAAAAGTGATAATCCACAGTTTTGAAACAGTAGATTACCATTTTTAACCCGGATTTATGTCAAAAAGTATACCGAGCGTAATTAATGCTGGAAACCATTCGAGGATGACGTCGTTTAAATGACGTCATTTGCGCTTTGTTTTCTGATGACGTTTCCCGCAATTTTCGATATTTTAGAGAAACAAACTCAATAAAAGTAGAGTTTTAACTATAAAATAAACAGAAGAATTGTTGGTATCGGTGTAATATCACGTTAATTACACTCGTGAACAGCAAAAGCTGTTATTTAAAATATCACTTTGGGTGCCCACTCAGTGAAATTATACCGTGACCTTACACAGAAACCAACAATTATCCTTTATATTATTGGCCACATTCAATCGGAATTCCAGGTGCACACAGTGCCCGTGCAGTACCTTAACTGACCATTAAAATTGGGATTCCAGGTGTAGACAGTGACAAAGATAGTTCCTAAACTGTTAATTAAATCGGTAGTCCTGGTGTGGACAGTACCTCGAGATAGTACCATTACTGGTCGATAAATCGAGATTATATGTGTAGATAGTCGCCGGAGATAGTACCATTACTGGTTGATAAATCGAGATTATATGTGTAGATAGTCGCCGGAGATAGTACCATTACTGGTCGGTCAAACAAAACGATTATATTAGCGATTACTGATAATAAAACAGGGATTCCACGTGTACACAGTGGCCGTAGAGAGTACCATTACTGGCCAATAAATCAGGATTCTAGGAGTAGACAGTGGCCAATCATATACAATGTACCATAACTGTCTGGGCTTCAACAGCTTTGACTGCACATCACTTAACTTTCACACATCCACACAATAATCCTTCAGTGCTATAATAAATCATGATATATTCCCGAGAACTTTAGTTTTGCGGATTTTTTCAAAGTTCTCTATAAATGATTGATATTGTTACAAAAGTATGAATCAGTGGGATCGCTTGTTTGCGAATTCATTGTCCTGTGAATTGACCCGGAGATAAAAGTTTGCGAATCTTTTGTCTCGTGAATTAAAACCCCCGAGGACTATCACAATACCAAGAACAATTAACACCTGGTATTTAACGAAAGAAATTACTCGTATACCCTCAACATGTATTGTAAACATATATGAACATGCAGAAGGGCATATAATTCTGCATGTTCATATATGTTTACAATACATGTTGTAAGCAAAGTAAATATTAATCTCAAATTTGTGAGTTTTGCGTTTTAATCAATCATAAACTTTAACCAAATGCTTGTGTATTTTCGGCTCAAATAGGTAGTTTACGGTGCATTTTCGTACACCAAAATGAGTTAAGACTGAAATTTAAGTACGTGAGTCAGACGTATTCAAGTGCATGTGTTTACTTACATTGATATGTAAAAGCTTACCAATGAACTCATATAACACCTTACTAAATTTATGCTAATTAAAGTCATATTATTCATAAATAGGACAATAATGCATGATTATGTCCACTTACAATGCTTAAGCCACATCGTTTGATTTGACAACACGTTAGAAATAACACTTACTCTTACTAGCATATAGAAATCGCATAAAAAGGCTTGAATAATAAATATTTGAGTTGCTCATCACTACATTTAACAGAATTTAATTTATTATACAAATTTATGTATTGCTAAATAAAATTAAAAACTGCTCTGTGTTGATCGTGTGTTCCACTTAACTTCTTTATTTAAAATTGTTGTATTGTTCAAATTAATGACGATAATATCTATTTTAGATCCTAGTTTGTACCGAGTTGCACAAAATACATGTATCATGAAAACGGAAGTTTAATTGCCAACTTTAAAGTAAGTATTAAATATACGGATCATCGAATATGTAAACACGTATGGAATATGAAAAACGACTTTCTACTTGTATATTGAAAGTTATGACACCTAATAGTCTATTAATGAGATAATACACAATCCGGATTGCACCTCACATCAATATTTTAAAGAAAAATCTGTAATTGTATGGTATTTCGATGCACTTATATCTTAAAAGAGTGTACGACCGACTTTGAATTGCTGTCTTCGACTTTTGCTTACATATAACAAGCTGAAGTATAGTTATATACGTTAAGATTACTCTACCACGAGTATCCTCTACATCGGCAGACTATCTGATGGTATTCTGTCGGCAGCAGAGAGCATCGTGTACTGTCATGTACATTAGCTTGATGATAAATACCTTCTACGTCTATTGACACCGGTAACATGTGTTATTGATGCAAAACGAGTTAATACGAGTTGATAACTAATGCATAGGCATGATTTTCTATATCTTATATACTATAAGACTGTTTAGCGAACTTTTAGAAATGTTAGAACATGCTTGGATAACATTCAAACTTTATGTACGATTTTAAAATTATGCGGGCCTAGGGGGTTGGAACCTGGCAATAGCGGTCACTTCCAATCATCCATGTGGCTGTGATTATACAGTGATGTGTAAGTTTGAATCTCACAAGGATATTTTTTCTTTTAAAATCAGTTTAATTCGCGATCGAATGACACTACTAAAACAGTACAGCTTACAGGGTCAATTAATATATTGTTATAAGTTTTATTACGTGCGAGAAATGTAAAATTCGAAATCGTCATAGGTGAAGTTTCGGGTTTGTTATTCTTCGTCGTTGATTTTATTCACTGCAGTGGACCATGAAACAATACAAAGAATATTCCCATGATTCGTACCAGCATCAGCATCATTAACATTTATCTTGTGTTTCTCAGTCCGACCGATTGTGCTTATAATACAAACTTCAGTAAATGGTTTGGTTAAGGTTTTTCAAACGTACACAAAAATATTGCACCCCTTTTCTGGATTATTTCATTTTTAAAAGTACAGTTACGCCCTAATGCACAACGTTGAATCATATTTCGTCTCGTGATATGAGTATTTACAATATAATGGCGTTCGTTCCAAAATATGTAAGATGGAGTCTATTTCGGAATAAGGAAATTATTATCCGTATGATTTTAATATTGTTTACCATCCAGAATGACGTATGTTATGGATGTAAGCTTTTCGTTTGAATTATAACTATTCAACGTTTAAATATCTAACTACTCATGTTTATAAATGAGCTTAATAACAGTCATATCAGTTTATTTACAAGTCGGTTAGATAATTTATATAAGGTTCTTGTTTATTTTGTCAAATATACATAAATACTTGCAAACATATCTATTTTAACTTTATATGATATTTTTAAATATTGCCAGTATATTTCAAGTTGGGCACGATATAACTTTTTAATTAAACGATGAAATGTCTTCAAATTATGCACACTAGTCAGTTAACAAATGTAGTGTATGAAAATATTAAGTTTAATATGCTGTGGAATAGTTTCCATTACACCCCCAATACCTTAATAGCTCGCTACCTTTGTTACGGGCGTATGGAATGTCGAAGCTGCATTTTGATACTATTTTTCTGTATGTGCTGTACATTTTCAAGGTTGTTTTGTAGCATACATGTATATCAAACAGGTAGCTTTTGATCCATAACTCTAGTTACAATTAGTGATGTATAACCAGCATATTCTGATGCTTGACTTGTTGTGATACATGTATTATGGCACCTTGGATCACGATTATTGTCACAATACATGTAATATAAACAAAATGAAGTTTATCACCATATAGTGACCAAAGTTGTGTATATGAAGTTTCTTTGAAGACCTAGCTAAGGATTTTATTCATAATTGCTAAAGTAAAGGTCATTGCCCCTACTTCTCGTGTTATAGCTCTCCTCGGCACGAAATGCCTTAGACTAAACTTGTCTGATTATCTTTCATTCGTTTACATTACATTAGACCAGTTCGTCCAAACTATTTTACTCTTGAGTGATATACCGGATCATATATCACGATTTGGAGTTTAGATGTGCAGTATTCTAATCACGAAGGCCTGTGTGATTAATTACAGAGCATCTGAACGACAGAACCGTCGGCATGCTGGAAATGTAATTTTACCTTCTCATTCGCACTGTTTTGTCAAATAAGTAAAAGAAATGATTGGTAAACTTACTATAACATTTAATCAAGGGCACCTGTCTGATCACAAACATTAACGGCACGGCAGCTAATGATTTGACAACATTTTTCGTTTCTAGATCAAATGGAGGATTACTGCAACAACGAATTAAGTTTGACAGATCGAGAGCATCAGATTAGACTTGTTTTGGATGACCATGACGTTTATGGTTTGAGGAGAAATGAAATATTTCCGTACGCTTTCATCTACGACTGTGAGACAAAAATTGAAGCTTGGTACATAACATTTCCAAAGCTTATGTTCTATTTTGAGGATCTAAACCTTTTATGTGACGATGGACATCTTGAGTTTTACCAGGGAGAAACCGGAAGCACAAGGGTGTCAGGTAAGATATACGGACTATTCATTCTTGTCGTTCTTGAGAATTTTTTATACAGATATTCTAAAAAAACATATTTCTTAAACTTACAGCAATTCATAAACTACCCAGTAATATTAGTTAAACAATTTAAGTACAATACTTGACTTCCTTTACAGTAACATACGGTATCGAGTTCCGTTGACAAAATGATACGGAAACTTCCGAAGGACCGTCGTCATTATTGCTCTGAAAAATATTGGATTTTTTAGAGATTGTTACTGTATCGGAGTGCTATATATTGACTTTATGATTTAACTTATAGTTTTGCCGAGTGTAATATGACTAGTACATGTACGTGTAAATGTTCTAAAATTTGGACTTTTTTTTTAATTTATATATTCACAAGTAGAATAATCACGAGAACCTAAGTTTAAGACCTATTAAAGGTTAGTAAACGTCTTAACATGTGCTAATGTCTGTTGATTAAAATCTTGTAATATGGGTTGAGAAGAACTAGAAAATGCAACAAGGAGAATCATCCTCGGGCATTGTCCTGCGTATATGCATTGACAGAAATTTCAGTTCTAAATAACTGTGTCAATGTTTTATGGGTGGAGCCTGAGTAAAAATTAGACAGTAAATGGAGCGATGGCTACCTGTTACCCTTTGCGTTTACAAGATTGTTGCAATAAGTTTAACGTACAGACACGCCCAGATTTTCTTATTACTCTATGCCTTCAGAAAAAGTTTAAACTTACTAACATTAAAAGAAAATTCTTTCCTGAATGGCACTCGCATGAAAATTTCCATAAATCATTTACTATTAATGATACACGTCGTATCAGATTCGTCATTTCTTATAAAACCTCAATCCACTCAGTAGTCTATACCACATACTATCGACTCATCCTTTACAACATACATACATTCTTTGTTATTTTATGGATAAAGGCACCTTTACCAAAGAGAATATGAACTCGTTGAACTTGGAAGATACTAGTTTTCACAATTGTTTTTATTACATTGAACTTTGTCAAGCAGAATCGAGTCAAAGAATGAATAGTAGTTTTAGCGCTACCTATCTACTTTATTGCAACTTTATGGTTTGTAATGGTTCTATGAGAAAAATTATAACGATAGCATAGGAATTTGTTGGATAATTTTATGTGTCATAATGTAATGTTACATTATCCTTTCAAACGATGAAAAAGAGAGCTATATTCATGACACAAAATATTTACTATAATTAGTAACGTTGTAAATAAATGTCCATACTTTCTATTATTTGAAGTGTAATGTTTGTATAAGACATAAGTAAAATTTTCAGAAACTGTAAACTGTTACAGGATTAGAGAGCGATATTTGTGGAAACACAAAACCAGGTGCGGTATATGCAGTAGACACGAAATATATCAGAATAAAATACGTACCTACACGTAACCATCTACGTATTAACGTATTTACCATCATCATCACAGCCTTTGCTGACGGTAAGTACTTTGTTATAGAGATCAAAATTCTTTGCAGATGAGTCTACCTGTTTGTAGCGAATAGGGAATAAGAACGATGAAAATATTATGATTAACTTGAAGCCAAATTTTCCAGGAATGGCAATTCTAGAGTTGTATATATGCAAAATGTATAGAGTACATTTACTTCCCCAAATGGACAATATCATATCGGATATATAACTACCCAGGCAAGTCAGTATAATAGTTCACAACAGCAGTTTTCTTATTTACAAACATTAAATCAGAGGTCACAAAGCATTCCACAACATAACCATGAAGTGACAACGGCGGTGACAAGTGATCAGTTTTCTACGCCCATGCAGAAAGACAAAAAAACTGCTTCAATACAGACTATCGTTAGTAAATATACTGTTCATATGGACAATGTAGAACGGAAGATTAATTCGATACAGGCACGATTCTCGACGCTGGAGCGTAGCCAGAAATTTGAGTCAAAAAGTATAGAAGACATTTGTCGTAAAAAAGGACATATATACTATGCTGTCAAAAATGAAAATTTTAGAAAACCAGCAAAAAGATAAAGAAAGGGAGTTACAGAGGGGTATTAAAGACATTAGAAATAGGATTTTCTCTTATGGTATACCCGAAAACAAAAACGAGACGAATTCCGCATGTGTAGATAAAGTGCTAGACTTGATAGAAGCAAAGCAAGAGATCAAGAATGCGAAAGAGACTATTAAACACCATCGGGCACATAAAAATGGGAAAGCAACCAAACAAAAGTAAAACCGACAGTTGCCAAGTTTGCTAATGAACCAGACAAGGACAGAGTACGTTTCAGTGCAAGTAAACTAAGCAAACCTTACGGTATCAGTCAACAGTTCCCAAGGGAGGTATTGGAAACCAGGGGGCGGTTGATCCCTGTGATGCTGAAGAAGAGAGAAGATGAGAAGGAAACTTATCTGAAAATCGAGAAGTTGTAAATCAATGGCAAACTGTACAGGGAGAAAGGGGACAACGCTAAGATAAGAGCCTGGTGAGGTTCAGTGTTTGGTATGGAACATTGAGGGATTAACAAAGTTTAAACAGTTTTGTCCAGACTTTATCACATTTATTGGAAATTACGATATTATTTAAGTGAAACATGGGCAAACAAATCATCTAAGCTTGATCGTGCAGGATATAAGTTATTTCACTGTAAGACTTAAAGAAAAAGATACAACCTAGAAAAGCAAAACGATACAGCGGAGGTCTTGTAATACGTGTAAAATAATTCAACAAGCAATGGAGTGAAGCTTATCAGAAACGATGATGACTGTATAATATTGCTAAAGCTTGATCGACCTTTTTCCCAAATTCCAGATGATGTATTTCTTTATTCAACATATATTGCCCCAGGAAACTCACGGAAACTTATTGTATAAGATGTTGACACATTTACAAAATTAGAGTCAGTTAAAAGGACAGGTGTATTCATTTGGAGACATGAACACCGGTGTTGGAAGAAATCTGCATATGTCTTATTCTTTATATAATAACTCAAAACTTGTCAAAATATGAAAGAAAAATGCATACCTTTAAAAAGGCACTTCATATAACTAGTGGCAAATCAAATACATTGTTAACTTTAAAAGCGTTAATAATAGAATATTGGCAATTAGTATTACTAAACCTACTAGTTTAAGCATTATCGGTAAAACATTGTTTTTAAATACATATAGTGTTTCACCGTAAATCCTTCAATAATCTATGTAAACTTGTTGTTGTAAAACTAAAAGATGTGTAGCGATTTATTACAGAAGACCTCTATGTAGATTTTTGTGTGTGCTAAAATGGGGCTTTTTTCGATATAACTATGTTGTTCTGTAAAATTGTATTTATTTATCATTTTACGTTCATTGAACACATTATTTATGATTTGAGTATATAATCTGCTAAAGTATTACAAAAATCATAAACGTTAAAACTTGTATTAGAGAGCATAAGTAAGCATCAGTAAAATATTCCTGTTCTGTATCATCATTTTTTCAAATTAGAAGCTTATTTTTTAATTTTGTGCATACATGTAATAATTTATCATCATTTATCAATTGTATCAGTAGCTATGCAGCAGCTGATTATGAAAAAACAGAAGCTAGTCTATCATTGACCAAAGCCCCTACTGCTAATACATAGATCTGTCTGTCCCCCTGTAGCCACATATCTCAAATTCTATTTCATTTGCAGAGTAAATAAAGTAATATTTGCGCAGAAATATGTGTCCAAACTGCTGGTTAAACAAGCACTGCAAATATCACGGAAATCAAAAGCCCGGGAACAGTTGTACATAAACTATATTTAACGGTCAGAAAACAATATAATTATTCAATTGGCAGTATATACACTTGGAGCCACTCCTAACCCGACACTTATATAATTCGGTATAACAGGATTATTTGCATGCGGATTTCGTTCAAATTTAGAATATAATTAATTCAACACACCATACGTACTTCTACGAAATTTAATTTTAATTGATAAACAAATACATATAAAACTTTACAAATAAAAAACATCACTGTAAAATCCGAATTCACAAAATGACGTAACGTGAAATCCCAACAATGAGAAAAGTCACCGATTCAGAATGAAATCCGTACATTCGAGTAAAGAAACGAAATACAATGTTAATTGTATTTTACATATGAATTTCCACCTTTGTTACGATTTATAGTAAACAGGTTGATACTGCATATGTTTGCAAATAAAATTATTGCTAGATAAATATGATACATTTATATACGTGTCCGAGTGATTGGCCGGCAAGCAACGTGTCAATTGCGCCACTACGCTCTTGGTTATTCATTCGAAATGACTGATTTTTAAAATCAAAATTATGTTTTTACGGTTTGAATTGCGTTATAGAAGAATAAAATGAAAATGAAAATCGATATTTTTCGCTCACCTACATTTCCTCGTGCAAAATGGTGAAATCGTACCTGTCACACGTGCAAAAGTAACCGATCGTCACAGTTGAAACATTTTATCATTTTTATACATCCAAACAAGAGGATATTTAATTTGAAATAAATATCTTGAACCGTATTAGAGAAAATCGAATTGAAAAGTGTCGGGTTAGAAGTGGCTCCAAGTGTATTTGGACATTGGCTAACATTCCTTTATATTTCAGAAAATTGTCCAAGCTTTGCACAGGAGTGTAAAAATTCTCGCTGCATCGTTAAAGAGCTTGCTTGCAATGGATATGACTCTTGTGGTGATGGTTCTGGTTGTGACCTCAGCACTGGCGTCATCGCCGGAATAGTACTAGGCAGTCTGGCCGGATTGGCGTTTATTGTTAGCATCATTGTATGTTGCATTTGCCGCAGGAGGAAAACTGGCAGAACGCCTGGAATAGTACAGGTACAATTTCTACTAGCATCTAATATTTTGTTTAAACGCAGTTTTCAAGTAAGAGCAATACCACATTCAAATTATTTTTACAACTAGAAACTAAGAACTACATAAAAATGTTAAAATTGGCAAAGAGTACAGTAGTAATATAATATAAACATACTTCTGTTATAAATAAATAAAACTAGAAATAATTCTGAGGAAAATATCATCAATCTGACATAACGAAAGAAGGCCAAGAATATGGTTTTCGTATTTGCTACAAATGGCTTGGACTACTGCGTTCCAATTTGCTAATAAAACTTATTGGATCTGGATTTAAAAAAAGTGAAAAATGGTAACAGTTATTCCACACACGTCGTACGTTAGTTAGAAACAATACGTTTTAGAGAATACGTTATATGAACAAATCTTTATCTTCTTAAATGTAAACAAATGCTTATCAATTACAGAGCGCTGGTCAGACACGTGTTGCATACACTTCTTCAAACCAAGGATTTAGTCAAGCCAGTTTCGGTGTTAAACAGGCAGCACCCGATCCCGCTTACCAAACACAAGGATTATCTAGTGTCGCCAATCCAGTACCATTAATTCAGCATATATAAATAATATCAGAGCTATGCTAATCTGATTTATGTCTATGTAATGATAACCATATGAACGTTTTCGAAACTTAATTTTAAACAGATATATGTGCATGCAAGTTAATTGTATAAATATGTAAGATATAATAACAATATGTATTTGTAAAGAATGTTATTACACGTAAGTTCTTTTGCTATATAAATATTCAGACATCCGTTGAAATGTCGACTATAATATAGTTACGTTTTGTGCTTCCATTTCGTTTATAATACAAAATGTATACCCAAAGTTGCAATGGAACTACATCCAACTCCTGTACTACATGTCTATATCCGACACTTCCTGTCAATCTTACCACCTGGATTGACCATAAATGGATTTAAACAGCTTTACAGTGATAACATACACGTCAAGCGAAAAGAAACTAGGTCATGTTTATATCTATAACGGAAGAAACGGTATCTAAATAGCTTTTTTCGTACAAGTTGTTAACAAAACCGACCATTATGAGATTCATAGAGAAAAGATACACAAACAGTGTTTGGAATAAGTGCAACTATGTTTCGTTCACAGGATTGTTTTTACTCTATCTGCGATGTAGTTAGAATATTGTAAGAGTAACATAGCAGATATTTGCATAAAAATATGTTTAACCATTGCAGCAAAAGCAGAGGGTCTGGCGTAACTCATTTCTAGCAGCTTTTCGAATGAACATTTGATGTAGTTTCGTTAAAAAGGGCTGACAGAAAATGTTCTCGGGGACGATAAGGCAAAAAGTTAGTTAATGTATTCGAATAATTAACATGCCTGTTAATAAGTCACACGTAATAACTTAAACACATCCGTTTTTAATCCCACATATGAAAAACAAACAGTTATTGAAGGTGCAAATGGATCGATAGTGATCCTGCTGTGATTTTATATCATGTTTGTCCTATATTTGGACTTGGTATTCACTAAATGTTCATCTTATGTAAATCTTATGTTTATGTTAAGACCATTTAGACCAGTCAAGTATGATAGCCGACTGATTTCACGGAGCGTATAAGTCAGCTGGTGAATGTTAATTTTTGTTATTGATATTTTTAGCATCTTTTGGCTCACTCTTAATTCGTGAGTAAATCAGTTTTTCATTTATCGCATGTGTAAGTAAAACCAAAAACACAACAAAAACCAATAAAGGGTACAGGCAATTGTATTTGACACCATTCCGACACCAAATCGATAGGTCTGTTTTCCAGTTTTAACATATATTTTGCTGTAGTGCTCCCCATGACTGACAAATCTTGCTTTACCTGGAAAAAAAATTAACAGATTGTAAAGCAACAGAAAGATAATAGATTCAAAATTGTGCCTTGGTCACCCGAAAAATAACATGAAAAAAAGCCGTGAACCATCATTATACATCAACTACATTGCCAAGGGAGAATGGATAGGAAATGCTAGTATCAGAGTATAGAACATCTAGTGCCGTCATCTACTTTGCCTCGAGTAACTAAAACATGTAAAGTGTAAGTCAGTTGCTTAAATACAGTGTATCGATATGTTAAAGTCTATTATAGGCATGAAATAAAATCTAAACTGGACTATAGTAACTCTTATTCGTGAGGAAATCAGTTGTTCACTTACCCAATCTTACTGAAACCAAACACACAACAAATAGGATACAGGCTATTGTATTTGATACCGTTTCGATCTAGCTATATAAAGAAGAGTACTCATAAAATAGACATAAATGCATAATATTAGTTTCTTCCATTTGTATGGGCGAAATACAGGCACATTGTTTTTGGGATACGGGCCATCCTGCTAAACAGTACCGAGGTGACGGATATTTCCATCTGAACCAAATATCTCATGGGGGGAAAATTTTTTTTGCATACTGTCGTTGCACTTTAAAATAGATATTTAAATGCAAACTATCGAAAGATGCATTTATAAAAAAACAAACGTTATTCAGATGCTGGGTTTTAGAAAATACTCACATTGTTTATAAAGATACGTCACAAGTAATCACGAAAGTCATATACATGGGGGATGTAAGTGATTAATTTATATTACATATATTACATCATATAAATTATAAATTCTTGACAGCCTAATTTTTAAAACTTTAGTTTTTAGAAACAATATACTAGTTGAGAATGAAGATGAAGCTAAAAAAGGAGAGTGTACAGAAGCAGCTAGAGGGGGGGCTAATGATAAGAATGTGTGTTTAGTACAGGGGATTGAAAGAATTAAGGTCAATTAACAATTTGCTCTACTGGCTTTGTACATAAGATTCCATCTCGCGGGGGGGGGGGGGGGGGGGGGGGGATAATTTCAAAGAAATACAGCCTTGTATATTCTTGAATAATTTAAACTTTTCAAAGTTGATCTGTGATAGAATTAAAAAGCATGACGCTCTGCTGCAAATTATAAGACATTTCAAAAGTAGTTATACAATGAATAGGAGCTTTAACAGCATCAAAACAAACATCAATATCACGTGAGCTTTATAAGCATCACAACAAAACATTGGTGAATATTCACGTTCGATAGCTCTTTAACAGAACATTCAAAGTTAACAAGACAATCAATACAACAAGTTATGGGGATGTTTCCTCAGGTGTAGATTTGATGTAAACATAGGAAAAAAAAAAAAAAAAAAAAAAAAAAAAAAAAAAAAAAAAAAAAAAAAAAAAAAAAAAAAAAAAAAAAAAAAAAAAAAAAAAAAAAAATAAATCTGTAAAAAATATTTGATTTAAAAAAACTTAACCAAAAATTTAGTTAGCTTATAAGGCATCAAACTGTCAAAAATTAACAACAGTAGTTAGGGGATGAGGTAAATATTACTTTGAGTTTCAAGTCAATACCTTTGATAGTATTCAAAATTAATGTAGAAAATTCAAAACAAAAAATATTGTGAGAAATAAAAATAAAGTATGGGGATTTTCCTCAGGTGAACATGTATGGAAAGCATATTCCAGAACAATCTTCATTTACATAAACATATAATAATTAACATTTCATAACAAACTTATTAATTGCTATTCAAATGGATAGCATGGTAAAACACTAACTTTGAATTGTTGACGATGAAACAGCATAGAAACAAACCAATATCGCGTGAGCTTCATAAGCATCACTCACGTGATTTACATTTCAAACATCATCGGACGTTTCACCTCTCGGACGTAATCATTCACCTCACGTAAGTTTTTGCATCACCCTCATATCACGTGAGCTTTAAGAGCGTCAACACTATATCCGTTATTTAACAACATTATAACAAATATCAATATTACATGAGCTTCACAGCGTCACATCAAACATCAATACCGGTGAGCATGAGTCAAATCAAACATCAATAAAGAGTGAAATTGAGATAACAAATAATAAAGCGACTGACAGAGCTTTCCATCACGGTATCGAGCAACGGTGTAGGTTGAAAACTTCAATATTGATTTAAAAATAAGAGGAGATATAGTTCCAATCAAATCAGAACATATTGTGAGATTAAAAATAATATTACACTGAAGCATTTCCAGAACAAACTTCATTTCCATAAACACATATCAATTAACAACATAACAAACTTAATAAGTATTCAAATGGATAGCATGGTAAAACACTAACTTTGAATTGTTGATGATGAAACAGCATAGAAGAAAATTTTTCACCTCTCGACTTAAACTGTTTAGATATGTATTAACCGAGTGTTCACCCCATTATAATGTCAGACTAATTGAAAATAAAAACTAATTAAGAGGGGGGGGGGGGGGGGGGGGGGGGGGGGGGAAAAAAAAAGCGAATAAATCTTAGATTAAAAAAAAAAAATTTTATTTTTTTTTTCAATAAAAACACAAAAAATATAACGCAGTTTGAAACAGTGAAGTTACAAAACTGTAGATTGAGTGTTCATGTCACTTTAATAAAAAATATTTTTTCTCGAACGGAAAAATATTGAAAAAGTATAACCTAGTGCGGGAGAAATCCACTTAAGGTTATGTAAAATTCAACTAATTTAAGAAGTTTAAGAATTTATGAAGACGTGTAAAGCATCTATACACAAAACTTAAAATGTTTGGTTAGCTCATGTAAATAAAAAAAGAAACAAAAAAACTATACTTACCTGAAATCCAGACGACATTTAGAAGTAACTGTCCGTAGAAAAAGCACACATAATATTGCCAGTAATAGCTATAGTTTAGTGATACAGTGTATAACGCATTGAAATAAGAACTTGTTCATTTATACACATTATTTTGTTTAGGATACTACACGAGAGTACAAACTCTGTAAATTTTAAACAACAGACACAATTTGTACATACTCGTCACTGAAAAGTAAATTTTAAATGTCAAGGTTTAATAAAACCGATGACCGCTCCTTTAAATTGTTCTGAAAAGTTTCACAACATAACAGAATCCGAGTGCCATCTACAGTGTTTTTTTTTCAAAGTCTATAACTGGTTCTAGATTTAGCACTTATAGAAGCACCACCTAAACTAAATGAAAGCAGTCCATAATTCTTCGTATCAATGCCTAAAAAGTCAGCATTTCAACAGTAAACTTGCTCTAGTATATGGGACAGGAGTGTTTTTACTCTTTAAAAGGTACCCGTTTTCTTTCTTGTAGTCCCACGAATGCACGTCGCACGGTAGAACAAACGTTGGCACAGTGGTTTTCTTGACTTTGATCACACCTTTAGCAAATAACATCTCCGAGGTACAAGTGTCACCATTCCATTGCAGTAGAGATTCTGCTAATACGAAAAGAACAAGAACGATAATTTATATTCAACATATTTAAATATTTGGCTGCACGCCGAATCCTCTTACCGTCCTGCGAGTAAGAAGCAGCTGACATAAGCTCATACTCATTGAAGGTAGCCAAGCCAGATTCAGAACTATCAGCAATTATTAAGTTTATTTCTATGCTTAATGGTATTCCTGGCCTCTTTCACAATCTCTAGAGCATTGCTAGTCTCCCGGTTACTAACTGCCTTTATTACGTTGTCAACAATGCCTACTATTGAAGAGTTAAACTCAAATTGTTTTTTTTTTTCTGTTAGAAATATTCTTGAATGAAAATATTGAACACGTTTTACCTTTTTAACTGTAGTATTAGCAGTCCATTCTAAGTCCATTTTAAGGTCAGGGAGTTTGCTGTCGAAATATCCTTTCAACTCTTCTAAAACGTATTCTCGTGTGTTGGAAGAATCTCTAACTGGAGGTGAATTCCCGCGACATAATAAAAAAAACTAGTATAGAATTTAAACATCACTTTGCCTCGGTTAATTATGAAGTGTAATCAGTTGCTTGAATACAGGTGCACGAAACAATCGTGCAAAACAGGAGTATAATTGCATAAAGTAAAATGTGTTAAAGACTATCATAGGCATGAAATAAAATCTAACTGGAGTAGAGTAGCACTGGAAAACGTGAATAATTTTATGAGTGTCGGTACGTATTATGCAACCTTGAAATACCATATCAAACTTGTTATACTACTATTTTCATTACTACTGTGGATCAGACTTCAGTTTCGTCACTAAGAAAGTATTTCAAGCCCAGCTTCAGCTGTTGGACAATAATATATATGATGACCGTCAATATCCGTACAACGAAGGCGGAATTGTGAAACAAGAATAGAAACGTGGTAAAACACATACAGTAAACTGATGTTATATTTTGAGTTTCTGAACCTCGATTGCAGTGATTGCCATTTAGAGTTTTACTTCGTCAAAGGAACTAATTCAAGATGGACAGTAAACAGTTAGCATATGACAATTTAAATTATTTTTCTTAGACTATGATTTGATAAAAATATATTAAAGTTTGCCAGACTTATTTATCCAATCAAAAGCTGTAGTTTCCGTTATGACTCAGTATCTCTAATATGAAAATATTTTTTCACTTAGTGAATAAAACGTATTTTTCCAAGAAGTGGGACAGTGACATTATGGAGCTTAACTCCGCCCCAAATCTACAAATATTGTCTGTAGATGGGGCAAACTGTAAGCCGGTTATAGGTCCATATTACACGAACAAACAAACTTGACTTTTTCTCTTTTGTTTAAATACCCTAAAACTGGGTGTAATTATTGTTTAATCAAATAATTGAAAGGATTGCCAACATACCTCAAAGTTCCTGCAAATATCGGTAAAATTAGTGTAATCATACGTGTTGTAGTTCGATAAGCCGTTCATTAACACTTGTTGCATACTTTCTGAGTGGAAAGCGATTAATCATATAAAGTTGCTATACTTATACTTTGTTAAGAAGTACTTTATGTTCTGTGCACAGAAGATACATTTTTCTATTAATGTTAGTCTTGAAACTTGTATTTAATTATCATGTACGTACATCTAGCTTACTTTTAACGTTTCGAAAAGAAAATCTGCTCGGTGTAGTGTTGCCCCTTTAAAAATCAAAGTGAGATTGTTTTCATAGTAGGCCAAAGGGTCACATGCTGTTAAGGATGGTCTGGTGGTCGAGTGGTTATGTGGTCGAAAGTGGTTCCCTTCTTGAATGAATTCAATCGTTTATATCATGTATATGCATTGTTTCGTGCTTATTCTAGTATGGAAAGTTACCATCATATCCTATTATAATCTACTAGGTGTTAACATTTTTAAAAATGTACCGCATTTTCAGGTCTGGAGGGGAAAATATGGGGATTCATGAAATCTGAGGGCGTGTTTACAATAGACACTAGGTATCTCAATATAAAATATTCCCTGCGAAAAGCCAGTGTACCGGTAGATTGTTTTCAATAATTGTAACTGCGTTCAGAGATTGTAAGTTATTTTGTCCTGTTGATATAACAGATCGTAGCCTTCTTTGACTAATTTTCAAATCCGTTTAATAAAATACAAAATCACCTTTTCAATAATTTATATTGTAAAATTGTTTGATAGTCAATACAGATTTTTCTTAAACCTAAAGTTGTTTTATCCTAAAATGAGTCTTACAATGAGCATTGTTAAATGAGCACTATTCACGTTGAGCATTGTTCATTACTCATGATGAGCATTGTTAAGATGTGCATTACGTTCAACCATGATAAGCAGATGAAGAGAATAATGCTCGTAGTAGCAAGCTCTGGCATTGTTAAGTGACTGCGTATGAGCAGTTCACACCGAGAGCTTGTTAAGTGAATACTGCTCGTAGTTAGCAATGTTCACTACTCATGATAAGCATTGTTAAGTGAATACTGCTCGTAGTGAGCAATGTTCACTACTCATGATGAGCATTGTTAAGTGAATACTGCTCGTAGTGAGCAATGTTCACTACTCATGATGAGCATTGTTAAGTGAATACTGCTCACGGTGAATATTGTTCAATGAGTTCTACATATGGTAGTGGGATAGAAGAAAGCACACTTTAAATATACATAATGATTAAGAAAATTGTGTGTTTAAAGGTCTGCCCATTTTGCTGAATTGTTGAGGTGGGGGCTTTAGAGACGCATCCGTTGTCGAGTTGTAAGAGCCGCTGAATTAAAATGACTGTAACGTCTCGAATACTTCAGACTCCTGCCCAAGTTACGCACATGAGTGTAAAAATTCTCGATGCATCATTAATGAGCATCGCTTGCAATGAATATGACTCTTGTGGTGATGGTTCTGGTTGTGAAGCCAGGACTGGCGCCATTATTGGTATATATACCCTTAAATGGATATATGTACAAACGAACTATTTCTAGACAGGTTTCAGTTGGTTTATTTGAAGTTAACAAGTGTAACTGATAAGGAAATGTGAACAATGGTGCCTGTTTGAGAAGTAGTGACATAAATAAACTTAGAATTTTCCTACATTTTAAAAACGAATTCTGTATTGAACAATACATATTCTGCTAAATTACATATAGCTATATATAAGTTAACAGGGATAGTTCCTATCATGTTAGAAAGTTGAATACAGTGCAACCTTTCCACAACAACGCCAAAGGGAATATCAAATTTTGTTTGGTGTGATGAGGTTGTTGTTCTTGGGAGGCTAATTTGTTCAGATATAACTGCTTTGGGAAATAAAACATCTGTCTTTGTAGAGAGGTTTTTGTTATTCAAAGGTGTTGTTTAGAAAGGTTGGACTTTATATCTAAATCCGTCCGTTGATAACCGTGTTTGTTCTTTTTGCACTGGTTGTGTTGAGATGAGAGGCATGCTATTTGCTAGACGAAGGTTTTCACAGTACCTACATTGTAGCTTTTATTATGATCGGTTTAAATTGCAATATTTGAATTTGTAGGTATCTTATTTGATTGCATTTTATCTTCTTCTGTTTTAACAAGGTATTATTCATTAAGATAAGTATGAACTTTGGCTTTATTGGTCAACATAGTTTAATGTTCAGTTTATCATTAGATTTTGTTTTCAAAATGCGTGTGTAAAATAAAATATTTTGCATGTAAGTTCTGTGTCTAGATAACCTGATGTGCTGGTTCATCTCCTGTTGCAATTAAACTTATTATGTTACATTTTATTTTCTACAATATATCAATATTACTGTTTATTTACTTGTTAATAATCTGTTGTGATATACCTAACAACTTTAAAATCCCAACTATTGTAAGATGAGTAAAATTGCTGTTTTTACAAAATTGTTGACGTTTACAAATGAAATTATGATTGAATCTTATAATAAACATGTTCAATAAAACCAAGGAATACTAAAAAAACATGATGTTCTTGATTTTTCCAAATCACACTTGGACTTACGACAAAATATTCGTCCCAACCCAAGTTGCGTGTTAAAGCGTATGTATATTTTTAAGACTAGTTAAGGCACAATGAGGTTTTACGTTGGTTATATCTTCTTGAAATGGAGATATGTGCGTCTTTATTTGTTGACAAGTCCTTGCCATTTTTGGCCTGGGAACTTAAAGTCCCCTAGGCCTAAGTTAGCATACCACATTTTAAACACTGCAGACAATTTAACTGCTGATAACAAACAAAATATTTAGTTATTTATTGTTCTTGCAATTTACAATATAAATTTGTCCTACACCTACTCAGTGCTTTTAAATGTCGCACTTGTTTTAAGTCTAAACATTTTAATATTGTTGTGCGAGCAAGCTATTTGACAAGCAAAACAACGAAATGCATATTTGACAAGCAAAACAACGAAATGCATATATATACGTTATTTGCATAAATATCTTTTATACACGGTTATCTGAATTAGAAAAAAAAGAAGAGGTTTTCTGAATACAGAAACTATTCAATTTCAGAAAACGGGATCAGTTATCGAACTATAAAAATGTGGCCACAACTTATCATTGATAGCAGTTATGTAATCTCAGTTGGGGTTTTTGGGGGGGATCATGTTAATCAGGTGTTATCAAAGAATCAAAGTAGAACGTATTGATGCAGGGGACAAGGGACAGAGATGTGAAGGGGGGATGATACTTTTCAACAATATCACCAGGGTTGCATTTACTGGAGGGCACGGGACTGGAAAATAAAACGAGACATATGAGAAGGGTACGGTAGCGGTTGTGACCCCAGGGGGGTTCTAACCCGAAACCTCCGGTATAAGCGGCAGACATCTTTACCCATCAACACCACTGCGTTTGTTCGTGTCCTGTGGTGAGTATGCATAGGTTAATTCAAGGCGGTACTTTGAGGAAACCATAGCCACGAGGCGTGTTGAGACATGGTGGCATAGGGATAACAGGGGGGGGGGGGGGGGGGGGGGGGCTGGGGGGGGGGGGGGGGGGGGGGGGGGAGGGGGGGTTTGGGGGGGGCCTCACGCGGGGAGCGGTGTAACTAGGTGCACGGGGCTGACTCACGGGGTGGGGGGGGGGGGGGGGGGGGGGGGGCGGGGTAACTAGGGGGGGGGGGGGGGGGGGGGGGATGGGTTGTCAAGGGCTGAATTAACGTATCATCACGGCGATGACAGATGATCCCAGGCAGAGGGGGGGGGGGGGGGGGGGGGGGGGGGGGGGGGGGGGGGGGGGGGGGGGGGGGGGGGGGGGGGGGGGGGGGGGGGGGTTTTTTTTTGTTGTGTGTTTTTTTTTTTTTTGTTTTGTGCCCTCTAGATCAAGTGTTTTTTTTTTTTTTTTGGTGCAACCCTGGGATATTTGATATAAGTATCCCCCCCCTTTTCCCTTCTTTTTTCCTTTTCCCCTGCACTCAATACAGTTCTACTTATAGAAAAAAAGAAGAGGTTTTCTGAAAACAGAAACTATTCAATGAGATTTAGTGTTACTTCCAAGATAATTTTCGTGAAAAAGGGTAACAAAAGGTGTTATTTCTAGTGAATAAGGAAGGATAGCGCAAGGAAAATGAGTGGATTTTTTCAAAGTAGTGAAGTATATTTTAAAATGGCATCTAAGCGTAAACACGACGATCCAGCAGATGAAAACAAGCAGAGCAAAAAACCAAAGATTAAGGAAAAGAAAATCAAACCCAAAAAATGTGCATGTGGCACTGATGGAAAGAAGAAGAAACAAGTTGTAGCCAAGAAGGATGCAAAAAACAAGGTGTCGCTTAAAGCAGGTATGTAGCCCCTGTGCTTTGGAACTTTCTGTCAAATCTTTAACTGATATCTGCAAGCTATTTCCATTTTGAAAATTTTAACATGTACTGGTAATGCAATTCGCGAATTAGTTCGACTGGGGTCACGACCGTTCTATTTCATATGCCACAAATGCTGGTTTTTCCAGGAAGCAGAGATAAGCTTCGATAAACTAAACTAAAATTACCTGGAATATGATCGGTGTTAGATTTCAAATATTATAAGAAAAAACTAGTCACTGCTTTCTTCACCGGATGCGAGAAGAAATTATCCTGCAAGCACTTGGCGTTTTTTTTGGTCGAGTTTCGTTTGATACGAACATACTGGTGTTAGATTTCAAATATTATAAGAAAAAAACTAGTCACTGCTTTCTTCACCGGATGCGAGAAGAAATTATCCTGCAAGCACTTGGCGTTTTTTTTTTGGTCGAGTTTCGTTTGATACGAACATACTGAGTGCGCATAAAGCGTGTTTTAACTGTAGCAGAAAAACACCAATAACACATTTTTGTACATAAGCAAAGATCATGTAGAGTAAATAAGAATATATTATAAATTTGTGTCATTAACATTCGGTTATAAAAACTTATTGAAGCTTATTTTACGCGTGCAAGTCTTACCGACTAAGAATTAAACTAATTATTTATAAGTTATCTAATTTAGTCTATTTGATAATGGTTTATTTTGTCTTTTCTTAGGCAAGACAAAATCTGATGCCGGGGCATCGCAGACGATTACACAGACGTCAGTTTGCAGCTACAACGGAAAGACAGGGGAGTGGCAGTTTAGCCAAGAGACAACGAAGGAAAAGAAATTAAAATTTTAGCTTTTTGACAGTTTTCACATAAGCTTAAGCAGTGCATTATATAAAAAAACGTGTTAATTCTATTTGATATATGCACACTTACGTCATCTGTGCTATGCAATGTGTAATTTACAAATAGATAGAGCGTTTATCAGTATCTGTTGTTAAGTACTGACTAGTCTAGTGATATTGTATTTAATTTGTTACACAACCTATCAAATAAATAAAGAAATAGTACTGAACAAACCGGTACTAGCATTACCGGTTTTGTCAAACATTATTGTTGTGTTATTTTCCAGTTTTATAAATATGAGCTTCAACTATTTTGCTATTCCCAACAATATGTTTTAAGGTTTAATCACTGTTGGCATGATTTGAGTTGTCACCTTTGTTGACTTTCAGATATGACTACTTGACACGTGACCAGCCGTAGAACACGGTTTGTTACCTTTTAGTTGTACTCTTGATCGATATTGACCTTTTCCAGTAAATAATATTTATCATTATTCAACTTTACAATATTACACTCTGTATGAGATCAATTGCGCACATGATATGAAACAGGTATAGCTAATACAAAGCATAACTGAGCCAATATGAAAAAACAGGGCCAACACGAGAAAACAGGGCCAATATTGAATTCAAGCATTCTGATTGGTTTAAAAGAGAGGGCCAACACAGAGAAGTCACTTCCGTTAGTTTTTTAAACGACGCCATTTTGTAAATCAGTTGATATGCAGACTTTTTAGACTCCTGCTGATGTCTTATTTTACTAAGTTAAAAACAAATAAATTTCTTATTGTTACAAGAACACTTATATTCATGTTTTTTTAGCCAATATTGTAAAGTTGAATAATAAAATTATCATTATTCAAGTAATTTCATATTAAATTGTCCGAGGGTGGTCCAATACAAGTCAGAAATTACTTTATATACTGTAAATATGGTAATACTTGCGGTGATTTAATATTCACTACTTTTGCGAGTTTCCCACTTCACTAATCTTAAAATCTGTGAAAGATTCATTTCACATGAAAATTAGTACTAGAGAACTCTCCTTTTGCGAATATAAAATTCGCAATATAAAATTCGCGAATAAGTTATCGCGAAATGTTTGTAACGCGAAAAGTACCCAATTTACAGTATTACAGTTGTAGGCTATCCAACAGTTCTGTTACAGTTAAAGGAACCTTTTACCATGTATTTGCCTTAGTGACACATTTTTTGCCGTATGTTGTCGCACGCAGAAGACCATAGAATACACTCATATATTTAAACCAAATCGTAAACGAAATATGTTAATATCGACTGATATTCGTGCACAACCAAGGCCTGTGATAAGTCAATAAAGAATATGTCGGTTAAAAAAAAGCGTGTAAGAAGACGTACAGGCTTCAAAACTCAACTCGGGACTAAGATAAGCGTGTTTGTACTCTGACTGATTTCAAATAAATCTTTTCTTATCTCACCTCGTTACTAAATATTGTTTCCTTTGTAAGTAGGATTGGTATTTTATACACATATTCCATTAATTAGATAAAACTGGGTTATTAAATTCTCCCGCAGTGGTGCTTTGTCACAGATTAAGGTCATTCTCTGTAAGAAATCCCACTCGGGTTGGTACCCCGGCTCAAATCTATGACCCTTAATCAAAGAGAGGTGTAAGTGCGAGTGTTTCAAGGCAGCGCTATAACACCGGATACAGTTCCTTTCGAATACAGCTCCCCGGGGAGCTGTATTCGGTACACATTAACGAATACAGCTCCCTTGGTATAGTGTAGCTGTATTCGAAGCAAAGCATATGCAAATTCGAATAAAGCTCCCTATGTTTGCTATATTAGAATATATAAAAAGCCATGATCCCTATGTTAAAAATGACTACAGATAGAAATTAGGAACCTTAATTGCTTAAAAACATCTAACACGTGTTCAATATACTGCATGTTACATCTATTTCGTCCGTCTACTTGTCCCACTATCTGTCTGTTGTCCTACCTATCTGTTGTCGTATCCGTCCGTCTGTCAGGCGGTACAACCTGACGTGTATGAGCTTCATTCCGTCAACATTTTTTTTTTACCTTATGTGCTATCGTCATATGAAAACTATGAAGGTTTACTGAAAGAAAATAATTCTTCAATATCAGCAAAAAAGTAATTAAACTTCAAATTTTCATTCAACTGTCCGCCCAACATGTGAGGACAAAAAGACATCCCAGGGCTAAGTACTGCATACTGCATCCTGAATAGCGGTATGGATCCTTGTTATTCTATAATAAATTCTTTGCCGCGTATTTGTATAAACGAATGATACGTTTTTGTTGCATCGGGTCACTGGGGCGCTCTATTCGGAAAAAAAAGATACAAGAACCCCGAATACAGCTCCCCTACAGCTCCCATAAGATTAAGGGAGCTGTATTCGTTGATGCGCACCGAATACAGCTCCCCGGGGAGCTATACTATCTTAGTAAATTCAAAGTGATCATGGGATTTTAATGCGTGTAAAAGCTCATACAAAGAACGGTATTACAGTAAATTTATAGCAAATTAACAACTAAATACTTCAGATATATATATATATCACTGAATAGCTTCATAGAATACTAGAAATGCGCTAACTTTCAATTGTACAAATTATGCATTATTCTGTGATAAAACTGTTATTTTTCATAAGACATGTATTTAGACATCGTCTTTCTTGAGTCACGTGTTCTTTGCATAATGTGTATCTTTTGTTCACTTCAATGGCTAAATATGGTACACGTGTTTCTATAATCATTGAAAACTTCGGTCCTTTCTGTTAAACTTAAGTCCCTTTATTAGAATAAGCCGACTGAAAAGACGTTGGTGAACTATAGTTCTGGCTAGGAAAAGCGGTCGGCTGTCCGGTGCTTACGCTAGGATATGGAGGAGCTTGGTTTGTTGGATATGGTGATCCCTGGTTACCGGCAAAGTTTGTTTGGTTAACGCCGTAGGTTACTTGGCCGTATCCTGGTGGACTCGAAGCAGTGTATGCCACTGTTGTCGGGAAAGTATTCTGAAAGTACGGTTATAAATAAAAATGTATAATATGATATGTATATAATATATTATAGTCTTTGAACTAATGTGTTGCTGTGCATTAAATTTGACCGAAAATAAGATAGCAAATTACAAAAACACAATGCAATTATTTTGAACAGATTCTGAAAATACATTTTCGATGGACCCCCTTTAAACAAGAAATGGTGAGATACAAATTTAGAGATGTACAAATCCACTTTTTTATAAAAAAAAAAATAACAGGACAAAGTTCAATGTTACATTTAAAATTCTAAATACTATACCTGAACTGTTCCAGGTGTCATCTTACTTTTCCTGAAACAACAATAGCAGCTTATGATAACGCCGATAATTATCGCCAACCCGACAACGCTACCGATAGCTATACCAACAATGGCACCAACTTCAAGGTTGCACCCAGACTCATCACCACAGGAGTTATACCCATTACATCTAATGTCTTTGTCGATACATCGTGAATTGTGACACTTATAAGCATAGCTTGGACATGAATCTAAAAACATAACCGAAATTTCAAACTCTTATATTTCATCGTCAGAGTTTGCTTATAGTGTATATAAGTTTATACTAATTTTAAGCTCGAGTGTGAAGAAAGCTTTAAGCTTATGGAGTCACTCTCGAGTCCGCTTCCTGGAAAAACCAGTACTGGTGTCATATGAGGAGGTACGGTCGTGACCCCAGTGGGGCTCGAACCTGCAACCTCCGGGAAGAGCGGCAGATACCTTAACCTTTACATCACCGCTCACCTTTTTACCAAGAACGTGTGACAATACAACATGATATTCAATCAAGGTTTGAAAATGACTTTTGATAGGTGAAAAGATAAAAATAATTTTAGAAAATATTTGTTAACGCGGAGACATTGATTCTTTTCACATTTGTTAAATTTAGTGGTGGTACGCATTCGCCTCAGGATCGGAGGGACACATGCTAACCGTAAGATATTTGAATTAAACTACAGTAAAAACGGTATATAACGACTCTGGATATAGCGAAAATCCGGATATAAGGAACACATTTTCTGGTCGCTTCTTTATTTGATATGATAATGCAATACGGATTTAACATACTCTGGATATATGGAACAAATTAAAATGAACCAGAGGAGTTCGTTATATAAAGGGATTACTGTACTTACCATCAGCAAATGTTGTGATGATCATAGAAAACATGTTGGTGACATACTGGTTCTTTTTAGGTACATATTTTATGCGGAAGTACCTGCCGTCTACAGCATAAACATCTTCCGGTTTGCTGTTGCCACATATATCATTCTCTAAGCCTGAAAAGAAATTGTACTAGGTGCATGTGTACCTAAACATCAGATTCAATCTGTAATATTTATAGTGTTTAAGAGGTAGGCTGAAATAAAAACAACAAGAAACTTATGTTTTGTAATAAAAAGATTCTGGCCATCAATGGGGATACCCACCACAGCAGGGTATTGATTCATCACGTCACGTTTGTTACCTTGCGTCACTACTGTAGATTCATTACGTCATGCCATTTACCTTTGGTCACTACTGTGATGAGTAAAAGTGTATCATAAAAAGATAGCCCTAGCATCTGAGAAGTATCATGCCGTGAAATATTAGCCATAGTTTGTTAAAAGTTTCGAGATAATAATCCGAAAGAAAAACATCAATAACGCATTTGGAGTATCGCGATTTATACGTGAATGGCCTGCCATACCTTTAACTCTTCTCGATCCGCTACTTCCGCTGTAGAACTCGAGATGACCGTCGTCACAGTCGAGGTCAAAGTCCTCAAAATAAAACATTAGTTTCGGATAGGTGCTGTACCAGGCCTCTAATGTTGTTGAGCAGTTGTGTCCTGTTTTATACAGATACGAGCCCCTGTCGTAAATACCGTCATCATTGAGTTCGAGTCTCAGCTGGTCCAGAAATTTCGTTATGAAACTGAGTTCTTTGTCGCAGTAATCTTCCATGTAATCTGAAGTGTTGCAAAACATACAACAGACAGTCAATCATGTTTCAATCCGAGCGCCAAGGAGCGCGCCAAAAGTGGTCAGTAAAGGTAAGTGGTTGGCTAATATAGATATATTTCATATACAAATGGACTATTGGGATACTGTATTGTTGACTGCTTACAGCAGGTGATTACTTACTTAAGTTCAAACTGTGCTTTTTTAGTCGTTACTGAATTGTTCTATATGCAAAGCGTAATATAAAACAACAACAACAACAACAACATTTATATATGTATGCTAAAAAGAAAATTTTCAGTTTTTGAAAAGCTATTTTTACGATGTATTTTAGGAAATCATTCAATTCATATAAAAGTATTTCACCGTTATTGTTAATAACGCAAGAATTATATCAAACATGATTATTCGAAATGGGTGGTTTTTGATTTTGAAAAAAAAACATTTGTTTTATCAATCATTTGATTGCGACAAAAAGAAAGGAAGAAGTCAATATTAGTCAAAAGTAAAAATTCAAACAACACTTTATTATACTGGTCTAAAACTCAGCTGAGTGTCATGGGTTTAAGACCTGCTACCGACCTATTTTGAGAAAGTTGATGTAGAGGTGGATTGTGGGTCTAATACATAAACTGACCCTTCTAGGTAAATTGCCCGCCTGTTAATAACTGAAATTGTGTTGAAACGGGAAACGCAAAAATACTCACTTATCTACAAGCCGAATTTGCATTAAGATCCGCTCTTTTAAGTAAAATTGATTAATCCATATATATTTTATCTATTTAATGTGTTTTATTTGTATTGTCAAAAATAGAAAATAAGATCTTACACGTATCGCATGCACCATATTTGATGAGCAACGAAAAAACAACAAGAAAAACTTTTCCTTTATGCCGAAACGTATTTCCTATAGGCGAGGCTTCCATTTCTGTGACACATAAGAAAGTTTACATTTCAATTCATGCCGTTATCAAAAGAACACATAGTGATGACCCATATTTCATAAAGATATGTGACATTAAATGACCTCTGTCACTGTTATCTTAGGCCATATTTGCTTTCGTTGATATCATTTATCCGCTGAACTGTGACATCAATGCTATTCAATATGTATGGTGTCCGTAAAGTGACACCTGGAACACTTTTATTTCGAAATTACGAAACATTATTTCTTAAAAGAAAAAATAACAACTCGTACCTGCGTAAAGATATTTCGGAAAACAATTGAATTTCTTTGAAAATGAAGTATTTCTCGAAATTCAAATATTAGTTAAAGTTAATGGAAGCGTTAAGGGAATGTTATCCTTATTTCGAAATAACGAACTGTGGTCTTTCCCTCCTCAGGGCGAGATGTTTTGCTTTTCCCCTAGCCATATATCTGCATGTCATTCCGTCCGTCCGTCCGTCTGCCTGTTCACTTTACACTGTTGGCTTTTGTTCTCCTAATTTAATAAAACTTGTAAATTCGAAAATAAATGTTTCATCGTGTTTTGTTCACAAATAAAACATATCGTTGCTTTTAAAATTTCACTGACTCTTTCTTTCAACGCTAAAAAGGCTCGATCCACTACGTAAGCAACTGTGCCTGTATTTTCACTGAAACTTTTGATTTTCAAACTATTTTCAAAGAATTAAATGAAGACACCTTATAACAAGAACGCAAAGAACGTAGATCATGTTAGGTGTTACGGCATGAGTGACGTCATAACACCACAGAAAGCCGAAATGTCAAAATCGGCATTTCGATCGCAAATATTTGTAGGTGTTTCTCGTCGCCATAGACGTAATTTATCTCAGTTAAGTAATATTGCAGAATTTATGTCGATAAAATTTCATTGTGGGCGAAGCGTGGAAAGGCTTTCATATTTTGAGAAAAATATCTACTCTTAGTTTCTCGGCGTGTCATTGTCACACACTCGAATTTATAGAAAGTGAACCATTTTAACGGCAAAACATGTGACTTTTCATTTGCATTTTGCAAGTGTTTATCCATGGGAATAAGATAAACTTTGCGCTTGTTTGAAGTTTTTTTCAGTTTTCATTTTCCCTCAGAACACAATTTTTATATTGAAAATATGTACGATATATTTTCGAAACCCCAAAGGTCTGCGAAGAATAAATTCAAATGTAAATAGACAAGAGGATTCAATCAATATGTAAAACAATAACATTGTTGTGTTCTTATGCCCCCAAAGGTGGGCTAGTAAAATCGCACCATCTGTACGTCTGTCTTCCATTTTGTTCGTGTCCGGACTGTAACCTTGTCATGCGTAAAGGGATTTTCAAATCTATATAGGACAAATGTCCAGTACATCAAGGCGACGTATCGTGTGCAAGACCAACGTCTCTACTTCAAAGGTCTAGGTCATACTTAGAGAAAAAAGGTAATGGGTTTAACCCGTGTATATAAGCACACATTCGTTTCCTGATGGTATCTTTGAAATGCTCTGAAGGATTTGAAAATAATTTTGCACAACTTTTCAGCACATCAAGACAACGTGTCGCGTGGTGCAAGAACCACGACCCTACTTCAAAGGTCAAGGTAACACAATTAAATATTTTACATGTACGTTCCTTGTCAAGGTAAACCTGATGTGCTACATAATCTCCTGTTGCAATTATATTAATTAATTATGTTACAATTTATTTTATATAAACTTTAAACATTCCAGTTTATTTACTTGATCTATTGTGATATACATAGCAACTTTAAAATCGCAACTTTTGTATTAAGTCATAGCTTTTTAGCATTGAGTAAAACGGCTCTTTTTGCAAAATTGTTGACGTTTTCAAATGAAATTATGATTGAATTTTAAAGGAACTTGTTGAATAAAACCAAGAAATGTCAAAATCATGGTGTTTTTGAAATTCCAAATTCCGCTTACAATTATGACAAAATACCTGTCAAACACCTAGTTGCGTTTTGAAAGTTGTTTTGTATATTTTAAGACTGATCAAGGCACAATGAGGATTTCCGATGGTTGATATGCTCTTTAAATGGCGATATGTACGTCCTTTTTTGTTGATAAGTCCTTGCCATTTCTATTTAAGTGTGGGTTATCATTGCTTTCTAATAAGATAATGAAAAAGTAATCTGATAACAGTATATATACAATTTCAGGAAACAAATCGTATTATAAACATTTTAACTTGCATTTTATAAGATTTAACGGTACATTCTTAGCAGCTTTCAGGGAATAGGGTGACATAAGGTGTGATTTTAGTGCACAAAAAAGGACAGCACAAGTACAATAAGTGGAATTTTTCAAAGTATCGTACTCAAAATGGCACCTTAACGTACACATGACGATATAAGCAAAGGAAAAAATCTGAGGCTAACGAAAAGAAAATCAAACAGACCAAATCTTGCACAGAAACAAGCTGTCGCCAAGAAACATAGGGCGGAGGATACAAAGAAAAACCAGGTGTCAGCAGTGTTTTAAGCAGGTATGTTGCCCCTGTGCTTTTGAATTTTCTGCCATATCTCTACCTGAAATCTGCAAGTTATTTCCAACTTTACCATGCACTGGTTATGCAATTCTCACTAGTTCCATGGCAAAGGCCCAGTAGTTTCTTTCCTTTGCTTCTGGGTGATTGTTATATAATATATTTTAGTTCTTGTTTCTTTGCTTGTATGCAGATGCTTTTGTTTCAATGTGTGTTGCGTGCAGATTATACTATTATAGTAGCCTTTGTGTATACAAAATGTTTGTTTGCATTGATTTTTTTTCACTTTTGATATGTGTACAGTAACTGCATGACACGTGACCAGCCGTATAGCACAGTTTATTACCTTTTAGTTATCCCCTTGTCAGATATTGCCCTCTTCCAGTAAGTATCATTTAATATACAATTCGTCAAAAAATACTGTAAATTTGGCAAAATTTGCGATGATTTGATTTTCACTATTTTGCCAAATTTCCCACTTCGCTAATTTAAAAATCTCGCGAAAAATTCATTTCACGTGGAATTAAGTACTAAAGAACTCTCCTTTCAAAAAAGTTATCGCTAAATGTTTGTCACGCGAAAATACTCAATTTAAAGTATTACAATTGTAGCCTGTCAAACAGTTCTGTTACAGATAAAGGTACCTTTTACCATGTATTTGCCTTAGTATACATTTTTGCCGTCTGTTGTCGCACGCATGGTCGATGCTCAAGATCTTAAAGACCATACAATACACTCATATATTTAAACCAAATCGTAAACGTAATATGTTATTATCGGCCGATATCCGTGTGCAAGCAAGACCCGTGATAAGTCAATAAAGAATATGTCGGTTCATCGAATTACCTGATACGTAGCTATTCCGATAAAGCGTTTAAGAAAAAAGTCAAATCGAGGCTTAGATTAGCGTGTTTGTACTCTGACTGATTTCAAATAAATCTTTTCATATCTGGCCTCATTACGAAATATTAGTAGGATTGGTATTTTAAACACATGTTCCATAAATTAGATAAAACTGTTGTTATTAGAAGTATTACGCAGTGGCGCTTTGTAACAGATTAATGTCATTCTCCGTAAGAATTTGCCAGTAAAGTTGGTAGCCCGCCTTAAATCTATGACCCTTTATCAAAGAGAGGTGTAAGTGTTTCAAGGCAGCGCCCATAGCCACTCGATCATGGACGCGGGGCAACATGTATCAGAACGGCAATGTAACGAACGTCTGTTAAATGAAGCTTTTGTTTTTCAACGTATTTGTCTCCTCTAGTTAAATGAATCGTTTGTTTCTAAGTTGTTTGTCTGTTAATGAATCTTTGTTTCTAAGTTGTTTGCCTGTTCTAGTTCAATGAATCGTTTGTTTCTAAGTTGTTTGTCTGTTAAATGAATCTTTGTTTCTAAGTTGTTTGCCTGTTCTAGTTCAATGAATCTTTTGTTTCTAAGTTGTTTGTCTGTTCTAGTTAAATGAATCTTATCATAGTAAACTGAATTGTGCAACAAATTCCTGAGTAGCTCTTTACATGAAGATAACGCTAACGGTTGGGTTGTAAAATATTAGCGCAAAAGCAATTTGGACTATTGAAATATTTTCCTGCAGTTTTCTATGACCTATCAGGGTTTCTTGTTGTTATTCTACATCACAAATCCTAACTTTGCCATTAATGTCCCGAGAGCAAATTTACACGTACCTCTTATGTTAACAAGAACGATGTTTTCCGGCGGCTATTACCCTAATTCGTACCAAAAGCTTTGCTTTTTGAATCGATAAGTACATGTTAGGAATATAGCACAGTATTTTTTTCAATGATATTGAAAAAAATAAGAAAGGCATTTTAGCAACTCCGTTTCGAGTATAATCGACTTGAAAGGCATATGTCAACAATGTTTTAGGATTAACGGAACACAGTTCATTATCCTATCAGTAAATTATTTTACTAATTTAGTAAATTCAAAGTGATTCTGGGACTTTAATACGTGTAGAAGCTCATACAAAGAACGGTATTATATACAGTAAATTTACAGCAAATTAACAACTAAACATTTCAGATATATATATATATCACAGAATAGCTTCATAGAATACTAGAAATGCGCTAACATTCAATTGTACAAATTATGCATTAATCTGTAATAAAACTGTTATTTTTCATAAGACATGTATATAGACATCGTCTGTCTTGAGTCACGTGTCCTCTGCATGCTGTGTATCTTTTGTTCACTTCAATGGCTAAATATGGTACACGTGTTTCTATAATCATCGAAAACTTCGGTCCTTTCTGTTGAACTTAAGTTCCTGTATTAGAATATGCCGACTGAAAGGACGCCGGTGAACTATAGTTCTGGCTAGGAAAAGCGGTCGGCTGTCCGGTGCTTATGCCAGGATATGGAGGAGCTTGGTTTGTTGGATATGGTGATCCCTGGTTACCGGCAAAGTTTGCTTGGTTAACGCCATAGGTTACTTGGCTGTATCCTGGTGGACTCGAAGCAGTGTATGCCACTGTTGTCGGGAAGGTATTCTGTAAGCACAGTATAGATCTATACAAAATGTTTAATATAAAATCTATATAATGTGCATCGTATTATAATCTTTGAACTAATGTGCTGCTTTGCATTAAATTTAACAGAAATATAGAGAGCAAATAAATTTTTTGAACAGATTCTGAAAAGTAGTTCTCACAAGCAAACTAGAATTTCGATGAAAATAACCGATGAGGTAATACGATGTATGTTGATTTAACTGAGAAAATAGCACGTAAAGATTTAGATCTAACTTTCCTATTTCATCATGCAAGTTGCTTGAACTATTTTAGAAACATTATCATTTATTCAAATCAACTTTAATTTTTTCAGTTTTGCTTATAAACTTGTTTACAAAACTTTCTGTTCTGAAATTCATTCAAAATTACGCTTGGTCGCGGACATGACTTGAACTTTAAGTTTGAATAATTTTCTTTTCAAGCCGCTTGGGCTATTTTTCTGGAAACAAATTGTCGTCATATTGTTGATCTATCACAGGTTTCTTGCGTTGTATCGGCTTCAAACCTTACTCTGCTGTCAGCAATTGATTCTGCTTCAGCAACCAGTGCAGATCATGATCAGCGTGTATATTCACACAGTCTAATCATGATCTGCACTGTTAACTATTCAGTCAATACATTTTCGATGAACCCCCCTTTAAACAAGAAATGGCGAGATACAAATTTAGAGATGGACAAATCCACTTTTAAAAAATATAACAGGACAAAGGTTAATAATTACATTTAAAATTCTAAATAGTATACCTGAACTGTTCCAGGTGTCATCTTACTTTTCCTAAAACAACAATAGCAGCTTATGATAACGCCGATGATTAACGCCAACCCGACAACGCTACCGATAGCTATACCAACAATGGCACCAACTTCAAGGTTGCACCCAGACCCATCACCACAGGAGTTATACCCGTTACATCTAATTTCTTTGCTGATACATCGTGAATTGTGACACTTATAAGCATAGCTTGAGTTTGCTTAGGTGTATAGTAATTTATATTACATGTAATTTATTTCAGCTCGATTGTGTAGAAAACTTTAAGCTTATCGAGTCACTCTTGAGTCAGCTTCCTGGAAAAAAAACGGTACTGGTGTCATACAAATTATGAGAAGATACGATCGTGACCCTAGCGGGGCTCGAACCAGCAACCTCCGGAATGAACGACAGATACCTTAACTTCTACACCACCGTTCCCCATTTGACCAAGATCTTGTGACAATACACTTTTCATAAGGGTTTGAAAATGACTTCTAATAGGTAAAAATAAAATAAAAAACAAATTTAGAAATATGTGTTAACGTGGAGACATTGATTCTTTTCACATTTGTAAACTTTAGCCTATAATCGAACATTCGTTATGAGAAAGTAGTGCAAGTATGCGACATTCGAACAGAAGATTCCGTTTGAATGTCGCATACGATAAGAACATATTACAAATAAAAACAGTACATATAACTTCAAACGATTGCAGAAAGATCCATGATAGCTTACGGGCTCCATTACACAATTTCTTCTTGGACTCTGTTTCAGAAATAACTGCGCTGTTAGCTGATTACGGAAGATAATCATATGCATATCACGGAAAAGTACGGATAATTACGAAACTTACTGAGCTCGATATAAGAGTTTGTAGTTTGATTTTCAAATTTCTGATGCTATTTCATCTACAACTTTCTTATTTACGAACGATTACATATATATTTACCTAAAAATAAATTTCTTTAAAAAAAAGGTATAATTTACGTACATTCCGAGAGGGAACTCACATGAGCAAAATCATCCGCCTTTAATCGAGGCTGACGCTGCTTGTCAAGTTGCAGCTTAGTAGGCCCAGTGAACGGTTTCACCAATTACAAGGTTAGAATCATTTTTGGTTTTCCCAGTTATACACATTGTACAGTACTGTATATATACTTCATTGCTGGTATTGTCCTTGGTACACAATAATTTTCGATCCACATAATCAGATCATATCGCTTGAAGTCGAACAAAGCGCAGATCGAATTATTTTTATTGGTCTCTCAAACAATTTATAATGTTGACCATGTGATTATTTTTCATTTAACGTACGTTTTATTATAAAACAAACCTCCCTGCCACCCATATATTTGTTAACCATTCATTCTGTATCGTATATTAAATGTCGTCCTCTGCACATTTCGACCCGCGCTTTAGGTAGAGTTCAGCGCAAATCACGAATGTCAAAAGTTGTTTTTATGGGAGTTAACCTATAGCTCCCAGGCCTTCAGCACTCACAGCGCTTTGATTATTTGAGTATGCGTTATAATTGCTTCTCAGTTCTTCCTTAATCTGATCAAGACTTCCTTAATCTGATCAAGACTTCCTTAATCTGATCAAGACTTCCTTAATCTGATCAAGACTTCCTTAATCTGATCAAGACTTCTCTTTGATTTCTTAAGGCCTTTTGTACACATTCTTTTTCTTTTCAGTATTTTCCTACTGTTCTATTTTATGGTGAATTCTTATGATGATTGGTAAGGAAACTCAAATTAGTTTTTAAAAAATCTGAGATTTTACAGTATTATATAGTATAAACACATAATGTTTTTTTCACTGTCTCTTGTTATTCTTTTGAAAGGATATAAACGTTGATGGAAACTGTTTGTTTTGCATGAAATGTGTATCTAATTGTAACGTTTATGGAAAGACATAAAATACATAAATTAGTGTGATTCAAGGTCTTTCAAATAGTATGGTCCGGAAACGCCCTCTATAAATGTCTTATCGTACTGATAATCTTGTCTCGGTTATCGATTTTTACCTGGAAGCGTTTATCACGCCGTGCATTTCCACGCCGAGCGAGTAAACTGGTATTTGTCCGATAGTTGTATGCAAAACTGCCCGTCATGTGTCATTTAAATACCACATTTAAAAAAAAATGGTATAATTGGGAAGCTGATGAAATTTTCTGTAAAACTGTGAAATTAAAACCTCTATATAAATAACTATTATCTTTAAAGCGAGTAAACACGGTCCATGCTATTCCGTCTTGCGCGTTTTAGCGATGGATGGTAATTTGACTCGCGATACTGGTCTACAAAACTGTACGTTATTATGCTATAAAAAAAAAAGAAAATCTAATTCATATCCGTTCAAAAAAACTCTTAATTTACATTTTAATTAGCAATTTTCCATCATTTGACCCCTAAAATATAATGAAAACCTGTGCACAAAATATCACCGTATCGCGAAAAAAATCACCATGACGCCATTTTTAGATTTTGAACGGATCTAACCGTCCCAGAAAATTAAAATACGGGTGAAATACGAAAATCAAGACATAACAGACTTAAATCTATGAGAGAAAAGAGTTACACAATCCCATGAACACCATGCAAGTAGGAAGAAGCGCTAAAATAGGTCGGTTTTCGGCTTTTGGTCATTTGTGAAAAAACCCGTTCGTATGAGGTCAACTTTCCAAGCTAAAATCCACCTAAAAGAAACATCGGTAAAATATAATATTGAATGATAAGGAAGCATAAGTAAGGATCACTTTGTTGGTCAAATTGATTGGAAAAATCGAGATATACGTAGATAAAAAGTATCAATAATTTCTCTTTTCCAAAACTCGGGACCGGTGTTTGTCACGTGATCCGAGGCAGGTTATTATCGTATTACGCTCGTTTCCGGACCATACTATTTGAAAGACCTTGTGTGATTAAAATAGATTGCATTTCCTATTACACAATGAGACACAAACACAATATTTAGTTATTTTTTGTTCTTGCATTTACAATACAAATTTGTCCAACACCTACTCAGTGCTTTTAAGTGTCGCACTTATTTTAAGTCTAAACATTTTAATATTGTTGTGCGAGCAAACTGATATTTGACAAGTGTTGTGTAATTAGGCTTTACATGTGACAAGGGACACAACTCCTATATAGTATACTTGTTATACTACACACAAGAGTTATTATCCATTCCATATATAACATGCATGTTCTGATCACTTGAGTTAGTTAGTATATTGCAGTTACGCTTGTATCATGTATTAAACATATAAAGCTTACAAGTGTTGTTAATATACGGCCATCATGATATAATAACAAGTCAAATGTTTGAACGCCGCCAAATGGAGTGGGGGTTGCGATAATTAGTAATGTTGGATTTATTGTATGGTGATTAACCAAACCTAATCTTTTTGCACTCTAATTTTGTATAAGGCTGACCATTTGTTAATGTTTAATGCTAAAAAAGATGATTCTACGTCAAGTCTATAGGCATTGTTTCCTCTGTATGGAAATTGGCTGCTGTCACATTATTGAATTACAAATCATTGAAATAATTTTTTTTTTTATTTTCCTAAGTCTAGAATTCTAACATATAAATTTGCTTCAATTTATATTATTCTTGTACGAAAGAAAAATTATTTCCAAGATATAAATTAATTTGTTCCCCACTATATAAAATAAATAAAGTTAATTCCACTCCGGCGAGGTTTCGATCTCTGATCTCCCGCGTGCCAAGCGGGGATACATTGCACTGCGCTATCGAGGCATCGAGTTTCATAGCGTATAACTTCGTTATTCACCAATACAGACGTTTGTTTCGGAATGGCGGTACAACTTTATGTAAACAAACGACATTTAACTTCCCAGACACTTTAAATAAGAAGTGGATACATCATAAGCTTGGTAGTTTCGTAAAGTATATTCAAATATCTGTTAGAAAAAAATTTCAAAGTCGGTTTAAAAGACTATCTTCAGCCCCGCTACCTGTCGGCAGAATCTCAGTCGTTCGTAGTCATTCGTTTAAAATCGGCTATTTCCGTAAAATTTATTTAGACTCGGCTATTTCCGTAAAATTTAAACTGGTTCGCGATCTCAAGTCAAAAGACCGCTTGTTACAAAGACACACTGTGAAATCATTCTACAGTCTAAAAGTAGTTACGTCACCCCATGGAAATTTTACTTACTGCATTCCAATATACGCACCGCCTCCTGGCGGCGCGTAACAAGCAAAAAAACGAAATGCGTATATACACCGTATTTGCATAGATATCTTTTATACGTTCACATATTCGGTTACGGTTATCTGAAGGAGATAAAAAATGATTTTCTGAAAACAGAAAATATTCAATTTCAGAAAACGAGATCGCTATCGGAGTTATTTAACATTTGGTGTTTACTTCCTCAACAGTTTTCGTGAAATAGAGTGACAAAAGGTGTGTGATTTCTAGTGAATAAGGAAGGATAGCGCAAGTAAAATGAGTGGATTTTTTCAAAGTAGTGTAGTAGGCCTACATTTTAAAATGGCATCTAAGCGTAAACACGACGATGCAGTCGAATACAAGCAGATCAAAAAACCTAAGACCAAGGACAAGAAAATCAAACAAAAAATGTACATGTTGCACTGATGGAAAGAAAAAGAAACAAGTTGTAGCCAAGAAACATAAGGCGAAGGATGCAAAGAACAAGGTGTCTACAATGTTTAAAGCAGGTATGTAGCCCCTGTGCTTTGGAACTTTCTGTCAAATCTCTAACTGATATCTGCAAGCTATTTCCAATTTGAAAATGTTACCATGTACTGGTAATGCAATTCTCGAATTAGTTCGACTACGGTCACGACTGTACCTCTCCTTATGACACAGAGGTAAGCTTCAAAAAACTAAACTAAAATTACCTGTCACATGATTGGTGTTAGATATCAAATATTATAAGAAAGAAAACTATTCATTGCTTTCTTCACCAATTGCGGGAAGAAATTATCTTGCAAGCATTTGGTGTATTTTTGTTAATACGAGTTTCGTTTGATACGAACATATTTCTAAGATCACGAAGAGTTCGCATAAGCGAGTTTGACTGTAGCAGGAAAACACCCAAAACACATTTTATTACCTAAACAAAGACCATGTAAAGGGTAAATAAGAATACATTTTGAATTTGTGTTATTAACAGTCGGTTACAAAAGCTTATTGAAGCTTATTTTACGCGTGCAAGTCTTACCGACTAAGAATTAAATTAGTTATTTATAAGTAATCTAATTTAGTCCATTTTATATGATTTATCTTGTCTTTTCTTAGGCAAGACAAAATCTAATGCCGGGGTATCGCAGACGATTACACAGACGTCAGTTTGCAGCTACAAAGGAAAGACAGGGGAGTGGCAGTTTAGCCAAGAGACAACGGAGACAAAGAAATTAAAATTTTAGCTTTTTGACAGTTTTCACATAAGCTTAAGCAGTGCATTATATAACAAAAACGTGTTAATTCTATTTGATATATGCACACTTACGTCATCTGTGCTATGCAATGTGTAATTTACAAACAAATAAAGAGTTTATTAGTATAATTGTATTTTTTTTGTAGTTACGTATTGAATAGTGTCATCATATCTAATTTGTTGAAAAACCATTAAATAAATGAAGAAATAGTACTGAACCAACCGGTACTAGCATTACCCTTTCTGTCAAACATAGTTTCAGTCTGTGTTATTTACCAGTTATCAAAATGAGCTGCAACTATTTTGCTATTCCCAACAATTAGTTCTAAGGTAACGGACCATGCTTTAAGCAGTGACATGATTTGAGTTGTCACCTTTGTTGACTTCCCGATCGGACTGCTTGTCACGTGACCAGCCATACAGCATAGTTTATTACATTGTAGTTGTCCCCTTATCAGATATTGCCCTCTTCCAGTAAATATCATTTGATATCCAATTCGCCAAAAGTCAACGATTACTTTAAATACTGTAAATATTCTCGATGATTTAATTTCACTATTTTTGCGAATTTCCCACTTCATTAATTTAATAATCTCGCGAAAGATTCATTTCACATGGAATTAAGTACTAGAGAACTCTCCTTTCGCGAATAAGTTATCGCTAAATGTTTGTCACGCGAAAATACCCAATTTAAAGTATTACAATTGTAGCCTGTCAAACAGTTCTGTTACAGATAAAGGAACTTTTTGCCATGTATTTGCCTTAGTACACATTTTTGCCGTGTGTTGTCGCACGCATAGTCAGTGCTCAAGATCTTAAAGACCATAGAATACACTCATATATTCAAACCAAATCGTAAACATAATATGTTAATATCAAGGCCCGTGAAAAGTCCATGAAGAATATGTCGGTTAAACATTACCTGATACGTAGCTATTCCGATAAAACGTTTAAGAAGATATACAAGCTTCAAAAGTCAAATCGGGTGTTTATACTTCGAGTGATTTCAAATAAATCTTTTCTTATCTCACCTCATTACGAAATATTGTTTTCTTTGTAAGAAGGATTGGTATTTTAAACACATATTCCATTAATTAGATAAAACTGGGTTATTAAATTCTCCCGCAGTGGCGATTTGTCACAGATTGATGTCATTCTCCGTTAGAAATTGCCAGTAAATCAAATCTATGACCCTAAATCGAAGAGAGGTGTTACATGTAAGGGTTTCAAGTCAGCACCAATAGCCACTCGACCACGGAGGCGGGACAACATTTATCAGAACGGTAATGTCACGAACGTTTGTTCTAGTTAAATGAATCTTTTGTGTCCAAGTTGTTTGTCTGTTGTAGTTAAATGAGTCTTTTGTTTTTAAGTTGTTTGTCTGTTCTAGTTAAATGAATCTTTTGTTTCTGAGTTGTTTGACTGTTCTAGTTAAATGAATCTTTTGTTTTTAAGTTGTTTGTCTGTTCTAGTTAAATGAATCTTTTGTTTCTAAGTTGTTTGTCTGATCTAGTTAAATGATTTAAGTTGTTTGCCTGTTGTAGTTAAATGAATCTTTTGTTTCTAAGTTGTTTGTCTGTTCTAGTTAAATGAATCTTTTGTTTTTCAGTTGTTTGTCTGTTCTAGTTAAATGAATCTTTTCATAGTAAAATGAATTGTGCAACAAATTCCTGAGTAGCTCTGTACATGAAGATAACGCTAATGGTTGTAAAATATTAGCGGAAATGCAATTCGGACTATTGAAATATATTCCTGCAGTTTTCTATGACCTATCAGGGTTTCTTGTCGTTACAGTATGCTATATCACAAAACCCAACTTAGCCATTAAAGTCCCAGGAGCAAAATTACACGTAGCTCTTATTTTAATAAGAACGATGTTTTATCGGCGGAAATGACCTTTATTTAAACCCAAAACTTTGCTTTTTAAATCGATAAGTACATGTTAGAAATATAGTGCAAAAAATAAGAAAGGCTTTCTTGTAACTCTTTTTCGTGTATAAACTACTTGAAAGGCATATGTAAACATTGTTTTAGAGTGACTAGAACATGGTTCTATCATTATCCTACCAATAAAATGTATTAGTAAATTTAAAGTGATCCTGGGACTTTAATGCGTTTATTTAGTTTATTTAAGTCTCACTTTACATGATACAAAATATCACAGGTTAAAATATATACACATACTATCATGTAAACCTTTCTATACAGAAATATGAGAGACTATATGACAATAAATAATGCGTGTAGAAGCTCATACAAAGAACTGTATTACAGTAAATTTATACAATGTAGCACATTAACAACTAAACATTTCAGATCTATATCACAGAATAGCTTCATAGAATATTAGAAATAAGCTAATTTCAATTGTACGAATTATGCATTATTCTGTGATGAAACTGTTATTTTTCATAAGATATGCATTTAGGCATCGTCTTTCTTGAGTCACGTGTCCTCTGCATGCTGTGTATCTTTTGTTCATTCAATAGCTTAATAGGTTATACGTGTTTCTATAAACATCGAAAACTTCGGTCCTTTCTGTTAAAACTTAAGTCCCTTTATTAGAATATGCCGACTGAAAGGACGCCGGTGAACTATAGTTCTGACTAGGAAAGGCGGTCGGCTGTCCGGTGCTTACGCCAGGATATGGAGGCGCTTGGTTTGTTGGATATGGTGATCCCTGGTTACCGGCAAAGTTTGCTTGGTTAACGCCATAGGTTACTTGGCTGTATCCTGGTGGACTCGAAGCAGTGTATGCCACTGTTGTCGGGAAGGTATTCTGTAAGTACAGTATAGATCTATACAAAATGTTTAATATAAAATGTATATAATGTGCATTGTATTATACACTCAACAGGTTTAGAAACGCAAAGATTTCCCCTGTTGAACTTTTTTTATTTGAATGACGCTATTGTTTTTATTTCTATTTAAGCCATTTTTTGCGATGAATTACTGAAACTTTTACAAGAATTTAATTATTTTTTTTTGTTGTGTATGAAATTTGAAGAAATTTGAAACACGATAACATTGTTAACATAAATATTTTGCCACTTTTGCGTTGCTAAACCTGTTGAGTGTAATCTTTGAACTAATGTGTTGCTTTGCATTAAAATTGACAGAAATATAGAGAGCAATTAATTTTTTTGAACAGATTCTGAAAATTAGTTCTCACAAGCAAACTAGAATTTCGATGAGAATAACCGTTGAGGTTATACAATGAATGTTGATTTAACTGAGAAAATGGCACGTATAGATTTAGATCTCACTTTCCTATTTCATTATCCTATCAGTACATTTATTTACTGTTGTTTGAACTATTGTAGAAACATGATCATTTATTCACATCAACTTTAAATTTTTCAGTTCTGCTTATAAGCTTGTTTACCAAAACTTTCTGTTCTGAAATTCATTCGAAATTACGCTTGGTGGTGGAAATGACTTTAACTTTAAGCTTTAAATAATTTTCTTTTCATGCCGCTTGGGCTATTTTTCTGGAGACAAATTGTCGCCATATTGTTGAGCTGTCACAGGTTACTTGCGTTGTATCGGCTTCAAACCTTACTCTGCTGTCAGCAATTGATTCTGCTTTTGCAACCAGTGCGGATCATGATCAACTTGCATATTCATACAGTCTAATCATTATCTGCCATGTTTACTATTCAGTCAATCAATTTTCGATGAACCCAATTCAAACAAGAAATGGTGAGATACAAATGTACAGATGGACATTTCCACTCACTGTGACTTTTTATGCCCCCGAAGGGTGGCATATTAAAATCGCACCGTCCGTCTGTCCGTCTGTCTGCCCGTCCGTCCGTCCGTCCGTCCGTCCGTCTGTCTGTCCGTCCGTCCGTCTGTGCGTCCCCACTTACAAATTCGTGTCCGGACTGTAACTCTGTCATGCATTGAAGGATTTTAAAATAACTTGGCACACATGTCTAGCACATCAAGACGACGTGTCGCGTGCAAGACCCACATCCCTACCTCAAAGGTGAAGGTCACACTTGGAGTATGAAGGTTATGGAATCCTCTATATATGCATATATGCACACATTCGTGTCCGGACTGTAACTTTGTAATGCATTGAAGGATTTTAAAATAACTTGGCACAAATGTCTAGCACATCAAGACGACGTGTCGCGTGCAAGAGCCACGTCCCTAGCTCAAAGGTCAAGGTCACACTTAGAGTTTGAAGGTAATGGAATCCTGTATATATGCATATATGCACACATTCGTGTCCGGACTGTAACTTTGTCATGCCTTAAGGATTTTAAAATAATTTGGCACAAATGACGACGTGTCGCGTGCAAGACCCACATCCCTACCACAAAGGTCAAGGTCACACTTACAGTTTATAGGTAATGGAACCCTGTATATATGCATACATTTGTGACCGGACTATAACTTTATTATGCTTTGAAGGATTTTAAAATAACTTGGCACAAATGTCTAGCACATCAAGCGGATGTGTTGCGTGCAAGACCCAAGTCCCTACTTCAAAGGTCAAGGTCACACTTAGTGTTTAAAGTAATGGAATACTGTATGCATGATTACTCTGTCATGCATGGAAGGATTTTAAAATTACATAGCTCTTTATTGAGCACATGGAGAGGACACAGACTGTGAGGCACCTCTTTCGGGGGCATTCGTCACTTGTGAGGTACAGCTCTTGTTTAAAAATAAAACAGGACAAATGTTAATATTACATTTAAAATTCTAAAAAGTATACCTGAACTGTTCCAGGTGTCATTTTACTTTTCCTAAAACAACAATAGCAGCTTATGATAACGCCGATGATTAACGCCAACCCGACAACGCTACCGATAGCTATGCCAACAATGGCACCAACTTCAAGGTTGCACCCAGACTCATCACCACAGGAGTTATACCCGTTACATCTAATTTCTTTGTTGATACATCGTGAATTGTCACACTTATAAGCATAGCTTGGACACGAATCTGAAAACATAACCGAAATTTCAAATTCATATATTTCATCGCCCGAGATTGTTTAGGTGTATAGTACTTTATACTACATGTAATTTATTCTAGCTCGATTGTATAGAAAGCTTTAAGCTTATCAAGTCACTCTTGAGTTATCTTCCTGGAAAAAAAACAGTACTGGTGTCATACAAATTATGAGAAGATACGATCGTGACCCTAGCGGTGCTCGAACCAGCAACCTCCGGAATGAACGACTTCTAATAGGACAAAATAAAATAGAAAAACCAATTTAGAAATATGTTAACGTGGAGACATTGATTCTTATCACATTTGTTAACTTTAGCCCATAATCGAACCGCCTTGGCGCAGTGGTAGCGCGTTCGTCTCAGAATCGAGGGCTGCTAGGTTTGATCCTCACCAGTGCCAAGTAATAGTAGTGTTTTTCGGCCAAACAATATGATTCCACATTGCTTCTCTTTCTTTCTTCGAGATTGATACCATCTGGAGTGAGTCTCAAGAGCTATTTACAGCAGTTGTAAATACTCGTTTCGCAATCGAGCAAAAACAAATACATGTTAGTAAATTACAATAAATTAATAGATAAATAATCGAAGTTTTAATTAAGTTTGCTTTGGAAGTACATAAATAAATAAAATAACTGTGTACAATGAACCGCAGACGACAGACATACATCTATCCTAAAAGTTCATCGTTTCACGTGCTCTTTTAAGCTAAAACAATCCATATATCCAGGTTAAATGAAATGCTAATACTGTGTTCGCACTGCATAGAGCAAATATTTTATCAAAGTACTAAGCAAATAAAGGGAATGAAATTGCATGTATGATTAAAAAATATAGTGTATTTCTATTGATGGCCCTCCTATTTACCAAACGCACAAATGCTAACCGTAAGCTATTTGAATTAAACCAAAGTAAAATACCGTATTTAACGACTCCGGATATAGCAAAAATCTGGAAAGAAAGAACACATTTTCTGGTCCCTTCTTTATTTTATATGATAATGCTTTACGGATTTAACATACTCTGAATATATGGAACAAATAACAATGGTCCCGAGACTTACCATCGGCAAAAGCTGTGATGATCATAGAAAACATGTTGGTGGCATACTGTTTCCTTTTGGGTACATATTTTATGCGAAAGTACCTGCTGTCTACAGCATAAACATCTTCCGGTTTGCTGTTGCCACATAAATCATTCTCTAAGCCTGAAAAAAATTGTACTAGATGCGTGTGTACCTAAACATCATACATGTACAGCAAGATTAAATCTATAATATATATAGTGTTTAAGAGGTAAGCTGGAAAAAAAACACAAGAAAACAATATATTGTAATAAAAAGATTCTGGCCATCAATAGGGTACCCACCACAATAGAGTCATCACGTCATGTTTGTTACCTTGGGTCACTACTGTAGATTCATTACGTCATGCCATTTACTTTTGGTCCCTACTGTAGATTTTTTTCTGTTTTTTTTTCCACTTTTTCTAAACATTTTGAAAAAAGTGTATCATAATAATTTTGAGAAGTAAACTAAATTTACAGTAAACAGATAGCCCTAGAATCGTTGAAGTATCATGCCGTAAAATATTAGCCATAGCATGTTAAAAGGTTCGGGATAATAAGCCGAAAGAAAAAAATCAATAACGCATTTGGAGTATCACGATTGAGACGCGAATCGCCTGCCATACCTGTAACTCTTCTCGATCCCTTACTTCCGCTGTAGAACTCGAGATGGCCTTTGTCACAATCGAGGTCAAGGTCCTCAAAATAAAACATAAGTTTCGGATAGATGCTGTACCAGGCCTCGAATTTTGTTAAGCAGTTGTGTCCTGTACTGTACAGAGACGAGCGCCCGTCGTAAATTCCGTCATCATTGAGTTCCAGCTTTAACTGGTTACCAAATGTCGTATAACTGAGTTCTCTGTCGCAGTAATTTTCCATATAATCTGAAGAAAAGTGTGGCAAAACATACAACAAACAGTCAATCATTTTTCAACCCGAGCGCCAAGGAGCGCGTCAAATGTGCTCAGTAAAGGTAAGTGGTTGGTTAATACAGGTATATTTCATATACAAATGGATAATAAGGATACTCTATTGTTACAACTCAAGTTCCAACTGTTCTTGTTTAAGTCGGTACTTAATTGTTCTTTATGCAATGCGTAACATACAACAACAACATTTATATATGTATGCTTGAAAAATATAAGAAACTGTTCAGTTTTTAAAAAGCTACTGTTACACACATATACTGTAAATAACTGAAATAGTGTTGAAACAAATACCCACTTACATTTAACTACAGGCCGAATTTTGCATTAGATCCGCTCTTGCAAGTAAAATTCATTAATCCATATATGATGTTTTATCTATTTATTTTGTTTTCTTTGTATTGTCAAAAAATAGTAAATAAAACCTTACACGTATCGCATGCACCATATTTGATGAGCAATGTCAAAACAACAAGAAAAACTTTTCCTTTATTCTGAAACGTATTTACTATAGGTGCGGCGTCCATGTCTCTGTCACACATAACAAAGTTTACATTTCATTTCATGCCGTTATCAATAGAACACTTAGTGATGACCTATTTGATAAAGATATGTGACGTAGAATAACCTCACTCTTAATCCTATATATTTTAGGCCGTATTTGCATTATCCGCTGAACTGTGGCTATTCAATATGTATGGTGTCCATAAAGTGACACCCTGAACACTTTTATTTCGAAATAACGAAATATTATTTCTTAAATGAAGGAATAACAACTCGTAACTGTGAAAAGATGTTTCGACAATCAATTGAATTTCGCTGGAAAGAAGTATTTCTCGAAATTCGAATATCAGTAAATGCGTATGGAAGCATTAAGGGAATGTTATCCTTATTTCGAAATTACGAACTGTGGTCTTACCCTCCTCAATGCGAGATATTCCGCTTTTCCCCTAGCCATATGTCTGCATGTGCTTTCGTCCGTCAGTTCACTTTACACAATTGGATTTGTTCTTCTGAACCCACTGCTGGATTTTAATAAAACTTGAAAATTCGAAAACAAATGTTTTATCGTGTTTCGTTCACAAATAAAACATTCAACATGTTGCTTTTTAAATTTCAGGGAATGTTTGTTTTAACGCTAGAAAGGCTCGATCTACTATGTATGCAACTGTGCCTGTTTTTTTTCACTAAAGTGTTATTTTTCAAAATATTGTAAAAAAAATGAATTAAGGCACCTTTTAACATTTACCGTGACGTCAGAACCTCGTCATGTACGGTGTTGCTCTATGAGTGACGTCATAACACCACAAAAGGCCGAAATGTCATTTAGACAAAATCGGCGTTTCGATCGCAAGGTGTTTTTCTGCGACGCCCTCGACACAGTTTACATCAGTTTCGTAACATTTAATTGTGGGCGGAGCGTTGAAAAACTTTTATTTTTTTAGAAAAATATCTACACTAATTTACTCGACGTGTCATTGTCACACAATGGAATTTATAGAAATATGTGAAACAATAACATTGTGTTATTTTTTATGCCCCAAAGGTGGGCATGGTAAATTCGCACCGTCTGTACGACCGTCCGTCCTTCCGCCCTTCCATTTCTTTTGTGTCCGAGTTGTAACTTTGCCATGCGTAGATTTATGGGGGTTTTCAAATCATATAGGACAAATGTTCAGTACATCAGGACGGCGTGACGCGCGCAAGACCCACGTCTCTACTTCAAAGGTCAAGGCCATACTTAGAGTTTAAAGGTAATAGAATCCTGTATAGATGCACCCATTCGTGTCCGGACGGTAACTTTGTCACGCATTGTGGGATTTTTTAATCAATTGGCACAACTTTTCAGCACACCAAGACGACTAGTCGCGGGCAAAAACCACGTTATTTACAAAATAGATTTCATTTACAAATAAAGTGTTTAGCAGTATAATTAGACTCAATTAATTTATGAAAAGTGTCATCATATTCAATATGTTACAAAACCATCAAATAAATGAAGAAATAGTACTGAAACAACCAGCACGCACTCATTATTACTAGTAATACCATTAATATCCAACACTGTTTCTGTGTTTCCATTGTCGAAATGACCTGCAAATATTTTGCTATTCCCAACAATCAGTTTTAAGGTAACAGACCACGCTGCTTTAAGTTGTCGACGATCTGACTGATTGGCACGTTACAAGCTGTAGAACCTACGCTATTCTTTAAGATTATTTGTAAATATACACTTGGAGTTCATAAGAAATTCTCAAACTGTGCATCTAAATGTGTACTAGGTAGATTATCATTATTGAAAAATTCTATAAGAAAATTAAGGAAAACACAACAAATAAACTGCTATTGTAAACGTAATAAGCTATCGACACAAAGCAAACACAAGGGGATTGATTGCAGTCTGATATCTGTGTTCATTCCATACCTATGATAAACCTACGAAGAATATGTCGGCTACTGATTTTAAACAAAATAAATGATGTTTCTAAATTAAGTATGCATTTGACTTCATTCACAATGAATTCGATATAATACCGTTTATGCAAGGCAAATTGTTTCCTGCAGTTTTCTGCATTTAATGCTAACAATACAATGTCAGGCATATTAAAGCATAAAAGTGGTGTTTAGACAACTATGACTTTAAGACTTAAATTAGGCTGGTATTATAGTTGCGATCCATTCATCGAAACATATACAAGATAAAATAAAACAGGAAAGAACAAATGAAATTTGTCCTTGACATTTATTGTAATAGATGTTTGCTTTTTCTGCAACTTACTGTCTAAGTTTCCCAGTCGATAATTGTTAGCAGTATGTATTTAATAATTTAATTACACACAAAAATCGGATATAATACACAGTATCTACAGTGTGCATTAAGCAGACGTGGGGTTATTGTAATAGTTAATCAGCTGTTATATATGTAATATATAAGAATATATATTAAGAATGAAATAACAACCTATCAAAAATATATTTTGTACAACTTAGAATTGCACATTTGGATATGACGAACGATTTAATATTATAAATATGTAAACAATTCAAATGACAGTTCACCACTTAGTTTATTTGTAGTTATATCGAGTGACTTTATATTCTTGCGTTTACAGGTTTTTCTTAGGTTAAAGTGGTATACGTATTGTTGCGAGACGAGTTAAACAGGGAAGTGTGTGTATGATCAAATATATTTTAAGCGTGCACATATTCAGCGGTTAAATGTACCTAAAGTAAATAAAACGGTTATCTGAAAACGGCACATATACAATTTAAGAAAACGAAATCATATTCGGAGCTACTAATCCACCAACAATTTTTGACAGTGACGTCATTTTGTCAACAAACTATAAATAAGCATGGTATATCCCAAAACGAATGTATACTTATGACAGATAGAAAGTGTCCCTATCAATTGAGATGTTCAAAGTAAGGTATGGCCCAGTGGATGTGCTGTCTGTTTGACCCTCCTTGCTAGTTCGAAACTTGGTCGGCGAGATATATTTATGTTTTCTTTTTTACGGGAAAATTTATATAGTTGGAAAGGCCGTTAACATTTGCTTTCTTTTTGGGGGAAAAATGTTTTAATATGTTTTTGTTTTGTTTTTCTGTTCTATTTTTTATCAATCATTTATTTTATTATATAATATAGCAAATGTTATGTTAAATGTGTCTCACTCACTAGCTGTCTCTGTCCATTGTCCCAGTTATCTCACAAGAAAATCAAGATAAGGATACAATTGAAAAAAATATATCTGGGCTACGTTTTCATGCAGGCTATAATGTACGAAAACAGGATCATAATCTAATACAATATGAAGGTAAATATTGGAAACATAAACACAATTGGAAAGTGTAAACACAATATGACGTCACTGTCAGGTATCCCTGGTGGATTAGTATTTAATCTTTGAGTGTTATATAGTGTTTTAGGATAGAGCGGTACTTCCTATGCAGGTTTTGTGTAATATGGTGACATCAGTGCATAGGAAATAATATGACAGATACAGTAAGTAGTGTAATTCTTAAAAGTATTGCCACGGTAGTAAAAATGGCGCCCAAACGTTCACATGAGGACTCAACCGAATACAAGCAAAACAAAAAATCTATGGCGAACGAAAAGAAAAGTAAACACACAAAATCTGGCGCTGATGGAATAGGAACAACTTCATCTATAGTAGAGAAACAGCCTATCGTGAAGAAAAAAAGGTCAAAGGATGCAGACGAAACCAAGATGGCTGCAACAGCTAAAGCAGGTATAATATGGTCCAGTTATTTGGCGCTCTCTGCCAAATAATTTCCGTAATCATCAGCTTATTTGTCTGTTATCAATGTTACATGTGTACAAAGCTACACGGAAATTTATAACTTGTTTACACATTAAGATACACGACATTCTACACAGGTTTCCAATTTTCCATTTTATATTTCCAACTTCGGGCAACATTGATTTCCAACACAGCCAAGCATTCTCAAACAGATATCTGTTCGGGTTCGAACAAGAAAATTTTGCTCTTTTTTGCCGCAAGCGAGGAAGTATTCAATTTCTACTAAACGCTACTTTTGAAGTTACTTCCAAGTTATGCACCTAAAAGTAGCCGTTATTTGCAAATATTGATGATAGTTTGTCTTAGTCATTTTAGCATTTTTATCCTGAAATAATGTTGACAATACATTAACACTGCTTTACAACTGTCTTGGTACCTTACCTGTTTCTGTAAGCCTACTGTTTTAGTAAATATATACATGCCTTACTGAGTCAGACTGGTGTATTATTTCTCCCTTACATAGAAAGTAACCTTATCAACCATTCGACTGTTAGGAAATACAAAAGATCTAAGACTAACGAAAAGAAAAGTAAACACACAAAATCTGGCGCTGATGGAACAGGAACATCTACATCTACAATAGAGAAACAGAAGCATGGGTCGTCGAAGGATGCAGACAAAACTAAAACTGCAACAGCTGAAGCAGGTATATTGCCCCTGTATTTTGGGATCTCTTTTCATTTCGGAAAATGTAAAAGCTATTCAATGCAAAAGAAATGCAATGGAAATACTTGCCACAGGCCTGATTGGTTGATAACTAAGCAGCTGAACGACAGAGAGATGTTTGCTAGACGATGAACAACCGTTACGCTAAAAGGATAGCAAGCAAAATATAACAAAAAGAAGATAAATGCAGCGTGGTTTATTTCGAATTCTATTTCTGTTTCTGAAACATGGACCCGTGTTAAATATCGTTGTATATGTAGTACAAAAACTCGTCAGACTTGATCTTTTAAGTACTTCTAACTTGTTATGTTTTATAGTTAATTGTAATTTGCTATGTTTAACAGTTAATTTTAAAATTGTGTGATTAACAATAATTATTAAGCTTGTGTAATTATTTCTTGCATGCCTTGTCGACTTAAAATTAAATTTATCTAATATTAAATATTTTCTTAGAGCAGAATAGATATGGCAATGGTGGAACAATTGACCGGAGCGAGTGTAGATGTAAGTCTTGCGAAAATTGGAATGGCTGCCCAGCGAGCAAAAGTTGGACCAAAAAAGGATTTTTGTGACATTTATCTGGTGACAATTTTCACAACGTGTTGTAGAACATTTCGCCTTATTTTAAGTACTGTTCAATGGACAGAGAAACATATGTCTAAGAAAATTTCATTTGATAAGTGTGCACCAATGTTATCTAGGCTCTGCAAGTACATTTGAAAATTAAATTTCATTTATAATGATAATTTATCAGTGTAACTGTGCTTAGTTAAGCCATAAAAAGTACCACAATATTTAATTTATTACATAGCCCTCTAATAAAATACGAGTTTCGCTTTCCATTTTCCAGTGAGTATCAGATAATATCGAATGCGTCAAAAGTTTATCATATAAAATCTTACATGTGCAGCTTGCAAGACAATTTGTTCGTTATAAAGGAAATTTGTCACTATGTCTTGGCCTCAGTAACTAAATATTTTGTCACAAGAAGAAGAGTGAAATTTACGATATATATATACTTGGCTAGTACCCTCAGTCGGTACGGATTATCTTGAATACAATAATATGTACATAAATATGCTAATATATCCAAACCAGATTGTAAAATCAATATGCTACTATCGACGCAAAGAAAACACAAATGGACAAGGAAATTTGAATGCAGTTTGATATCTGTGTCAATGCAAGGCCAACGATAAATCTATGTAAAATGTGTGGGCTGTTGACTTTAAACTTTAAGAAAGGAAGGTACTAAATCTAGCAGGTTTTGACTCAAGTGGTTCTCAAGAAATGCGATGTACTTTTTATGTAAGGAAATGTTTTCCAAACGACCTCTGCAGGCCTCATTAAAACTGCTCAAAATGCAATATTAGACATTTCATACATGAAATGTTCAGACAAATGACAAATTGTAACATATTTTCACGTCAGTTTCGGGTATCTGTGTGTGTTAACTGTACAGCAAGAAACTATGCAAGTACTGAAACATTGATTGCAGAACTGTAAATGGCTTGCTTGAGAAATGAAGATACAGTCATCAGTATAAACAAAAAGAGGAACATAATGGCACTATATCGCTAACATGAGAACCATTGTTCCAAACAAGAAAATAGGTAATATTTAAATAGTAAGCCGAGCTGCTTGCAAAGTTTAATACACAGTACAAATTTCATTACAGTAGCTTTAAAAAACAAAAAGTAGGTCAAAAGTTCCAAATCTGATGACCTTATTTTGACCCACGTATCTTGACAAGTGGCTGTGTAATTCCATACATATAAGTTACTCCAGCGGTTGTACAAATGTAACAGAAATGCAAACTGGACTATCGAAATAACACCTGCAATTTGTATTTCTTGTTGTTATGCTACTTGGCCATTAACATGATGTTTTGTATGCACAAGCTAATTACAAAATTTAATACTGCTGACTAACAGCCAATTAATAACTAAATATTTGGGTTATACATTATATCACAGAATACCTTTATAGAATGAGCTGAATTTCAAGAATTATGCAATATTCTGTGATAAAACTATTATTTTCATAATACAAATGTACATAATTTACACGTTCTATTTATTGAGTCACGTGTCTTCAGCATAATTTGTCTCTTTTGTTCACATCAATGTTCATATTTGTTCCACGTGTTTCTACAAACATCGAAAACTACGGTCCATTCTGTTGAACTTAAGTCCCTTTATTAGAATATGCCGACTGAAAGGTCGCCGGTGAACTATAACTCTGGCTAGGAAAAGCGGACAGTTGTCCACCAGGATATGGAGCTGGGTTGGTGGGATATGGGGACCCCTGGTTACCGCCAACGTTTGTTTTGTATCCTGGTTGGCTCAAGGCAGTTGTCGGGAAAGTATTCTGAAAGTACGGATATATACAAAATGTATTACAATCACATATTGACCTAATGCACTTATTACATTCTTTGACCTAATTTGTTGCTTTGAATTAAATCTGACCGAAATATAGAGAGCAAATAACTATTTAGAATATATTCTGAAGTACTCACAAACAAATTATAATTTCGATGGAAATAACCGAGCGTTGCGTAAATGGGGTAATACATTGAATGTTGATTAAGCTGAGAAAATGACACGTAAAGGTTCGATCTCACTTTCGTTTTTCATCGTGTTGCTTGTACTATCGTAGAAATTCATTCCATAATCAACTTATAACTTTCTATTCTGTAACTCATTCAAAATTGAGCTTCGTGATGGAAATCACTTGAACTTTAAGCTCTAAATAATTTTATTTTCAAGCCGTTTTGGCTATTTTTCTAGAAACATAACATTGATCTTTTACAGATTACTTGTTCGGTACCGACTTTAACCCTTCTTTTGCAGTCAGCAATTATCACCTGCTTGCATATTAATATAGTCTGATCATGATATTCACTGTCTACTATTCGGTCAATGCATTTTCAATGGACACCTCTTCAAGCAATAATGGTGAGATTGTAAAAACAAAATAACATGGCAAAAGTTAATTCTAATTTACTATTAAAATACAAAAGTTACCTGAACTGTTCCAGGTGTTATCTTACTTTTCCTAAAACAACAATAGCAGGTTATGATAACGCTGATAATTAACGCCAGCCCGACAACGCCGCCGGTAGCTATGCCAACAATGGCACCAACTTCAAGGTCGCACCCAGAATCATCACCACAGGAGTTATACCCGTTACATCTAATGTCTTTGTTGATACATCGTGAATTGTCACACTTATAAGCATAGCTTGGACACGAATCTGAAAACAAAAACAAAATTTCAAATTCATATATTTCTACGGTCCCCTGGAAGTAACATGTGATGCATTTTTTAATTTTGTAATTACGAAATACATTTTCGTAAAAACGAAATAACATTTCGTAAAAACGAAATAACATTTCGTAAAAACGAAAAAAAAATCATTTCGTAACAAGAATTACGAACTGTTATAAATAACTACATTTTTAAGAAATCGTATTGCGTTTTTACGAAATTTTATTTTGTTTCTTCGAAATTTTATTTCGGTTTTACACGTAATCTTATTTCGTTTTTATGAAATGCTATTTCGTTTTACGAAATGTTCGTAATTACGAAATAAAAAAAAATGTATCACATGTCATTTTCGGGCACCGTGTATTTCATTGTCTGAGTTTGCTTATAATGTATAATGACCAAGATCTAGCGACAAGAAATGTGACCTATAACAGGTAAAAAGTCTAAATTTAGAAATACTTGTTAAATGTAAGGCGGAGACATTAATTCATTTCACTCCTGTTCAATTTAGCCAATAACCGAACCGCCTTGTCGCAGTGGTAGAACGTTCACGTCAGGATCGGAGGGTCCCGGGTTCAATCCCCACCAGTGCCAAGTAATGGTAGTGTCTTTAGGCCTGACATAATAGTTCCACATAAGACTACTTACCGTCAGCATAAGTTGTGATGATCATAGAAAATATGTTAGTGACATATTGCTTCCTTTTGGGTACATATTTTATGCGGAAGTACATGCGGTCTACAGCATAAACATCTTCCGGTTTACTGTTTCCACATATATCTTTTTCTAAGCCTGAAAATAAAATGTATACTAGGTATATCTAAGCATCATATATTTACAGTAAGATTTAATTAATAATATCTATATAGTTTACGGGCAGAGGTTAAAACAATATATTGTAATAAAACGATTCCGATCCTCATGAACGTACGGACCAACACAAAAGAGGCGGGTCATTAATTCATTACGTCATGTCATTTACATTGGGTCACTACTGTAACTGTTGTTCGATTTTTTCATTAAACAGATAACCCTAATCATGTTGAGGAATATTTACATGTTTAAAGTTTTGAGACAGTAAGCCGAAAGAAAAAAATAGCAACGCGTTTGGAGTATCGCGATTTAAACGTAAACGGTCTGCCATACCTGTAACTCTACTTGATCCACTCTTTCCGCTGTAGAACTCGAGATGACCTTTGTCACAGTCGAGGTCAAGGTCCTCAAAATAAAACATTAGTTTCGGATAGCTGGTATACCAGGCCTCGATTGTTGTTGAACAGTTGTGTCCTTCATTGTACGGATACCAGCGTCCGTAAATGCCGTCGTCACTGAGTTCGAGCTTTAGCTGGTTCAGAAATGTCGTTATGAAACTTAGTTCTGTGTTGCAGTAGTTTTCCATATGATCTGAAGAAAATATAGCAAAACATACAGTCAACCATGTTTCAACCCGAAACCCAAGGGGCGCGTCAAAAGTGGTAAGTAAAGGTAAGTGGTCGGTTAAAACAGGTATTTTTCATATGCAAATGGATAATTGGGATACATTATTGTTGGCTGCTTAAGGTAGGTGACCACTAGCTCGAGTTCCAACTGTTCTTGTTTTTCGGTACTGAGTTGTTCAATATGTAATGCGTTACATTCCGACGTGTTGTCGCGTGGCGACATATCGACTTGTCGCTTTTTTGTCGTAGTTTTGTGCAGGCGGCCCCGCTAAAATATTTATTGCTGGTATGTTGTCGTGTTGTTGTCCCGTTCAAGCAGATGCGACAACAATAAGATGTTCGTCAACGTGCCTAAAAGATGCGAAACGACAAAAATAATTTGGCGAGTTGTCGTGTTGTCGAGTGGCGACCTGTCGTTTTATTTTGTCGTCTCTGTATTTGCGCCCCGCCAAACAAATGCGACAATATGCCAAACGATTAATTTTGCGTATCGTCGACCTATCGCGCTATCGGGACGCCGTGACGAAAGCACGACAACACGCCAACATCGACAGTTATTTGGTGTGTTGTCGTGCTGTCGTATCAGCGTCCTGACAGGGCGAAGGTTCCGTGATACGCTAATGTATAGTTTGGCGTATTGTCGCATTTGTTTTACGGCTAATTATTTATGTCGTTGTTTCGCATCCTTTTGGCGTATATTCGCATATGTTTGACGCATCTTATTGTTGTCGCAACTGTTTGAACGGGACGACAACACGACAACAATAAATATTTTGGCGGGGTCGCCAGCACGAAAGTTCGACAAAATAAAGCGACAGGTCGAAAGGTCGCCACGCGACAGCACCACGGAACGACGGACTATTTTTGTCGTTTCGTATCTTTTTGGCGTTTTGTCGCATCTTTTTGTCGTGCTGTCGTAAAGTCGCGCCTGTTTTAAGGAGGCGCAAACAAGCCAAATGTACTAACGATGAGAACGGATATATTCGTATTTCTGCCGAATATTCGAATGCAATTTTCGTATTCGAATATTCACAATTTCGTGAAATCAAGATTTCAAGAATAATTCATTAATTAATCGTAAGAAACGCCGGGGTCATATCCATGTTTTATACGAACCCGTTTTCGATTAAATTAATTGTTTATTAGCCTACTTTGGGTCGGTCGGTATTTTGATAACAAGTGTCAGAGGTGCAAATTACGATCTAAAACGGCAAGCATTGCTACAAACTGTTGTTTTAATGTTTTTATAACGTGAAATTATTTGTTAATTACGCAATCGTCGAACGTATTTTGTTGAAAGAAAATTATACGATTTTCTAATCGCGACGCGTACTAAACTGATAAAAGACCGACCATGAAAAGACGTAATATTTTTTTCTCAGCTTACATTCTAGATCTACAAAAAAATATTCAAAAAAAAAACATGATCAAAGTGAAATTTTTTGTTCCTATAATTGTCCGGATTAAATTTCGTGCTTTATAACTTTTGCAAAAAAACCCGACCAAAACCAGTTTATTTCCGTTTAAATCAGCCGTTTTAGAGCCAGTCGGGGAACACGACAGATCCCCGTCTTTCTCAGTTTTTTTCTCAGTCAGACGTGCGTAATGAGAAGATCCCAGTGTAAAATTCTTAACAATAAATTTATCACCAGTAATGACAGAAACTCGACAATTCCTTTTTTGTATAGAATTTCCGTCTTAGCAGTAAACATAACTCGACCATTAGTGAATGCATATACGTACGGCATTCAAACTCATGCAAGAGTATATTCGAATATGCTGAACGAATATTCGGATATCGATTTCGGTATTCGTTCCCATCGTTAAAATTTACATATCTTAACGATAACACGCCAACAGTGTCCGTCGTGTTGTATTGTCGCATTTAGATATGCGTCACTCCGACAGCACGACATGGCATAATCGAGGAAATAAAGATATATACCATACAAAGAGTCTCAAGTTTTAGGATATAGAAAAACATTTTTATCTGTTTTATTAATCATTTGATTGCGACAAAAAGAAAGGAAGAAGTCACCATTAGACAAGAGTAAAGATTCAAACAACCCTTAATTATACTTACTGGTCTAAAAATTCAATTGAGTGTAATAGGTTCGATCCCTGCCAAATACGGACCCATTTCTTTGTATGGGAAAGTTGACAGTTTCTTTAAATGTAGAAGTTTATTGGGGGTCTAATATTGACCCTTCCAATGATACGACGGTTGGGTAAATTGCCCGCCTACAAATAACTTAAATAGTGTGGAAGTGGGAAACAAAGAAATACTTATCTACAGGTCGAAGTTACATTAGATCCACTCTTTTTAAGTAAAATTCATTAATCCATATAATATTATATTCTATCTATTTATTGTGTTTTATCTGTATTGTCAAAAATAAAAAAATAAAATCTTACACGTATCGCATACACCATAATTGATGAGCAATGTAAATACAACAAGAAAAACTTTTCCTTTATTCCGAAACGTTCTGGTATCTCCTATATGTGAGGCGTCCATGTCTCTGACACACATAATGTTCACATTTCAATTCATACCGTTATCAATAGAACTAACAGTGATGTCCCGTATTTGATAAAGATATGTGACGTAAAAATGACCTCACTGTTAATCCTATATATTTTAGGCCATACTTGCTGTCGGTGATAACATTATCACTTGGACTGTGACATCAATATGTACGGACATCCGTGCTTACTAAACAATGCTCATTGTGAGTAGTGCTTACTGAACAATGATCACTGTGAGATGTACTTACTGAACAATGGTCACTGTTAGTAATGGTCACTTAACACTGCTCATTGTGAGTAAAGCTCACTGAACAAGAGCCTTTCTTGAGTATTTATGCAGTTAAATGTATGTCTGCTAAATCAAATGAAATAAGCCATATCTTCGCTTTTCATCACGTAGGCTGTACATATAATGCACATTTTTACAATATTCCTTCGCCCGATGTTAATAAAATAGATCCATATTGTTGCAGTAAAAACAGTTTTGCTGACTAAATGCCATCGATGGCACTCGTAAACCTTTATATACACATTTAAGACGAATACGGTAATAGTTTATCTGTTGGGCAGTATTTTTTTTCGAATTGGCTGTTTAGTTCCGGATCACGCAAGATATTAGTAACATTTTGAGTTTATGCTTAAAACGCATCAACCACTTACCAACAGCAGCAATAGTTTCTTTGAACACGCACAACAAGGATTGGTCACAAAGCCTATTTATTTATTTCTATTTTGGTAAACTGAAGTCTTTGTGTCCGCTGTAAAAATGACACAGAATCGTTGACTTTGAAAGTCATTTTAATATTTGTGTTGTGTTGTATATTTTATGTGAACATTCCCATATCTCTCTGAGAGGGTGGTAACAAGGAAATAAATAAGTTCAACGAGTTTCTATGTTTATGTTATTACAATATTCTTTTCCTATATCTTTTGTAGGTTCAATAAGTCATACTGACTAAAAAGGGTGTCCTACAAATATAATAAAACAAGAATAAGCGTAAAGTAAATAAAAAACATATAAAAGCAACTAAAAGCAAAAGCAAATTATTTGCACAACAATAATTTAGGATCGGCATTTCTTACGTAGGATCATGGATTACCTCAAGGCAGTAACAATTATTAATTGTAAACAAGATTCGGGTAAAAGGAATTTAACGAATGTTTTAATAACCAATTTGATTAATAACTGATACTGATGGATAAGCCAAGAAGATTGGGACAAGGGAAAACCTGGATTTACCTGATCTGTAATTTACAACTGCTTGAATCATCAAAAGATGTAGCTAGGAAAACTACATCTTTATCCTAGCTTTATATATGTCCAATTGTGTGAATTGAAAATCCCCCAAAGCATGAGAAAGGGTGAGATGTTTGATCAGGTGTTAGAAATAAACCAATCACCAGTTGTTATGTTATGATATCGGTAATTGAGAGAATATATAAATAGATGTCAACTGATACTATATGACCACATGCCTTTTTGTTGAATATCCCATTTACATTTTTGGCCAAAACAGTTACATAGTTCCATTATATGTGTTATTATATGTGTGTATATGTTATATATGTAAATGTATGTTTAATATGTATTTATAGGCCTATGGGATTTAAATATTTGTAAACTTAATTGTTGCAATTATGTTGTTGTTATTTTTTTTTTGTTACATTCTTTCAAAAAATTATTAGATTTAAAACATCTGTTAGATTGTTCACCCTAAAATAATTATGAGTAAAAACAACAGAAAATGTATATTTTTTGCTTTTAGTATTGTCTCAATGGGTAAGCATTGTCACACATGTGAACAAATCTCGTTTATCAGTAACTAAGTTCAGATGTCAGAATACTTCTCTAGTTTTTTTCTGACAAATTCCATTTAAGGTTGGTTTGTATCATAATGTCGACCAATGTTTGCTGCATGGGTTGTATTATGTATTGTGTATGTCATCATGGTTTTTTAGCCATGTGGATGGAATAAAATTGTCTTGGCTTGTCTTGTTTTATATACTTGTCACCACAGTAATATTGATTCATTCAGAGTTTATACAAAACACCATGAAAATATTACATTGTGTCGTTAACAAATATTTCAAAGCTTTCGGGATGGGTATTTTCAAAGCAAAAATGATTGCAAATTAGAAGCAGTTTCCACCAATTGCAAAAGAAACGTTTCCAGAGACATTTATGAATCCGCTATTCTGAAACAATTCTTAAAAATTATTTTATTCAAATCGGGTTCACTGGCGTATTTTTTTCCAGCTATTGAAACGTTTTTGAAGTTAAATTCTAGCATAAAATGTGCTGTTTTTGCCCATTTTGCCGGTGTTTTAACAGGAGAAAAAACGTGTGTAACGGGGAGATTCACGCGCCGTTATAACCCGTTTTCATTTATGCGCAGTACAGGGCCATTGTAAACAAGGACCGTCTCCCAAGTCTTACATCATGTACGGCATGAACAGTGCCGGGCTTAAAAACCGCTGGTGACGTCATCAAATGACGTAAACAACACGAACGTGTCCCGCGCATTATTGAACGTCGTACTAATAAGAGCGTTTCATTTTTATTTTATGATTTTTATGCTATTTATGCTAGAATAGCGCTAGCGAACGTTTTTCGTGTGATAACACCTGCAGAAACCCTCGGGTTGTGGTGCCCTCGCCCTTACGGGCTCGGGCACCAACCATCCCTTGGGATTCTGCAGATGTTATAACACGAAAAAACGTGCGTTAACCCTACATAAGTATAAACGACGTTATTATGAAATTACAAGATTCGCATGACACATGCGCAACGGTAACCTTGACATTTGTAGTTTAAACTAATCCCATTGTCAAGGTAAATTCATTACGGTTCTCGTGCTAGATGACTGTATGGTTGTTTATAGTTCAACAGCAGTCAAAGAGGCGTGAATGACAGGTTCTCCTCGGTATTCACCGTTCTTTTCTAATATAAACCAAAGTCCTGACACTGTTCACCTAACCCTGTTTTAGCGCTTTGTCTGTAAGATAGCCATAATGTCGTCAAGTTTGTTTTCTACCTTAATATACCGCTTGTCAAAGACATCATACGTTCTTTCTAACCTGTCCAGCCTATTTCCTATCTTGTCTACGTCATCACTGATTCTATTCATTGTTTCGGACACTTCAATTATTCCAAGATTCAATTCGCCAACGTGAGCCTTCTCAATGTTTGCTAGTCGAAATTGCCGAGAATATGTTTTGAGATTATCAACGTATTTCCTCCGCAAGACTTTATCATCCGGTGAATATTTCGTGACAAGCCATAAATTGAAACAGGTCTTTATTACGTTTGCCGCTGCAATCTTTCTACGCTTTTCAATTTGTATTCTAATCACCATATTAAAAACGTATCGTTCCAGTCTCGTCTGCTCCAAGTTTCGCGCCAAAACTGCAACAAGTAGCGCTGTAGTCCCAACACCCATGACGCCAGTGCATACTGATATGTATCGGCCACAATAACTTTGAGGGATTTGGTCACCATACCCAACGGTCAGAAATGTTGTCGCAATTAGCCACATTACCTCCATGTACGTGCTGGGTGGCTCGTCTGGGTCAAGGTAATAGTTCTCGCACGTTCTCATCGCCCAGCTGTTGACCAAAAATGTCGTTAACATGACGGCAATGATAAGTTGACTTGGATGGTTTGTCATAGCCGCCTTGAAAACAAACATCGTATTTATCTTGATTTTACTTAAGGCGCCAATACTGGTCGTAGACGTATCTGTTAGCAGACGACTATGTACAACAGCAAATTCCGCAATCAAATAAAGTCGAGCCATCATTAAAATCGACAGCACAGCATCGATACTTGTCTGTTTAGATTCCCCCGTCGGTGTCGTATAAGTTATTTTTAAATCACCAGGAAATGGATGAACGGAGCAGATAAGTAGTTCTGCGAATAAATAAAACCATGTAGAATTTGAAATAACTGAATGCCAGTCCTTAACAGCGGCATCGAGAGCCGTAATTTGCAATTGGACGTAGTAATTTATGCAAATTCCAATCAACAAAAGAAACGTTGAAGCGCTGATAATAACTTTGATAATAAATGAGATAACATTTGTCGTCTGCCTTCGATGAAACAAAAATATTTCTGTTTCGATTATCATAAGAACTATTCCGGTCAAAGCAAGAGTACATATGATATCCACCACAAATCTCCTTAGGACCAAAAGTTCGTGTCTTCGCTCGAGACGCTTTCCCAGAGTCCGCCCATTGCCGTTTGGCGGCGTAGAAATACCACCGTAGGTCTTCATTTCAATTTCTACCGCGTTCTCATCGTCCTTGAACAGAGGAGCGGTAAGGCTATCCGAACTGTCTCCCTTTTGCAGGCTAAAATAAAACAGAAAATATTTATTTAGAACGTTCAATGTACGATGTAACACTAGAATATGTCCTGTTTACTCAAGATGTATACACATTAATTCATACGGAATTTATAAAAGTTTAACATGAAATGTGTAATTAAGAAGAAAGCTAATGAGTGATTCACTGATTCAGTAATCTATAACACATGACGCAAATACAATGAAACTTGTCTCGATTTTCACAAGCTGTTACAATGAAAACAATGTAAGTATTGTAGGCTGTAATTTTTCATATATGTTCATTTTCTCTTCTGGTTTAACGCATGCTTTAACAGTTTATTTATCGAACATTTCAAACAGATCTCAGCAAAGTAAATATAAACATAGTTACAAGAAACATCAGCATTTGAAGTGGTGGCAGTTATCCCCCTTGTTTACTGTTTATTTTAGTTTCTTGAAGTGTTCAACACAATCGGAAGGTGACTATGATTGAGATCTGTATAGTTCTATAATACTTTTGTGTTGTCATATGATAGGCTATATTTTACATTTAAAGCTGAACGACTTTCATCATTTTCTAACATTATTCAAAGATTGACTTTTGTTTAGAGATTATTTTGATCATGTGATTCCCCACCGTGTGTATTATAAACATGTAGTGAAAAATGGTATTTCTGGAATGTGTCTGTTGGTTGACTAAGCGTGTTAGATGTGTATACTGGGTTCTTGTAGTATGTGAATATGAAGAGTAAAAATACAAGACACACTGTTGGACCAGAATCGCTCTCCTGAAACCAAGGGTCTTTGATACGGACATGCAACAGCAATGTAATTAAAGGCTGTGCCTACCTCTAACTTTTTGGGTGTAAAAGGAAAAAACTGAATTTTAAATGTGAGGACTCATAAAACTGCTGACGTATGCCTTTCTTTCGTATTCAAGTCGTTTCCTCGCGAAAAATAGTTGCCAGAAAGCGTGTCTTTTTTACAGTATCATTGAACGATACTGCTCTATACTTGTTACATATTCTTACCGATTTAAAATTTCAATACATATTTAAATGTTAAGACAAACATAAATGCTTAAAAGAACAGCAAATAACTGCTACAATTCAGTAACTTAATCAACCGACTTTGTAAAAAGCTAGTGTGCTCTTATTCTCGACCATTTTAGCTGAAGTCAATGGATTTTGATAATAGGTTATACATACCTAAATCTCCTAATGGCTTCTGTAAACTTGTAGAATCCTCCGTAATAACTCATTGTGATATCAAATATAGTAAATAACTCCGTCGTAAAACAGTAGAATCCTTAATCCTCATAGTCAGGAATTGATTGAAGTAAAACAAACTAAACTGTATGAATCAATTGTGACAGTCATTGTTGGGCTATTAGCCGTGCAATTGATTTTATCCCTTCCACAATACACAATCTGTTGCTTTGGACGTGGACAAAAAGATATAAAATTATCAGATCTGTCTGCTTAATTATTGAGATATTCTTGATCTATCTAATCTTTACTCTGCTAGATTTCTAGAAATTGCTTGTCGATTTTCCTATAAATTGCTTGTCGATTTTCCTAAAAATTGCTTGTCGATTTTCCAAGAAATTGCTTGTCGATTTTCCTAGAAATTAATTGTCGATTTCTCTAGAATTGTTGTCAAATGTCGATATTCACAGAAATTGCTTTTCCGTATTCCCAGAAATTGCTTGTCGATTTCCCCAGATTTTGTTGGTCAATTTTCCAAGAAATTGCTTGTCGATTTTCCTAGAAATGACTTGTCCTTTTCTTGTCCTTTTTTCAGTTTGGGAAGTACCATTACCATGACAACAAGATATCTGCCGGGATTATCTTAATTTATGGAATCTGATAGAAAACAACACGATGATGTTTGCCTTGAAGTATCAACATAACTAGCTTAAAAGTTGCGGAGGTGATGTTGTTTGAAGTAGACTATTGATACACTCTCAGTTAGGACAACCCCCCCCCCCCCACCCCCCTCTCTCTCTCTCTCTCTCTCTCTCTCTCTCTCCCTCTCTCTCTCTTTAAAAGAAGATTGAACTGTGCCTAAAGATTTCCATGTCCTTCACAACTGACGTTGTCAAAAACAACGTTTTTTATGTTATATCACAATACAAGGTTGTGTTTACCAGCGCAGACTGTATTGAAGGCAAATTAATTAATCTGAGCTACTCAGCCAGATGTTACTCTTTTATATGCTGCATCAACAATGATATCACATCGTTTATAAAATAAGATCATTGATCACAACGCACCATATGTTTCCTTTGTCCATTCAGCATGTCCATATCCTTCCAATTCAAAGTTTACAATGATTTGAAGTCACTGGTCTCCCAAATTAACGAGAGGACCAGTGGTGACGTCAATTGCTTATCAAAAATGGCAGTACTTATAATTACTGGACACTTATTTACAACTGGGCGGACTAAGGCTAATGATGCATCAAGTGTTATTCCGAAGGGCACACCTCAATTAGCTAGACCGGTGTTCTATTCTGTTGTGTCTTGTTAAATACGAAGCCAAATAACTTACTGAATTTAAAGGTACAGTTAAAAGAGGTTGTTTTTTTATAACTATATTTTTCTGAATTTTCTTTAGTATATATACAATGGAATATAATTGTACGGACAAATATTTAATACCAGATGATATGAGATGCAAGACCGCTTTGATAAAATAAAACATAATAAAACGCCACGCTTAATATATGACGTCACTAATGGGGCGGGGCGTCTTTAGTTGTATTCAACTTTAACCGGGAGGTTTATAATGAAATCAATACAAAACTAAAAAAAATTCTTGAAAAATATGTCCCGTGGAAATGACGGGGGTGAGGCGTGCGGGGAGGGGATGGAGGGAAGACGATGAATAGTCGGTTGATATTCATAGCAAGGCTGTTCAACAGTGATGTGACCAACATACATGTAACACAAACCAACTCAAAATAGACGGTCCCTCAGATCAACCAACCTTTGCCATATTCCATTTATGCCATAAATAATTTATGTCATATAACCTGCATCGTGTAATGACATCAATTGTTATAACAAGAGTGTATCACAATACTTGATGATGGTTTCAAACAAACAAAAAGGTGAAAACGTCGATTTTTGCATTGCAGAGACCAAATATGTTATGAATTCAGAGTGCTTGGATATATTTTTGTTTTGATAGTAAAGACCGACGAGGTGTTTTAAACCTCTGCTGACTGGCAGTCCATCCGATGTGTTTTGGCAATATGCCAAATGGTGTGCAGGAACTTTTTCAGGACATGTTTATTCTGCGGGCCTATCAGCGGGCCTATTAAACATGTGTTTGAGCAATTTTAGCAAAAGAAAAGTGAAAATATATGTGAATTTGATGTTTTAATGATGTTGTCATTATTTCTGGTATCAAGCAGATGTTGAGTGTTTGAAGTAATAGACAATCTGACGTATTTTTAACTGCGGGCCTCATAAAATAGGCCCGCAGCTGGAAAAATGTCAAATACAAGAGAATTTTGTGCAGTTTATGCTAAGATGTTAGAAATGAGTGACTTAAAATTCATTCAAATATCTTAATTCATTAGTGTAAAGTCTTTCTGTATTCTTAAAAATGCATAAACTGGCATTTTTAGCACTTTTTAAGCTGCGGAGGCGGCCGCGGGCCGCAAAAATACAAAAAACAACCAAGAAAAATATCGGGAAAATTGCCTTTGCATTGTATGGAATGAACGCAATGACTGTATTAATGGCGCTAAATCAAAACAAGAGGGTATACATGGGGTATGAGTTATATTTTGATATAAAACGACACATGAATGTATTATTTACAATGAATTTCAATGTTGTCCGCTCTAGTGACAGACAGGATGCAGCTGCAGTTTGAATGTAGTCTTCCTTTAATATCTGCCTGGAATCCAGATGACCCAACATCATGACAATTACCATTGGCGTCTAAACAGTCTGTAAAAATATCATAAACACTGTATAAGCTTATATATTGAAACTTATAAGTTTCGCGATTTTTCAATTTTAAATTTTCTATTTATTCGCAATTGTTTGAGTTCGCGAGCGAGCACTATTTTATGTACATGTATAATGATTGTTTGTTTGCTATTTTAGAGAGTTATATTGCCTCATTCGCGAAAATAGAAACATCGCAAAATCAAATCAACAAGATCAAGTCTTAGTAAGATCTAGCTAACAGTATAGAATGCTTCAGAATTACTGAGAAACCCGCAGTTACTAAATTATCGTATCGACATAGTCAAATTCACTTACATTGTTGTATCATTCTCGATACGTAACCAAGCTGTTCTTTATGACATTTATAGTCCCGACATGTGCGTTGTTTTTTCTCGGTCCAGTTCGTTCCGACGTCATGACATTTTCCGTCAGCAGACTGGCAAGCTACGAAACAGAAACAATCAATCTGATCATAGAATATTTGGACAAATTCGGGCAATTGTTGTGCTGTTACATCACCTGATTTCCAAACAGATAGTAAAGGAAAGCTAACTGGCGCGATTTATGATATTCATTTTTTGTTTTTGATTGTTTAGATCGATTTTGCAGAAAATATTGTGATGTAACGTTACGTTATCAATGTATGATATGCACCATTTGGTAAATTCTTTTTTGCGACAACTCAAAAAAGTAGTCCTGTACAAGCTACCATGGCGGTAAATCGGCTATTGTTTACATTATAAGAAACTTCAGACTACATGTGTTTGGAAAATGTGTAAATTTCCAGGTAATTTTCAAGCCTTTAACTGAATAAAGCAAATGAAATGATTGCAGACATGGTAATAAAATCCGCATACATATTATCAACACAAGTTTTGTGGGGACGGAAATGGGGAGTGCCTTAATCAAACGATTTGGACGAATTGCTATATTAGAACAATGGCATATAGCTATTGCAGAATAAATTTGGAACTTGAGGTCTTAAAAAATAACAAATGATTTTTTAATTGTGTATTAGGTCCAATAACAAGATAATCGGTACACCCACAACATGAATATTTACAGAGCTATTTTTAGCTATTTACCTCCTCCAATCAGTGAAAAGAATGAATCTTTGTACGTGTCGTTAAAAATACACTCATATTTTCGGCAATCATGTGTTATTTTCTTGTATCCAACATTTCTGCATATTCCTTCGTCATCACATCCTGAAAGAACCGAACATTACGCTAACTAACAAGTCTTTTATCCTAAAAGTAATGATATAAGTTGATACATACTGATGGAATATAGTTTTCGACATATCCTATATTTAATTGGATATAGTGAATGTCGTGAATAATGCGCGGTTTTCAAACTAAACAGCTGCAAAATCGGTGTGCTTAATTTGGATTATTTTTACAAATGTTGGACCAATCATGTAAACAGACTTAGGTTCAGTTTCATATGCGTTCTACATCTGTTTTGCTAAAAAGAAAAGTTTAAACTATATTTAAATACCGAGTAAGCTCTGGTTTTGTAATATTCTATTTGATCTGAACTAGCGACTGAGTATAGCAAAAATAAAACTTCTGCTAACATACTTTTAACTCATACAGAATAGCTGATAAAGGTGATATTGTTCTGTACATTGAAACACCTTAAAGTTTGGGAATATTACCTTCTTTAATATCTTAAGATAAGATAAGATTTATTTTGGTATGGAGTACATACATGGCTAAAACAAACATGAATGCAATAAAACAATATCACAACATGACATACAAGATACCATTAGCAGCATCAAAGGGGCAGAAAATAGTTATGTACATTGTGGCGTTAATATCTACAAATTGGCTTTTTATAAGCAATCATTACTAGTTTTTTGAATGAAATGTATGAATATTTCAGAAAACATTTAAAATCGGTGGTTATAAACTGGAAAAAAAAACGGAAGAAAAATTATTTTAAAAAGGGGTTTGACCGGAATTTGAAATCCACTCGTAAAATTAGGCGGTCATCAGCTTTCCCACTACACCACGGAGACTGACTAATTCACGGGGTAAAAATAAGCTGATATTATAATTTTGCAAAACCGATAAGGAGAAGTTGTTTCACGTTGTCGTATTTTTCTAAAAGATGTGAAAAGGAACATTACAATTAAACAATTACGTTTTAATGAAGGAAATGGTATAATCAATATTTTAAGTCTATTTCGTATTATTTTAGCATACAGTTAAAACCATTTTCTTCGCATTCTAATAACCGCTCCTAGCCTGTACTTTCTTTGGAAAAACTATGCATTTGGCGCGGCCGTGGGTTTGGGGGCAAAACCATGGCATGGGCACACCGACACAGGGATAACACAAAAAAGAGTAAAACTCTTATTTCCATTGAGGTCCCTTTGTGTTGGGGGGGGGGGGCAGAGAGGGGCAATGAATCAATGTACAGTAATCAGTATCACAGAATATCACATAATTTAAATATCACAAATTGCTTTAACATATAAATATCACATATTTTACTTGAATCTTATCACAAAAATAATAATTTAATTTAATGTAATTATCACATTTCATTTCTGTGAGACAGTAATTGTATCACATGAAAATATCACAGTGTTGACCTGCTTATATGGGCCACAATACAGAATATCACGTGCTGATAAAGGTGCTCTTGGTCTGTACATCAAAATGCCTTACCAACATTACACTCGTTTAGAAACGCAAAAGTAGCAAAATATTTATTTTAACAGTGTTATCGTGTTTCAAATTTCATACACAACAAAACAATATAAAATTGAATTCTTGTAAAAGTTTCAATAATTCATCGCAAAAAATGACTTAAATAGAAATAAAAACAATAGCGTCATTCAATAAAAATGTTCAACAGGGGAAATCTTTGCGTTTCTAAATCGGTTAAGTGTACCTACTTTACAATATTTTACTTGCTTATTATATACAGAATATCACGTGCTGATGAAGGTGCGATTGTTCTGTACATCAAAACATATTTACCTATATTTACCTGCTTTACTGTATTTTACCTGCATATATAGGTGCAATGCCTCTGTGCACCTTTACGAATTTCACCTGCTATAGGGGTATAATTTATTACCTGCAGATATAGGGGCAGTTGTCGTGTGTACCATACGACTTTGTTATATAGTTTTATTACCTGCAGATATAGGGGCAATGCTCCTGTGTACCATACGACTTTGTTATATAGTTTTATTACCTGCAGATATAGGGGCAATGCTCCTGTGTACCATACGACTTTGTTATATAGTTTTATTACCTGCAGATATAGGGGCAATGCTCCTGTGTACCATACGACTTTGTTATATAGTTTTATTACCTGCAGATATAGGGACAATGCTCCTGTGTATCATACGACTTTGTTATATAGTTTTATTACCTGCAGATATAGGGGCAATGCTCCTGTGTATCATGTTTGCTTTTCTGCTTACAATGCATTTTCTTGTTTTGCAACCATCTGACCACGTGCTGTTTACCGCCACGCACGTGTCATTGAACAGACAGCCTGATTTGAATAAAACATTTAGATATAAGTTAATTCAGTAGTAAGCGGCATGGCCTAGATGAAAACACTTTTACATATTTTACATTTCTACCAAAAAAGTAACACTAACCCTGAAATGTTATATACTATAATTTCCTTTGATGTATAATTTGCACCATGTCTGTTATGATTTTTTTAAAGAATACCAATATAGATATACAATGTTCACACTTTACAGTGCCATATCTACACTGTATCTAAGCTTAATCAAATAATATAACGGTAAGTACCGAGCAGAATGTGTAAGTCACGCCTTCTCTACTGCTGTTCAACTATAATTTCTAATATATACATACCAGACCCAATGACAGACACCTGCATAGCTGTCTGATTTGACGCCGGGTTGACATGTTTTGAGCATTGATATTCCACACAATTCGCCTTGTCAAGCCATTTTTCATTTTCAGAATAGCACGTATTGTTTAATGTGCATCCTGAAATAAAACTGTGTGTTATTCATGACGACCAAAAACCATTCAACCAACGTTTCAAACTTAAAATCTTAGTGACATGATGGCTTTGCTGGGATTGAACAAGACAAATTTCCTTAGAAATCGAAATTTATCTCTGTAGGGCAGTTCGCTAAATGTCTCTTCAAATCTAGGAAAAACGTTACAAAATAATATCACTATGTAGATTTTTCTAAAATGATTATATTTTTTCTGTAATGCATTACAAATATGATGAGTTTGGACTGTAATTTTGTTAATTTTCGTGTGACGAAAACTTGTTTGTTTATTTTCGCGTGATAAAAATTTCGCGATTTATGCGCAGACATTCTTATTTACGAAATCGCGAAAGGAGAGTGTTGGCGGATATCTGATGTGAGCTTGGACATCGGATTACGGACAAAACGAAGGGGTGTTCTAAAAATGATACATTTATATCATGTAAAGCAAATAAACAAAATTAACAGCTTCTGTTATTTATTTAAAATATTTCCCTGTGATTGTAAAAATACAAAAGAGATTTACGTGCACGTGTGACGTTTCATAAAATAAATTGATCTAACTTTCTGCAGCATAGTTTGTCTTATTATCACAGTAAGTGGTAACACTATTCGAATACGTGATATCACTCATTACAGTATGTGACAACATGGTATCACCTATTGGTGATAGCACCTATTCAAACTGATATGTGTGATCACACATTCCAATGTGTGATATCTATGGAGCACTGTTTTACTATTTTATGCACTTTTGTGATATAACCTATTTTGCATCATCTATCGAATAGGTAATATCGCCTATTCGAAATGGTGATATCACATATTCAAATATGTAATATCACTTTTAAAGGGAATGCGGAATTTTACCTATTAGATTTGGTGATTTCATCTATTGAAAATGGTGGTCGAAAATTATTTTAACGAGGGATCGGCAAGTACATTCAAACAATAAATCGTTTAAGGTGATATCACCTATTCGAAAAGATGATTTCACCAATTATGAAAGTAGATATCACCATTTCGAATAGGCGATATTACCTATTCGAATGTGTTATATCATCCGATTGAATATTTGATACCATTAAAGTGCATCAAATAGTAAAACAGTGCCCGAAATATCACCTATTCGAAAGGATGACATCACCTACTTGATATTACTTATCAGGTTCGTCAAATTCTGCTTTACTTAGACTTACTATATGTCACCCATTTTAAAAGGTGATACAACCTTCTGTAATAGGTGACATCACGTACTGACGTGGTAACAGTTGCAGGGCTTGCAGTGATTCGGTACACTAGCACAATTAAGAACGTGGTGGTGGTGTTGCAACAGTTGCAGGGCCTGTATTGGTTCCTTTTCGACAGGAAATTAAGCAAATGCCAGAGCTGATGATCAGGTTGACATAAGAAACCAGACTTGGCCCAGATTTCTGATTAATCAGACGCGGAGCAGGCTGAAAATGTCGGTTGACATCGTCCAAGACCAATCGTGAAAATTATAAGAGCAAACCATGACGTAATTATACAGTCGCTCTCTGCGGAAAAAAATGCCAACACTCTTATGCATGGAAGTGCGAATTCCGAATCGCAGTGAATAGTTTTGTAACTCACTGTGACAATTAGAAAAACTTTACGTTATACGTGAATCTATTGTGCTGCTTATTTTTACAATTACAAAAAAAAATATTTGTTATAAGTAGCAGAAGCATTTAATTTTGTTTATTGGCCTCTTACATAATTGCATGAATTATCTTGAGAACACCCCTTCGTTTTGTTCGTTCTCTGGTGTCCAACCTCACATCATATATCCGCCAACACATGTCTAGTAGTAAACCAATGTGAAATTAATCTTTCGCGAGATTTAATTTTAGCGAAGTGGGGAAAATTCACGAAAATAGCGAAATTTAAATCATCGCGACTTTCACCCAGTTTAAAGTATAAGCTAAACAATCCACGCTGTATTGCGGAAAAGTTGAAATTTAAGACTAAAGTATACAAATAGAATACCTACCAACTGCAACGGGATTCATCCCTATCCTGTCTCCTTTATGCAAACACTTGTAAGTCACACAATTTACTACCTTTTCTTTGCCAACAGGAAGACATTTGCCATTAAAATCTGTGCAGCCTATAATTATCAAAATGGCTAGATTTGTTATTGTTATAGATTCGCAGTGTATTTTTTCATCGTGTACATGTTATAAGTAGCTCTGACATTTTCGTCTAATAAAAGCCTTAAATGTGTATAACATACATGTACATAATTTAGTATGCACACTGGTGAAAACATACCCGATATGTGGAAATAGTTTAACTCATGAAAAGTTGGGATGGAATTATAATCATTACATTTTCCTTATTTGTTTTACTTCAAAGTTTTTTAAAAACCATAACTTATAACCATTTGGCGTTTGCATTTTTTCTATGGCCAAACGTTCACGGTGGAGTTTACACGAAGGCCATCTTCTGAGATAGCATGTATGCTATGACAAATTGTTCAGACTTGTAATTTGAGATGTAAAAGTTTGTGTTTCTTCTGAACAGACATTGACATGACAACATTCAAATTGTTCGTAAGGTATAAAAAATAAGTAATTGTATTTTGCCATGACATCATAAAAATTTAGCGACTGGATTACTTTTTGTCGTGGCGTAAGAAAGTTATTTTGTCTTTGAAAAGAAATCTAGAAATGACAGAAACTAATAACTTCCTTACAGAAACAAGAAGAGAAAACAAGAGCTGTCAGTAGGACAGTGCGCTCGACTTTTTTAGTGCTTGCCAATAAAACAAAACTTTGACAGTTAAGGGCACACAAGACTTTAACTAGGAATGTCTAAGTACAAATCAAGAAACATTGTCAAAGAGTTATCTTCTTTTGCTTACAGATAGGTCTCATGATGGTACATAAGTACTCCAACTTTCAAAGTAATATCTCAAATGGTTAAGTCAACAAGTGGACAAGAATGAAAATTTTAACTGAGTTTCTAAGTCAAAAAGGGCCATAATTCAAATAAAATCCTTGACAGAATTACCTTCTCCTGCCCATGTTTTGGGATCATGATGGTAAACAAGTATTACAACTTTCAGATTAATATCTCAAACAGTTTAGTCAAAAAGAGGACTTGGAAGGAAAAATTTAACCAAGATTTTAAGTCGATAAAGGGCATTGATTTTTAAAACAAATCCCTGACAGCGTTACCTTCTCTTGCCTACAGATGTGGGTAATGATGTAAACAAGCATTCAAAGTTTCAAAGCAATATCTCTAAGGGTTAAGGCAATAAATGGATTTTACGCATATTCAATGCATTTTCAAAGTAAAAAAGGGGCATAATTCTGTCAAAAACCTTGACAGAGTTATGTACTCTTGTTAGTTGATGTAGGACATGATGGTTAACAAGTATGATTAGTTTCAAAGCAATACCTCTAATGGTTTTGAAATAAAGTGAGGTGGTAGTAAAAATTTAACCAAGCTCAAAACACTTTCGAAGTCAAAAAAGGCCATAATTCTGTCAAAAACCTTGACAGAGTTATATTCTTGACTGAAGATGGAGGTTATGATGGTAAACAAGTATGGTAAGTTTCAAAGCCATACCTCTAGTAGTTTTGAAATAAAGTGGGGTGGTTCGAAAAACTTAACTAAGGTGTGACACCAACGCCGACGCCGACGCCGACGCCGGGGCGAGTAGGATAGCTCCACTTTTCTTCGAAAAGTCGAGCTAAAAATCCAAAGAAATTGGTGCAAATACGGAAAGAGTTTGCAAAATACTGGCTACCACAATGGAAGCTATTTGTTATAAATCTTTTAAATGACAATGTTTCTATAGCGCTCACATTCTGCAGGAAAATATATGGGATTTTTTTCTTAGAAAAGGGGATACATTTGCCAGATGCTACCGAGGCAATATATCGTCTGCTTGTATTTTAAGCTGTGATGACTGCTACATGTAACATGGAAGCAAGCAAAACTGAACCGTCTGAAATCAGACGTCAAGATGAACTTTTGCGTTGCGTTGCAGCACAAATATCAAACAAATTTCGCTGACAAAACATGTACATTTTATGCCCTAAATTAAAATACATGATATACATTTAGCATGTGAAGACGTACCTAGGCCAATTGTTTTGACGCTCCAATTTACATTCGCTGCCTCTCTTGAAATGATACATTTATACTGTATACAGCCGTCAAACCACACTTCATCCTCTCTGTAACATGTGCTATTCCATTCGCATGCTTGTATTTGAAAAGTGAACAACTTTGTTACGAATACTGGCAAAGAAGGTAATTCAATATTTCACAAATCATTAGAATTTGTATCAACGTCATATAATAGTTTTGGTAGTTATTGTTACTTTTAACCTTTTAAGATATCATTTTTGTAATCTGCATGGCACAGTTCATGCAACAAGCCATATGCGGACGCAATTGGAACCTGATACTTTGACCAAACCTATTATAATAAAATTTCCTAGGCAAACAGGAAGTAAGATAAGTGCATTATAAAAAAAAACACTCTAAACAATTCCATTTACAGAATTTAAAAATCCTGAGAAAAAAGTACGTGCAAGTGTTTTCTCGGCTTAACATTTAGTCTCGGCAAAAGAAACGCAACTTTACGTTTGCACTTAAATTTTATACAACCGTTGAGACGGAGGTCGGTTCTGAGAAATGGCCGTTTGGGCACAAATTTAAAACTGCTTTTAAAAACTTTTTTATGGTAATTCTAAGCAGCCTAATAATAAACTTTGCCACTTGCTCGATTTCATGAAAAATAGTATCCTAAAAAAAGCCCCCGACCGACCTGATAGGACCCCAAAACGGAAATTGACCAACGGTCACTACCTTGACCTGAACACTGACCCCAAAAACAATAGGGATCACTGCTCAATAAGACCAATCATCCTTGAAGTTGAGGCGTAGGTCTAAAGGAACTCTAGTACATCCGGAAACGAGAAATTGACAAACGGTCAGTTGACCTGACCTTTGACCTACGACCCCAAAAACAATAGGGATCATCAGCCATAAGACCAATCATCCTATGAAGTTGAGGGCTGTAGGTCAAAAGGAACTCTAGTACATCCGGAAAGAGAAATGACCAACGGTCACGTGACCTTGACCTTGAACTACTGACCCCAAAAACAATAGGGATCATCTGCTCAATAAGACCATTCATCCTAGAAGTTTGAGAGCTGTAGGTCAAAAGGAACTCTAGTTCGTCCGGAAACGAAGAATGGACGGACGGACGACGGACTCCCCTTGAGGGTGTAGGTCAAAAGGAACTCTAGTTATCATCCGGAAAGAGAAAGACCAACGGTCACGTGACCTTGACCTTTGACCTACTGACCCCAAAAACAATAGGGATCATCTGCTCTATAAGACCAACATCCTATGAAGTTTGAGGTCTGTAGGTCTAAAGGAACTCTAGTATCATCCGGAAACGAGAAATGACCAACGGTCAGTGGACCTTGACCTTTGACCTACGACCCCAAAAACAATAGGGATCATCAGCTCTATAAGACCAATCACCTATGAAGTTTGAGGGCTGTAGGTCAAAAGGAACTCTAGTATCATCCGGAAACGAGAAATGACCAACGGTCACGGACCTTGACCTTTGAACTACTGACCCCAAAAACAATAGGGATCATCTGCTCAATAAGACCATTCATCCTATGAAGTTTGAGAGCTGTAGGTCAAAAGGAACTCTAGTTATCGTCCGGAAACGAAGAATGGACGGACGGACTGACGGACTGACGGACGGACGGACTGACGGACAGGGCAAAAACAATATGTCTCCCCCCGAGGTGGGGGAGACATAATTATCGTATAAATATTAAATAACAAATTGAAAAAATATTGCGTTTCTTTTGCTGGTGAGTATAGTAGTATGGAAACTGGTATACTCTCGACTCATCTGCATGATTTCTACTTTGAACTGAGCTTAAGAGAGTTATATATATATTGGACATGATAATCTATAGAAAAATGACTATTAAGAATTTTAGGCCTCCACGTTAAAATCTTACTCTTTTTATTTAAATGTCACAGATCTACCAAAATTCTATATGTTTGTTCTTATGTGTTGATTACTATTCAAGTTTGCAGAGTGCGAAACACCTCGGAAACGGATTGGGTGCGAGTCAAGGTCTATCGAGAAAATTACTGAAAACCCCTCTTCTAGTAAAAATGATCTAGAATAGCAAAATGAAACTCACGTTAAACTTTACTATAATTGGCATATAAACAGTCAAAGCATTTAGCATACACAAAGAAAGCATGGTACATCTAAGTTACGCAAGATTAAACAAGAACATAAAAAGCATTTGGACTCACAAACATCAGTTGCATTGACAACAACCGTAAATCCCGTGTTAGTATCTATCCATTCACATTTAAAGCGATGGCATCCATCTTCCCACGTGACATTTACATCTTTACACTGATCTTTCCAAGTGCATCCTGGGTTAGTGCGAGTTTCGGAAATGACAGTGAACCAAACAGCTATATTACCTTTTGACGTGTTTTACATGCATGTACATATATATAACATTGTACAGAAATATATCGACATATTTACAAACACTACAATTTTGAATTACCCTTAAAAATAGCAATTTACAAAATATGCGTGCAGCACGTGCAAATACACAAAAGCAAAACACGAAGTAATAGAGTATAGCTACAACAAGCATTACACAACAAAAGCAATTCATGGATACATTTAAAGCAAACTCAATTATTACTTAATCTCACCTTTTCTAATATTGATATGTGTACATGTACATTGATATATACGTAGTGTCTTCCGTTTAAGACAGCCCACCGTACACTGATTTTCTCAATAACTGTCTTTTATTACAAACACATTATTACGGATAAATTACCTCCTTTCGTAACATCAAGGAAAACCACTGTCTTGTTTTCACTAAGTTGACATGCTGCCTCAAAGCACTGTCCGCTAACGTTCTCACCAACTTTGTAACAATTTCCTTTGCCGTCGCTGCACCCTAAAGCAAATGGCTGTTAAGCATAGCATGTGTGAAAAGCTTCATGCAACAGCTATTGCTGGTACAGAAAATGAAAGCAAAAAAGCATCGATAAAAGGTCAAGTAGCCTTGAATCACTGACAGAAGCAATATGAAAATAACCAGTATCCGCGACTCAATCACCTTAATACCAACACGATATATGGCAATGTAATAAAATTGGTTAAATGTGCTCATGCAATGCACTGTTGTGATTTTAATACAGGCACAGAAATATAACTTTTATATTCTGCTCAATTTATACATCCGTAACAATTTTGAAAAAAAACTCATTTTGACACAAACTTCATACGTCATTGTTCAATAAATCTACAAATGTCATTCTGTAAATAAATACCAAACATGGCCGCCATCATATACTAATATTTAAATGAATATTGTACAGTACTTTTTAGGCCCCTTTTGGTAAACCCCGTTTATTGTGGTAAACCCCGTTTATTGTCCCCGTCATCGGTTAAATCGAGGTAGGGGATCCATCCTCTATTACTGTTGTACAATACTGATTTTAGCAGAATTCTATAAGAAACAACAGTAGCTGCTCAATTAAGACTGATATATTTTTTAAGCTATAAAGTAAACTATCTACAATTAGATGGAATCTCACCATACTCGACTGGCTGCACATTCCAGCGGTAATGTCCCGAGTCTGTATTCATGTCACAGCGATATGTCATACAGTTATATTCCCAGGTAGAGTTTGGTGCTTTGCATGTACCCGACCAGGGGCAGTCTGTATTAAAACGAGGAATTATAGTAAAACAAAAGTAAAAGAAGCGAAGTTCACACGTTCTCCTGGGAATTTACCGTTGCATTCCAACCAGTTTTAAATGCAGATCTCATTGAAGGGTCTTTGTCTATTACGTAGTTGGTGTCAAGGTTACAATAGATCAACGGAGAGCACTGATGCCAATTAACCTGTACTTTAAGCTGATTTGATATAGCATGGCAAACACAGCTGATGGCCGGTAAGTCATGTGTCATAGATTATCGTTGATTTATAATACCACAGCTATCTTACTGCCTATATATGAACATCTGCTCGGCACAAAATAAAAAGAAATGCTCTTTCAAAGCAATACATGACAAAATTATCATGAGCTGTCGACGCTAGTTCAGCTTCATGATGATAAACTCAGAAATATTTAGTTCAACGAATGATTTTGAGCATTTTTACTATTTATGTGCCGGTAAATAGCATTATCTACCACTTTTGTTGACTAGTTACTTTCCATCTTTTTCGGGAAACCATGATGTGATTTAGCTTTTAAGATTATTAGGGGTGTTATTTAAACAGCATAGATATTTTGTCAATCTTAGCTCTTCGTTCTCATGAGAACGAGAATGAATAATGATAAGCTACATGTACCTGCTTTGATAACTTTAAAGCCAATCGAGCTGGAGGTCGCATTCTTCGTACATCTACTGGTGTAACAGTCTCTATGTATTTCTTCACCTACGTTTTTACAAACGTCTCCATCTCTACAACCTGTATAAGATATAATGCTGTATGAATTAAACAACTACTGTTAACTGTACATAAATGTCTACGTTCCGGCACAGAATATGTTATAGGAATGTATCAGGAAATAGAACTAAAGTCACGAAAGGGAAACGATCCATTGATCAATTTAAATGCTACAAAGAAAGATTTTTGTTCAAAGAAAGTTGTCGAGAAATACAATGATATTAAATAGCAAACATTGGCAATTATTTTTGACAATATCTTTGTATTTCGCTATTTTTTGTGTTGAAATGACTTTTCACTGTGCATTTGCCATTTCATTTGTTTTTGTTCGTTTTAATTAGTATAGTGCAGTTAGTTTCTTGTGTCTGGTACACTACCAAGTATGGTGTACCATTTTGGTCAGAAGGTAGAGTAACTAAGAAGCTTTTAAGATACAGAGCTATTCACACAGTTCTCATAGTGAAATACATTTTTAACTAAAACTTATCTCCAAATAGTAAGCCATTGTAAAGTGCCGAAATAAAACGGAAACGATATTACGGAATCTTAACAAATAATTGGCCACTCAGCATAGTCAGTTATGATTTATCAACAGTTACTTAAAACAACTCGGGTATGGATTTTTGCAGCGTATATTTTTCAAAACAAAAGAAGTATTTCCGTCAGTGTACTTTTTTGTACATAATCATGTATTTCTTTCCTTTTACTGTCTTTATTTTCATTTTCAAAAGAGCTGAACAGTTTTTAAAACTTCACTTTTACCAATGCAGTACATTATAAAATAGCTTATTATAAAAGTGTTTCAATACCTCAACTTTATATTACCTGGAAAACTATCCGTAATTTGAAATGCTGTGGATGGACCTTTGGCAGTAGCGACAAAAACTTTCTCGCAAGTTCGAGTTCTACAAATGTCACCTTGGCTTACAGACCACTTGTACCCTACAGGTTGACATGTTCCATTAACTCGACATCCTTAAGGAAAAAGAAGCAAAAGCATTAAATATGTTTGCCAAAGAACTTATTAAAAATGACAAGCTCACTGAGAAGGGGAAAGAGGTCAGCAATGCATCGGATAAGATGGCCTGGCAATAAGCAACATGCGACCAGCCACTCAATAGAGTCACTTAGGAAGAACTCGGTTAAGACTCTTACAAGAATTAAGACGCAGAAAGATAACTACCATCTTCTCGACAGATTGGAACAAGTCATTCTATTCAGGCTTCGCATAGGACACAAAAGGCTAAGTGCTCATATGTATGAACAATTGAAGCTGTCCTCATCACCGAATTGTTCACGTGGAACTTCTGAGCAGTACATCAGTCTGAGAGAGCATTTACTTCAGATATGCCCCTGTATGAGCATGAAAAAAACTGTGTGGCCAAACTGTACGATTCTGGAAAAGAAGTTGCATAACAGGAAGAAGGAGCTCAGAAAGACAGCTTCCTTTATTGTTGTTACCAGGGTGACGATGTAGACCGTGAACGCAGAGAGAGACAAACAGTAAATGAGTTAAAATTCGCTTTTTTACGCATTAAAAGTACTCATAGTAACAGTTGTATTAGACCGTCGAAGAAGTACACATCTAGTACAATATTAAGTATTTTCATTAGCAAAAGTTCTAACTAGTCGAAATAACGCACTTAATATTTCTTTCACTTATTTTGTGAAAACACGTCTATCAAATTGTTTTTATTATTTATTTTCTTATTTCCTTCTTTCGGTCGATTGTTCTTTTTAATGTTTTGCTTTTACCTCCAGACACAATCTTGATTTCACGCTTTCCATTTACCCAGGAACATTTCTTAACCACGCAGTCTATCTCCTTTTCTGTATTGACTGTAATGGTTTGTCCGGATTCATCCAAACAGCCTGTAAGATACGAACGTAAGACAATAAGTTACACATGGCTGAGGGAGTGCACATGAGTACAGTACTAGTAAACTTATTTGTTTGCTTCTTATTTCTTTCTTTCTTTCTTTCTTTCTTTCTTTTCTTGGGATATAACGCCCGTTTCAGTATTTTACTTAATGTCCTTAAAGCAATTGATTTAACCTCCGTTCCTGGAATAGGCCAGTCCTCAAACAGAAATTGTCAACTTCCTCACACGAGTCGTTTCGATAGCGGGGCTCGAGCCCATGACATTCGGTCAGTGATGGGCTAAATGTTTTCAAGTCAGCGACCTTAAGTACGCTTACTCGATAATGTGTCCAGCTTTATATACTTTCAAGAATCTTCTCGTCAGGTATCATTTATCTTGACATTGCGATCGTGCTTACTCGCCCATCTCTGGAATTATTCGTAAGAAATTTCGAATAGACTTGCTGATAACGTCAGAGTATTGGAAACTTTTTAGAATAAAATTTCACTTAATATGTTATAAAAGTAAATTACGCAATAATTGCGCGCACACACATAAAAACTTTGATTCTATCGATTTCTGAGACACGTAGCATGAAACTGACGTCACTTTTCGTTGCGTAAAAGATCTTTGACGTAAACGCCGTTAAATGCTCCTTCATAAAACAATGTACAATATAATCATATATAATAATAAAACGTTATGGTATTACATGTGTACATGCATATTAGATCAATCTAATATAAAAATTTCGAAATAATTATTTCGGATACTGAAAACGATTTTTAGCTACAATAGTCTGTAATGAGTAAAGAAATAAAGGATCAAACGCGACGTAATTTTTGCACCAGTGTCAAAACAAGGAACTACTTAAAAATTACTGGGGTCTTGGACAAAAACCGCAGGGTCGGTCGGGACTATAAAGAATCTAAATGAAGAAGAAAGTAAAGATTACGCCGTTTGTTAAATTACTGGCCGATTTTCAAAGATTAAGCTATCATTTTACAGATACTTAAAAGCAATATCTTGCATACATGTATTAAACATGTTAAAACCACATCGAAAATTCAAAAAATATCTGGGAAACGTTCTTTTACGTATTTCAAAAATTGTTGGGTGAAAAAAACGCTCCACGAAATATGTTCAGCGCACTAAAATGTTACACATTTTTAACTATTTGTAACCTGAAATTAGTGTTTGAATTTGTTTTGTCCAATAGCAGCGCAGTGTCGACTGCACTTTAACTTGGGTAATAGGGGAATAATGCTGAATAATGCGTCGCGCCTCGTATATGCATCAAAATGAACATTTACCTACTTAGAGAACTGATTTTTCATAGCGTACAATGTATTATATTAGTTTAATGACCGACAGAAGCTTTGGAAAGAACATTAGACTAAGTATGATGCATTCACTTGTGCTAATTATGTTGGCGAAGTTGAGAGTATTTTTGCGCGTTTGTAAGTCTAAATGGTCGAATTTAATTGATGCGCTCAAACTGAATTGTGTCAAGACGCAACATTGTGACGTACGTATTTATATGTTTTACCGTTCCACAAAATTTCCAGCCGTTTGATTGGTCAATGACACGTAAATAGATATTGACCCGGTAATATACACTTGACATATCCCGTCATTGTACCCCACGATAAACGTTACCATGTATACAGGATTCGATTACCTTTAAACTCTAAGTGTGACCTTGACCTCTGGGTAAGAGGCGTGGTTTTTGTACGTGACACATCGTCTTGATAAGCTGAACATTTGTTCCAAGTTATTTTAAAAACATTCCATCTGTGCATGACAAAGTAACAGTCCGGACACGAATGTGTGTGCATCTATACAGGATTCCATTACCTTTAAACTCTGAGTGTGACCATGACCTTTGAGGTAGGGACGTGACACGTCGTCTTGATGTCTGAACATCTGTGCTAAGTTATTAAAACAATTCATCCATGCATGACAAACTTACAGTCCAGACACGAATGTATGCATAGATACAGGATTCTATTACCTTTAAACTCCTATGTGCCTTGGCCTTTGAGGTTGGGAAGTCGGTCTTGCACGCGACACGTCATCTTGGTGTGCTGAACATTTGTTCTAAGTTATTTTTAAATCCTTCAATGTATGACAAAGTTACAGCCCAGAAGGACGGACGCCCATAGGAAGGTGTTATTAGGTGGTATTTCCATTGTTCTCGAACAATAGAGTGACCACTTAAGTAACAAAAGAATGACCACTTAAGGGACAAAAGACGGAATGAAGACAATAGATTTCTATTGTCTTAGGCCACACCTCCTACCAGCCAAGGTACCCATCATGCGTGCGGACACACGTACGTACGGACGGTGCGATTTTAATATGTCCACCTTTGGGTGCATAAAAACTGGAAAAAAAGAAAGCATAATACTAGATCTATATAGAATTATACAGTAAATAGATATCCGTTCTTACGGTTAATGATTGATGTCACATGTAAACCGCAAGTTAATTTTACACTTTTTGTGAATTAAATAATCAACTTCTGATATAAATAACTTGAAAATTAATTCATTTCCGTTTGATTAATTACAGATTTATGCGTCTACTTCTTGAAATAGAAATGTTAAAGAAAGAGAATTTCCTCTTGTTGCTTTATAGACATCAGTTCGCCTTTGGGGAGATTTGACCACAATTATGTAACAATAAAGTTATTGTCATCTTGGGACTCTGACAATTTGCCGCAACTGCACTCATGTTATTGCTGCATCAAACTAAATCAAACTTTCTGTTTTAATGTTCTAACAAATAATGCGGATGTTCCTCAAACGCACTCAGTCTAAATATAGTAAATTTCACAGTAAAAGGACGTCTGCATAGCTATTTAAAACAATATAAAAGACACTTTGTGTATTTGAAAAGGTAAAATGCTTCCTTTAGAATTGCAATTCGTTCATGAACAAATACATGTACATAGGTTTCTTACCACACTCTTTTGGTTTATAATGACAAAGTTGAAGAATAACGTCGCCGTCGGAGATCTTCACGGACGGTGCATGTCCTCTCTTCTCGTGTTTTGAGGTTAATAGTCCATCAAAAGAAATGAATTCCACCGAATGATACATACCTGTGAGAGAGAATGTATTCGCATTGGCAAGGTAGAGTACCACCCAGGATGCTATTGAGCATGCGCAGTTCATTTCAGAATCGAACGCGAATCATTGTTGCCAGACATCGTTGGGTAAAAATATGGGAATAAACAGTTCGTTACAAACTTGACAGTTTAACAGTAAAATTCGAACACCAGTAGGTTACAACTTAGTCTATGCATAATATGTTGTATTTGAAAAAGCGTTAAAACGAACCATAAAAATTTGGGTTGTTTTGCAATTCATTTAAAAGACACAAAGTTTGTTAAAATGATTACAACATAAACTATAACCTGATTATGATCCATAGCCTTTGAAACTGATTGACAAAAGCGGGGAAAAACAGTTCCAGATTTTGAATATATGATAGTATGATAAAAATATGATATTTCTACCTTGGACACCCGACTTTAACTTGGACCCTCTATATACAGAAATAAGATAGTTTTCACCTATTTCTGTGGTGATACGTTAATCCAAACGGTCCAGTTTACTAAGACAATGAAACATTTTTCGGTCTCAAACAAGTAAGAAGTGTAACACAAAGTTCGAACACCTTTAAAGATTAGAGCTGTCCATAACACATTATTATTTATGAAAAGTTACAATTTGTTCGTCCTACCCTTTACAGTCTGGCATTTTGTCTGCCCTCCATACATGAACAACACAAAATCTGTCTTCTTCGGAAGAACTATCTCTGTCTTTACATTGCCATCTTTCCGACAGCAGAAATGCAGGCCAGTCTTGGTTGTGAAAACTCCGTCTGGAAGAACGCCTCTACTTACTGACTTAGATCTTGAATCGTTGTCATCAAAGGCCACATAGCCCTTCAAGAAACCTTGTTGTGAGAATAAATGAAACATACTTATTTACTTTACTGTCAATTGGGTAATAATCGCGTTTATTTATTTTTCGCTATTTTCGCGAAATTTCCCACTTCGCTAATTTAATCCGCTATTTTCGGAAAAGATTCATTTCACATACAATGTATATATCTTTAACTTTAAGAACAATTTTCTTTCGGGAATTTTACACATAAGAATAAATCTGTCTGCTAACAAATCGCGAAATTTTCGTCACACGAGAATTACGCAAATTTACAGTATTGAATCATCATACATTTCAATGCTCTGTATAGGCATATCAGTATCCAAAATTATACAATATAGTGATCAGAAATTTCAATGCTCTTTTGAAGTAAACCCGTCAAAATTTTATAAATAAAAATGCTGTTTTTTCACCTTTTATTAGTAAACCAGTCAACACTGTACTAGTCTCCCTTTTTACCTTTTACATTTTCCTCCCTTTTTCACCGTTCACCCTTTTTATGAGTAAAACAGTCAATATCAGATTGATAAATTTTGTTCGAAATATTCAATGCACAAGAAAACTTGCAACGTGTGCAATACATGTTTAACATACCTCGAGGACAAACTCCATTTCGTCTCAGAATACAGTAACTGCCTGGTTCCCAGTATGTTTTATATTTCGGTAATTCTGCGCTATTAGGTATTGTGGCATGAATACAGAAATGATGTCTCATATATTCATCTATGTAATTGCCTGCTAAAGATAAACCCTTGGAGTAAAAGTTTCGACCCGCGCCATAATGGGTTCTGGATCCCTCTGACCATACTTTCGGTACGTCGTTAGGACATCCTGTCTTTGGTTTAAGTAGGGCATAGTTTCCGTCAGGCCATTGCATTACCTCTGAAAATCACATTGCGGAAAAATAACGGTCACATGTTTGTACATGAAAAAATAAATAAAAGAAAGCCGTCTGGTTGATTTTGAATTATACGTCCGTTTTACAACAGTATTTCAGGCATATACAGGCGTGCAGTTAACCATACCAAAATTCCTGGAAAGGACCTGTACTAGACCTATATCCTCCGTATAAGAGACTGCCAACTTTCTCACAAAGAGACATGGTCGGTAGCAACGTTACCACAAGAGCATAAGTATTGTTTTAGTTGTTTCGTGCTTTTAGCAGTCATTTTCTCCAAAAGTTGATAATTTTACATGTACTACTAATCAGATTTTGGTTTAAAAAGTAGAGCTGTGTCTACCGCTAAAGTTAAGCGGTGATTCGGCACAGAGCTCAAACTTTCTGTAGCAGTGACGTTGACACTCGGGTGAAAATATCCATAGCAGTGACTTCACATTCAGCTGTGAAATTTTATAGCCATGACTTGACATGTCTGTTCCGTGACCTTGTGGCCTGTTTTAATGCTGTATCAACAGAAATTGTTAGCCCATGCTTTTAAAAGTCATCCGCAGACTATGAAAAAGATACCGTCACTCGGACTGTGACTGGTACAATGGTAATGGCCGTGACACTCCGATTATAACTAAATAAAGCACAGTATGACTTGAGCTCAAAATAGGGCTTAGAGCACTCGGATCTGTGTTGAGACCCGGACCTCCAACCGTATCAGCTTTTTCTTTAGCAGCATTATTTTAAAGCAGTGACCATTGTACATTGACCATGATAAAACTATGTTACGTGACCATGAAAGACTATTGTACATGAACATGATGGACTATTTAAAAAGACCCTGATATATTATTGTACATGACCAGGAAAACCATTGTTCATGAACATGATACATTAAACTGAAACAATGGACAAATATGTGATGGCCACGAATCAATTAAGACAATGCTACATATGTAGCGAGTTTATTTCCTTCACTTTTATTTATCTATTTTTTGCTTTTTTCAACTAGCAAGTGACGCAATGGAAGATAAATTATAATATAAAGAATATGCAAATTATGTTATTTATACATCATAATTGAATGGTCGTACGATGTGATAAATCACTAAATCAATAAATATCAGCACGACCCTGGTGAGAATGTTTTAATATGACAATTTACATTTCAAAATACAAATTATAATTTCATTTATACTAGTTAATTTAATCTGGATTGCGAAACAAGTTCTTACAATTTCTACCAATCGCTCTCGAGACTCACTCATGACGGAATCAACCTTTAATTTTAAGGTAGAGAGAGGCAATGGGGAATTGTCTGTATTACCTCGGGTCACTACCACTACTAAGGCACTGGTGGGGATCGAACCCGGGACCCCCCGATTCTGAAGCGAACGCGCTACCGCTGCACCAAGGCGGTCCCAAATTATCATTTTAAAAATACTAGACCTCCATCTCACTTCGATGAAAGAACTGGTGAAAGGTGCGTACAGTGCATTAAGGGGTATTTGCACATGAAATGCGCATAACTGCCTGATAGGGGTTGGGAATTATACATTATGCTTTCAAAAGGTCAAATACATGAAAATATTTTTAATTACTGAAAATGACAATGTATAAAGTATTCAGCATTTATTATATTGCTGCTCTTATTTAAAAAAATTAGACAAACCATTCTTCAGTGTCTGTTTGACGGCAACACTGCTTTCGTTGGCGCACGTGATTATCGAGCAACCGTCGTGCCAGTAGCTGCCTATTTTCTTACACGCCCCGTCCACAGTACAACCTAACAAAAATAAATCAAATGTACATTAAATTTTGAAAAAATGTGGCAGTGACGTATATAATCATAGGTGCTACCTGTCAAAGGGAAAAGCGAAATGTATTCATTGATTTGTAATTGGAAGTCTTAATCAGTAGATACCACATTTACTACAATCACGACTCATTAAAAAACGTTCCGTATAATGGTCCGATGACGTAAATTAAACTACAGATCGTGGGGACGCTTTTTAAACAACGCTCCAATTCAGCGTTCTTGACAATAAGGAAATACTTTTAAAGCTGATGCATTTCTTTTAAAAACTTTTTAGAAATCAATTAGAAATCAAATATTTCAACCTGTAATCAGTTGATTTAAAAAAAAACATTTTATTCATGATTCGTTATTCTACCGGAAGTCTCGGCAAATCCAAGATGGTTCCTGTAACGGAGATACAAAATTCATCTTGGACGGTATACGAAATTATTCTAAATTTATTTGACATTAAGTTAAGAACTTGTTTAATTTAAGCGTATTTAGAATCTACCTAAAGGCGGGAAAAGCCAAGCCAAAGCGCCCTCCCTTTGGACGCTGTTGATTGGCTTTTCCCGTATTACATTATATGTGTATCTTACAAAATTATAGCACAAACAGTAAACACATGATTTGCACTGTGTCATAAAATCTTAGTTCGCACATCGTATGTACAGTTAAATAACAGATACATGCGCACACAAATTGTTGAACCAGTGCACTATACGGTACATATCCTGAGTACCAATTCGTCAATTCTAAAGATGAACTAAGTTTTTTCTGGATGTATGATCAGAGGATGTAAATGTATCTTACAGTCACGTCACTAAACATTGCATTATCATTAAATTTACATACATACGGCGTGTGAACTTAAACTTTTTGACAAAGTGCAGTGATTTTCCTTGAAGGCTATTGCATTTAAGTCTTAAATGATTAATGTAACTACAAATTATGTAAGTATTCGATTGAAGCCATGCATATTTATCTAGTGTTAGTTAAACATTTTTCAGATTCTCATTTGTAGCCATTTAAATAATAATTATGTTAATCAGATCATATTTTCGAATAACGCATACTAGAATCCTTCAATTTAGTAAAATCCATTCTATTTGAAAGATTCCGTATAACTGAATAGTATTCCCTGCTCCCGTATGATGATTCAGTCAAACTTCTGTTAATTAACCACTCACAAACTGACGCACCAAAATTGGCCAGCAGGTGTTTGCTTAAAGGGGCACTCCCTACATCTAGCTGATAATATTTTCCAAACAGAAATAATGTATTAATTGAACCTAAAATGATAATGACAAAGAAAAACACATATCGAAAAAGATCAGATCAGTACTGGCTGCTTTAGACGGTTAGATTCTCAATAGAGCTGACCACTAACACAGACTGAACTGTCCTTGAAATTATGCTTACTTTTTTACATTTTTAAAAATTGTTTTAATATGAACCATTCCTTTTCTTGATTTTAATCTAAAATATTTGCAGAAATCATAATACTACCGCTTGCGATTTTCTTAGTTTTCATACGTTCCCCATCTAGTTGGCATTCCAGTACATCGCATCCGTCGTGCGACCTCTCTCCGACCTTCAAACAGCCGCCAGTAGATAAAGAACAACCTAGAATGTGATATAAAAGAAACTATCAACCTCTTAGACAATTATGCGATACTCCACGTATGTTTAAAGCAGGGATCGTATATACATATAATAACTCCTGTTTAAAGTAATATTACCCTCTAAACGGGTCATACTGATAGTAGATTTAGTGCGGATAATTTTTTATTTTTCAGTCAAGAATGAAACTCTTTCGGTCCACATTTTCAAAAGAACGCATTCATTATTACCTGCCTCCGTTAACTTGTAGAAGGTAGAAATCGAGTTTTCAGTGCACGTAAAAGTGTTACAGCCCTCGTTCCACGTGCTTGCAACTGCATGACATTCTCTTTTGTACAAACAACCTAGAGTAAATAATAAATAGATTTTAATAATTATACAATGCTGTAACTTATTACTATGGTTAAGTTTTGCGATTTAATGAAGCACATCTAAGGTTTTCTTCAAAGTTCCTTCCATTCTTCCGTCAACATTCCTTGTATTTCTCGTCATTATGTGTGCGCCTCTCTTGGCCTTTGGCCAAGATTAAGGTGTGTTGTGGGTGTCCTTTCCAAAAAAATGGTCCGTTGGTCGTAAGAGGTTGTTTTTATTATTATTATTATTATTATTATTATTATTATCTTGCCTTTTTTACTCGAAAACACTTAAAAATTGGTATTTTTGGTCATTTTCTTATAAAAAGAGTTTGAGATCGGCAATAAAAAGTTAAGGTCCATCGGGGGACCGAAAGCACACATTTTTTGGCTTAATCAGGCCGCAGTAGCAGAACTCGAATACAGGATCAATCACAATCTTCAATCACACAACTACTTATTTGCATAAACTAATGTAGACAATTACTATGAAAAGTTTGTTTTGAACCATATTTAAGTTTAATTCAGTCCAGCAAAAGGGAACTTTTGTAAATTTAGTTCAATTTATTGAGGATCTGGGTTGACTGCTCGCATATTAAAGATGCTTTCACTTTAATTCTTGTCCTACGAAATACATTTTCAATCTGGGAATTAAGCTATCTCAGTTTAGGTATGGAAAAAAAATTTCGACTTTCGAAGAACGTGGTCATTGGAATTATTTTTGTCTAACCAACAAAAAAAAAACTCGCATTAATTCGTTAAAATAATTTAAATATCCATCATTCAACGACCACTCACATTACATCTTCAGTTTTTTGGTCTTTTTTTTTTGATGAATGAAAACATGTTTTACAAGTAATTAGCATAAATTTAAATACATAATGACATATCTCAATGCATTGGAAAATTATCAATTGAAATGGAGGTCGTTGTGCTAATTGTTATTTAACATTTGCATTGAATGTCAAATCTATTTGAAAGAAAACAAACTTAAATATGTTGAATTAATATTTTATATAATCTATCTAACACGTTGGAAGCCTAAATGCTACTTTTTACCTTTCTTAATGGTTTTGATGGCTCCGTTTTTAGAACACCTATAAACTGTACATGGGTCCTCGGGTTTAGCCCACTGTTCACCTTCGCTGTAATATAAACTGTCCATCTTGCACGAACAGACTGGGTCGCAGTGTCCTGAAAATACAAAGAAGCCCCGCTGCAGTGAAACAACATAAACAATGGTTGAAAGCTTTTGCGATCAGAACTGCCTTTGTTTGTTTGTTTGTTTGTTTGTTTGTTTGTAGGGGTTTAACGCTCGTTGTAACTGTTTTTCAGTCATTTTCACCGGGGGTCGTTTACATAGCCATCTGTTCTGGGAAGGACCAGTACTAGTAAGAAACTGTCAAATATATGACCCTCATTCGGTGAAAGGCTACAGTGGTTTCAAGACGGCTACTCTAACCTCCCGATCAAGTAGGCGGACTATTAGCCTACGAACCAGCGCAGTCATACCAAGCCTCTTCATGCAGCTTCAACCCTACGCTTGAAACCTTATCTTGCTAAAGAAGCTCCGAAAAACAAAACAAGTCAGTCCTGCCATCCCAACAACAATTATATAGCTATCAGGAAATCGTATTCAATGTTTGACAAGATAGATAATGGATTTTATCTATACACCGAACAATTTTCGAATAATATAAAACGTAAAAAGGGTGGATTTTAGCAGAGCAGGATTCAACCTGGATAAAACAATCCAACTTAACTTTATACATGCACATTTAACAAAGATTTAAGGTGAAATAGATCGGTGTGCGTTTATTGGATATGATTATACACTTAAAATCCTATATACATTTCACTTTGACATGAGTTAATCGTATAATATTTCAGGTATACATTTCTGTTTTAAAACAGACCATTTACTTTATTGCAAAAAAAGTCGTCTGCTTTCATTGATCCATTGATTTACACAATTTAAACGGCCATTTAAAGATCACTCAATTGTTTCATTTCAAACAGTTGATTTTCGTGTGAAATTTCATACCCGGTACAAAAAAATCTTAAATCAATCAAACTGAACTTGGATTGACTTCTTCTCGTAACATTGATACTTGTGTAAAATTCATAAGAAAGTTGGCAATTATTTATTACAATGGCTTTACCTCTAACTGGAACAAAACCTTTGTCTTTTATTCCGGGTGCGAGCCGGGAAGCAGACGACAATCCTAAATGTGATAGCTGTCGTCTGAAAGATGTCGTGGTTGAAGCTCGGACTTACTGTATAAATTGTAAGAAATATATGTGCTTTGATTGCAAACTCGAACATCAAGATGCAGATATTTCAAAATCTCATATCATTGTGCAAGGCACTGAATTACCGAAGGACAGGCATGCAAATGCCAAAGTGTCGGTGCAGTCGTGCGATAAACACATTTACAAGATGGTAGAATTTTACTGTTCGAAGCACATGGAAGTGTTCTGCCATGAATGCAAGGAATCCAGACATTTCCGATGTCATGACGTGAATGAAATAAAGACGTTAGCAAAGGGAGTAAAAAGTGGAAAGGACCTGCCGAGAACAGTTCAAGAAGGTTAGAAAAATGGTTCTTCAATTTGAGAAACTGAAAACATATAAAGAGGCACAGGATGATCGCATGGAAGAACAGCTTGTAGGATGCTTGAAGGATATTCACGATCTTAGGGTTCAAATTAACACCGCATTTGACGCACTTGAGAGAAAGATTAAGTCGGAAATTGAATCAAGAACAAGAAAAGAGGTCACTGAAATCAGAAATGTGCGCAATGAATGCACAAGACGAATAACTGTTCTACAAGAAGAATCTAAACAGCTTGAGGCAATAAAATCTCTGGATGAATCACAATGTTTCGTTTCCCTGATGCACGCGCAACACGTGAAATCTGAATGCGACACTGTTTTACAAAGACTTCTAAAGGAGAAGAGAGAATGGCAGATGGAGTTTGAGCCAAATCATAAGCTGCTACATTTTCTAAAGACTTTAGACAGTTTCGGATCAATTAAAACCACCTTGACCAAGCATTCTGACGCAAGCGGAATCTTTGCTCCAACACCTCTGCCGTCAATGGACGTTCCCTCTAACATGCTTTCAACATTGAAAAGGGGAAAGGAGTTAGTGCCCTGTGGAGAACATCTTATCCATGCACCAGAGGACAGCAAGACATCCTGCTCAGTGACTGGAGCCACATTTCTCGCCGACGGAAGACTGCTCCTTGTGGACAATAGAAATCAAAACGTCAAACTGTTCGACCAAGCTATCCAACTGAAATCAAACGTGAAACTGCAGAATCATCCGTGCGACGTAGCTGCCCTCAACAACAGAGAAGCCGTGGTAACGCTTCCGGATACTAAGCAACTACACTTTCTTATTATGGATCCTGATCTCCGCTTGGCCCGGTCAGTGAAGACGGAACTTGGTTGCCATGGCATCAGCGTTCTTGAGAAGGGCCTTTTAGTAACCTGCTATAGTCATGGAATTTATGGACTGGTGATGCTGCTGGACCTACAAGGAAGAGTCAAGCAAAGATATGACCGAGACGTAAATGGGGATCCGCTGTTCCAAGGTCCTTTCTTCATTGCACCGAATCAGAAGCGAGACAGATTTTACGTTTCGGATAAAGCTGCCAACAAAGTGCTGAGCGTTTCCACTGGTGGAAAAATTATGTTTGGGTACGTTGTTAGAAACTATTTACATTTTACACAGCTTTTTTGGTTTGTAACAAAACGTTTATGAATGGTATTTCCGATCAAAATTTATGTACTTATATAGCGTTAAATTGTTTGGCTATTGTCTTCAGCGATCGCCCCGACTCTCTTTGATAAAGAAAGGGCTATTTATAACTCGATGTTGGGAAAGTATAAGAATCGGCACCGCCTTCAACCTTTACCTGAAGTAGGGATATATTTGGGGGTTTTTTTTTTTTTTTTTTTTTTTTTTAAAAAAATTTTTTTAATAAAAAAAAAAAATTTTATTTTTTTTTTTTTTTATTTTGGCCTTTTTTTAATACAACCAAATATCGAGCGGATCACCCGTCGCTTTCAAAAGAGGGGTGTCTATATAGACAAACAATATAAACTGTGTTTGCACTTTGAGCTAGTTCGTAATACTTTAGTAAATGAATGAACGCGTCAGTCACGTTTCACTTGCTGTTGTTAATCTATGCACATTATTGTGTGCAGGTATGAAAAGTGCACCAAACATACATTAGGTTTATGTATATAACTACTATGAATTAATTTCAGGTACCAGTCGAAGGCGTTGGAGGCACCAGGTTACATAACAGTTGACAAAGAAGGCGCGGTGTTTGTATGTGGACGTGATTCTAAAAACATTCACATGATCAATTCTCAGGGTCGCAAAATCAAGATTTTTCCCGCCGACGAGGGCTCAGAAGGCAGTGCCATCTGCTGTAGGGCATCCGACGGGCTGTTTGTTCTATGCAGTCACAATTCTGACAGAGTAAAAACGTACAAATTATTGTGAAATAAACCATAACTCACAGAATCCGAGTGACCATGGACCGGACAAAGCCAGAAGGCGTTGTTAACGGTGTTATAAAAGAAATGTGTATTCATGGCGGGGGAAGGCCGGACTACGTTTATACAATATTAATCTATTTAATAATATAGAATATTTTAGTGTACATGGACCTAACATTTTATCAGATCATTGCTTATGGATTTCACATTTTGTTTCAAGGTCCTTCTTCATCCAATGTGCAAAATGAAAAGAAAATGATACTGTCAAAAAAAATATGTATGGAATAAAGATAAATTACAAGCTTACAAAGACAGTCTTTCAGCAGAGATACCAGGAATAAATTAAATAATTTTATTGAAAAGTTAATAGTGCTATGGTAGAACGATATAGACAATGTATTTGTGAATTATCGAGGTCGTTGACGGTGTAGTCTCCCTTTTTTTAAAGTGCTTCGATAGTGATTTTTCTACAACAACTATTTTCCAATGATTCAAATTATTCTACAAATAAGTGGTATACTGCTGAAGCGAAGATAAGCGTAGATTATTTTATGTGGCCTTGAATATGTTTAGACGACAAAACAGAACAGAACAGAATATATATGGTAAAAAGACGTTCGGATTTAAAAGTGTATACGTAAAGCAAAAATGGATTATGACATATCTGAAACACAAAAACTATGGTAGCTAGAAAAAAGAATGCAAAATTATATTGGAAGATGTTAAAAGTTCTTGTGGAATTAAAGGAAGCAAATATTTCTCTGAATCCTTTGAAACATATTTAAAGCTGTCAATAATCCTGAAGATCGTTTCTTTACACCGGATGAAGATGTATAGTATTTTATTGAACGTTTGAAAATAACGAATTAAGTATCATGTTTGAAGAGTTAATCGCCGTTTACCCATGTGCGTTATTGAAGTCTATCAAACACTAAAACAAAAAATCCGGTGGTCCTGATATGTACTTAAATGAATTTTTATACATGGAAAAAATGTAATTACACCTCATTTAGTGACATTATTTAACAAAATTTTCGAATTAGGTTATTTTCCTGAATCATGGTCAGAAGGGTTTGTAGTTCCATTGCACAAGAAAGGAAGCATAAATGATGTAAATAACTACCGAGGTGTCGGGCACTCCTTTTTTTTCTCCCCCGCCAATTTTTTAAAAGGGTTTTGAATAGTCGACTTTGTGAATGGGCTGAATTGTTATGTTTATATAGAGTCACAAGCCGGTTTCAGGTCAGGTATGGGAACTTCAGACAATATTTTTGTGTTAAATGGTTTAATTAGTCACATGATTAATAACAATAAGCAATTATATTGTGCCTTTATTGATTTCAGTAAAGCATTTGACTAGTATCCCGTGACAATCTATGGTTGAAGTTGATCAAGTTGGGCATAAGGAGGCAAACTTCTTAATATCATTAGGTCAATTTATGACAAGTCAAATCAAGGGGTAAAGTATATGAATCAGCTGAGTGATAGTTTTGAGTGGCAAGACAAGGTTTGGGGGTGGGGGGAGGTGAATCGTTGTCTCCGTTTCTTTTTTCAATGTTTTTAAATGATATTGAAGATATGTATGCAGAAAATGGTGTTGAAGGGATAGAGTTTACATGTTCAAAATTTTCTTAATATTATATGCCGATGATATCGTTATTTTTGCAAATAGTAGTGAAGAATTACAGTTTAACTTAGATCTGTTATATGATTATTGTAGTAGATGGAAATATCCGTTAATCCTGTTAAAACAAAAAGTTATGGTATTTAGAAAAGGTGGAAGGTTGCCAAAAATACTGTATTTAATGGGCTACGGTCGACACACTGAAATTGTTAGTAAATATTTTAGCTTTTTTTACAGGTGGATCATGGCAAAAAAACGTTAGCTGGCCAGGCATTGAAAGCAATTTTAACTCAATAAATATTTGCCCAATTTAGAATTAGGTAACATAATAGAATATTTGACAATTAGTTTTACCTATTTTAAATTATGGATGTGAGATATGGGGTTTTCATTGTGGTAGTTCATTAGCAAGAGTTCATTTCAATTTTGTAAACGTTTATTAGGGGGGAAAAAAACTACTGGAAATGATTTATTTATGGTGAATTAGTTGTCACTGCAAAAATAGGTATTTTGTAATTGTCAAGATTCTGGATCAAAATATTGCAAGCAGATTCAAAAAGTATTAATTTACATGTTGTACCACGATATATTAGATAAGCCTGATAGTAAAAATTGGTGTTCATTGTTGAGGTTGCAGCCAAACTTTTCCTTATAAAACAAAGGGCACAGCAACTGGAGAGGTTGACCGTGTCTAGTCGGGCAATGTTTATAAAATATGCAAATTTTAGGATTGCCTTATCTCGATACTCTGAATACCTAAAGTCCATAAGTTTATCACGACTTCGTTTTCAGTGGTCGACGTATTGAACAGGAAGAGAACACCTTAGTACACCAGTTGTACGTAAGCATATTTAACATTTTAGAAGACGAGTTCCACTATGTTATGAAGGTCAAGTGGGTGAAATAGAAAACAATACTAACCAGCTTATTATTGGGAACGTCCATGTGAAAATTTTACATAAATACAGAAAACAATGGAATTTTAAAGCACTTAATTTTAGTAAAAAATCATTTACAGAGAAATAATTTACTTTTATAGGCATAAAAAATAAAGTTGGTATTTTTTTTTTTTTTTTTTTTTTTTTTTTTTTTTTTTTTTTTATTTATTAATTTTATAGGTTATCCTCCACTTTTTATCTGTTATAGATTCATATTCAAAACACAGTTAACATGTAGTGGAAATAATTATTTTTACCTATGCATTATATGAATGTGTATAAAGTGTAAAGAAGTTTACGTAGGTAGTAATTCAGTGGTTAATGTCATCATTTTGCGTCTCATACAATTCACTGTATAAATATATGCCATAGTGTATATGAGATTTCAACATAATTATATCATTGTATTATGTACATTTTCCACATGGGTTTATGACCTTCTAGGCTTATCACTGGGCTTCCGGTCCGCAGTGTAAAATACTTTACGGTGTCGGAATGCTACTAAGCCAATCTTTAGAATTTAAGATGTAAATGTGATTCAAGCAATAGTCAAAACTATTAACATTGCAAAAGGTAAATATTCATGCAACATTTGGTCAAGTTGCTCATTGAGAATATTAACGTTTTATTCTGATACTAATCATTTGATGAGTCATTACACAAGGCCACACCGTTGACCTCATTTTTATATGTAAGAAATCGGAGTTGATTTATACTAGTACATGTATTGTTTTCAGTGGTCAGTAACAGAAAACACTTAAAGTCATACAACGGTTCCATATTTAAAAAATAAAATTTTAAAAACCATTAATAAAAGTGACGGCTTACCTGTTGGTATATCCCTGATTGTCTTTTTTAGCGCTTGTGGTGCAGATTCTATCAATGCTACCACAGCAAATACTAAAAATAATACATTAAACATCATAGTTCCTAGAGAAAATCAGAATTTTCATAAAATATCAAAGCACAGATACGTTCCTGTACTGTTTTAAATCTACAATGAAATTCCAACGAATTTTTCCTTTCAAAAAATACACTTGCTCTTTTCTTGTAACTGTATTTATTTATAATTACATAAACACCACAAATACGTTCATTAAAATGCCGTTAATTTTGTATTAGTAATTAGATGGTTTGGTATTTACATCTAAAGCGATACCTTTAATGTCACATATTGTCAAGGTCCAATCAACATGTTACAGCTTTATAGGTGTTTTGACATGCGTAATAATGTAGGACTAAATCCGTTAAATGTAAGATAGTTGTTAGTACTTATCAATTAACAAACAATTTTCCACTTGTTTCTTAATTAAGCATGGAAATTAAACACAAAACTTATAATAACTTTTATTAAGTTATTAAAACATATTGTCTATTCAATAACGTTCCATACAGTGCAGTTATTCTATATTCTAATTTTGTTATATCCACCACCAAAAGGGGGGGTATACTGGAATAACCATGTGGGGCGTTTGGTCGGTCCACTTTTATAACAAAGGTAATTTGTGGAGCGAACTAGTAGTAGATGTGCTAGACACAATTTTTACGTGTATCCATTAAGGGGTTGCAGAGTCATGTACCTTCGAATAAAGGTATGTCTTTTGTTTATTTTATTGATAAATTGATAAAGAGCAGCATAGTCCAATTGCGTAAAATAAACAACTTAACGACTTCCAGATAGACATGTGGCAAATGGCCTCGCTGACGATAACCTAGCCTGCGAAAAAAGCAGGCGGACGAAAAAAGCAGGCGGACGAAAATCAGACGAACGTATTTACAGACGGACGGTCAACAGACGGATGCACCGACCTGTTCATGTAATCCAGATATCATCAAATAAGTTCTAACTGGCAATTGAAGTTCTGCTGCTTTAATTTGGGTTTTGAGCCGAGTAAAGTAATAAAGAAATACTAAATTAATTGAACGGTTTATACTTCTATTCAGTCGGAGAGCGAATCATATAAGATGGAAGGAATATATTATCAAAATGTATAAGAATGAAATTACTGAAACAAAATGCGAAACACGAAAACATAGGGCGCGTGGTTAACGCGCTTGACATATAATCCAGGGATCGCAAGTTCGATCCCCAGCTCCTCCACTAACATAATTAATGGTTTTTCGGATGAGAGCTAAAACTGAGGTCCGATGTATCGATGCTGTACACTGGAAAACTTGGAAGACAAAAAGGCGACAGATTTTTCGTCGCATTGGCAAGAAAGCAGTTGTCGCTTTGCGCCCTACATTTTTCGTGTTTTCGCCTTTTCGCCCCACCACACCAAGGTGAAAACACGACAAATCGCGTTGTCGACATAAGCAGCTTGTCGTGTTGTCGGAATTGACTGCCTTTCTGATAATTTTCTGATAATTTTCTGTTGCGCTAAAATTATTCACATTACGTCAGCTAAATCTGGTCAAATATTTGACCGAAAAATTGATAGTAGCCTACTATAGTCCGATTTCCAGCACTGAGCCATGAATCTACTTTAAGCTTATGTAAAACAACGGTAAAAACCGAGGAAAACAAAGGTCGCAGCACCAGGGTGAAATTCAAACTAAAATACCTTCGTTTTAAATACTCTTAATTAAGAAACTTTTTGATTGCTCACCAAAAGAGTTTCCGCTGCAGTGGATTATGACAGCATCAGACGGGTAGTCAAGGGTCTGAAGTTTGGTCGTTACTAAAGGAAGAACTTCCGGCCACTTCATACCCCTCCTTGTAAACCAGGAAATAGTATATCTTTTTCCGTCTAAGCCCACTCAACCGCTCTATAGCCCTCCTGTTTGCCCAAAATGGTATAGAAGACCCGACGATCCATATAGCTGAAAACACAGAGATATGTGCAAGCTGATCATTTTATATTATAAATATATAACATTAGCGAATATAAGACAGATACGAATTTGATGTTCATCTACCTTTTTTCATAAAAACCTCATGTTAAATACATTGAGAGTTTAAACAAGTAGCCGCGCCAACACGTAAGCTATGAGAGAGTAATCCATTACCTGGTTGGCCTAATTGCGGCAAGGGGCTGTAAACTGATCTTGTCATTTGCATGAAAAAAAACAAATGTTCAGACTTCGGATTAAACTTAAAATCAGCTGAAACGGGGCAACAGTTATTAAAATGGAAATGATCTGAGGCAGGTAACTGCGTTTTATACTGTCTCAGATGCAAATGCAGTGTTATTTCCCTTTGCCTTACAGAACTTCAGACATTACCAGTAATTGTAATTGGCAATTCCTTATCTGCAGAAGCTTTTTTACGTCTAATTCCATCCATTATCTTTTTGAAATGTGTCTTTGTTGAAGACTCCCACTTCTAAAGTTAATACTGCCAAAGACGAGGAAGAAGTTTTGAAAGTCAGACTTTAAAAAAACAACAACATGCAATATAAAGGGAGACAACCCATGACTGACCCGTCCAATGATCAGAAATACCATAAGTAATCCGAAATTCAATGAAGAACGCAAAGCTGCCGACTAGGCTATTTTCGTATTGTTTGCTAAACTTTTTGCGGCCGGCGACTTTGCAAATTGCCAAAGATGTCTAGCAGATGTTTTGCCCATAATTTTGTATTGCTCTGAAATGTCATTGATTTTCAATATCAAAATTAAAAGATAATAATTGACTCAACATGATCTGCTAACCAATACTGTCACAATCCGTTTGAAACTCAATCGAAATCACCTGGGGGACAGGTGAGGATGGTGCTTTTGTCGCTTTATTTGCACGATGTTGTAAAGCATTTTGTACCTCATCCCTTCCGACCATTTATGCTGTTTGGAGGCTCTCAACTGTCTTCCTCCCACGTGGTCAGCACGCCTGTCCCTTCTCATAGCACGCCGCTGCCTTGGCATGCTTCAACTCGTTTAGATACTAGTTGTTGTTGTTGTTATTTAGACTGATTTTAGATACTTGTACATGTTATTTCGTAATGAATACGATGAAACGAAACTGTAGAAATATATAGATAATGTCTTTGAATATTCACTTAAAAAAAATGATAAATCTCTAAATAATCAAAATACAAATGTACGTGCACGGATTAAGTACACAGGTACACTTTGTAAATGATGTATTCACTACGATGTCGCTCGTGCAACAGGAGAGCATAACAGTTACAAAGCTCGCAAAACACGAAATTCACGGCTGATTAAGCACAGCATAACGTATTTTTTCTGGATTATGTTAAATCAAGATTCTTCTTAATTCTTAATCAAGGTACTGCAGAGTTATGTCCCTTCAAACTCATTTTTTTCTGTTTAGATTTCATGTGGTAAAGGTAGATTGTGGAGGAAACTCCTCATTTAATTTTAAAGGAATTGTTATCAAGGTGTGTACACCACATGAAAAACACAATTTTTGTATGTACCGAGTAAGTTTTTGCAGAGTACTTGCCCTTTTGAACTAAGACACTTTTTCCTTTGACACGTCCAAAGGGAACTATAAATATTAATCTGTTACAAAACGCCATTCCGAAGTATTACAACAGTGATAGCTCTAAAAGTTTTCAATGTATATCATCCGTTAGGAAAATACCTTCGTCTCATACTCCGCTTCTTACTTTGGCATTATTTCACTGGCTTACATTCTTACCTTTACCTTCCTCCTCATTTGCGATGAATTTTCCAATTGTATCTTGCACACTGCACTCACTATACCGTCTTAATGTAAGATGTCCTTACTCATATATAAGAATTAAACTTGCTTAAAGTTTGAATAAAATTCGTTATGATCACTGGATTGTTGCTATATGACCGGTCTGTAGTTCTTTACCAGTCATTGAATTTCTTTTTTCGATAATTACAGGTCTTTTGTGACAAACGGCAGAAGCAGACTTTATAAAACGTATGCTGACAGGTTTGCGAACGTTTCAGAAAAGGACATTTTAGATATTAATAGTAAATCTTCTTTTCTGATACGTATATAAGGACATACGCATGTCATATCATGCAGCAATACCGTGATGTAAATAATTGATTTGGAATACGGCCTGTTTTTTTGCAGATCGGTAAGATTTAAATGTGTTCAGTGCACGGTTCTACATACCCTCTGGTTTAAAAGTTAGGCCTATTCTTGATGATGTGTTTTCATTGAACCCAATTATGATATACAAAAGTATTGATCAGCAACGTAGTTAAACTGCTTACTGACGCTTCACGACAAAGCTGCTAGGTTACTTAATAAAACTGTAACAGGGGAAATTGTATGCTTCTCGCTTACATCCGAACAGTCTACTACATCGCGGATTCAAACCAATGCCTTCGAGTTCCTTCAAATATCAGTTAAGTTCTATTGTGCTGTGATAAAACAAAATTGAAGACAAGACTGCAAATGAAGGTGAAATAGAGCCACGTTAAAGACTTTGAGTAGTGGGCTATAAGGGAATAATTGAGATAACATTAAGCTCAAAGCAAAGCCTAGGCTATCGCTTAAATCATTAAAGAGTCTGCCGTTGCTGTCTTCTCGGTTGATACCTGTACTATACACGTAACAATAAAGCAAAAATGGGATATTGATTTTGCCTTTTAACATTGATAAGGCCCGTTAATATGTTCCGAATGACAAGTTTAGCTGACTGCGTAAGAATCTGGAGAGACATGAACACCAAGGAAACAACGAAAGTTGATAATAAGTGTTAGAGAAAACAAAATATGATCATTTAAATATTATTCCTGGCAAACACATTAACAATTATAAAAAAAACACCAGTTCCCTTATTTTCCGTTACATCGTCTTTCTTGTATATTTTATATTTACAGGCAATAAAATTGAATAAATGAAATTGCACACAATGTGTTAAGAATTAACTACAGTGTATCTAAACACAATGGTCTCATATTTCTTCCTTCTGAGAGCTGTCTGTAAACTAAGGTTAAGGTAAATACTTTGATAAAGTCTTGTCGGTCTAAACCCACATACAAACGGTTTGTCCTATTACAAATAGCACAGCAAAATGGTTTAATAACTTTATGTGTACTGTCTAAAAGTACTTGAATTTCACTGAGTTCATCAGACAGCTGATAAACTTTGTTCGGTCCCTCTGCACAGTAATACACATCGCCAGCTTCATCTGTAGTTATTCCAACGAAACGCCCGATTTCCTCTTTCTTGTAAATTGTAACAATATCACCTGTCTGTGAAAGGCTTGTTATAGAGTTGTTTCTAATATCCGACACGTAGATGGCACTGTGATCATACTTCAGAGCGAGATAAAGTGGTCCTGTGAACAAAGCATTTCCTGAAATATCTTTCAAGAAGGTTTGTAGAACAGCCCCTGTCATATCTAAAATTTCTACCTTGGCTGGTAAATTGAACGACACAAAGAGATTGCTTCGGCTGTATTCAACACCGCGACACGCTCCACTTACCTTTATATCTCTATGTTTGGATAAGGAATCACATTCGCTAACAAAGATGAAAATGATATTTTCTTTGGCTGGAAGTGTAACAGCAATTTCTTCATCACTCACTTTAGTTACGTCCCATGGTGATGTATCCACAGGAAAGACCGATTTGATTACATTCTGTTTTTGATCAAGTAGTTTAAGATTCTTCTTTCCGTTATCCGTAACAATAATGCAATTCTCAGATATAACACATATTCCCGCAATGTCGCACACACTTTTGTCATCTTGTGATTTTACATTTATATCGGATTCATTTGCTGCCATTCGTTTCCTTTTAGAATCGTCCACGACCAAGCTTCCGAACGTGTCAGCCAGCTCTAACAGAGCTTCTGTTTTGTCTGAAGGCTGAAAAATGTATCTTATGACTTTATTGTCTTCCTCAATACTTTTTATTCTCAGCTCAGTAGGTATTAGTTCTTTCTCAACAGCTTATGAACAGCCTGCATCTATCTCCACATGCACAGTTTAATTCGGAATCAAGTAGTTCAAATTCATTTGTCAAAGATTTATATTTTTCTGATACGGACTTACGGAGTGCTTCGTCAGTTTTCTTGATCTTCTCAACTTCATAATCAAGTTTCTCTTCGAGATGATCTAATTTATAGTTTAATTCATTTCGGTGTGTCTTTATTGCAGATTTAATCCTGTTTCGATTACGTTCGATCTTCTCGTAATTTGTCTTCTGTTTTATGTTACACTTCGACATTTCCTGTCTCTGTCTAGTCAGTCTTTCAGTTACTGCTTTGAATTCTTTCCAATTTTCTATATCATTCACTACTGTCGGCAGATGTTTTGCTTCACTGCAGTCTTTCTGGTCTGTATTTACGCAAGTAGAACACATGAACCGATCACATTTTTCACAGTAGAACTTGGTGATATCTGTTTGGTGTTTTTCACATTTTTCAAAGCAAAAGTCTTGAGGCATACTGGTCTTGTCTTGAAGAACATGCTTTGGTTTCAATTTTCTGTGATATTTCAAGCAGGTTGTACAGAGGTAGTCCATGCATTTGACACAGAAACCATCGGCTGTAACATCAATACCTTCCGTCCTACAGGGCTCACAAAACATTTCACGGACTTCATCTGACATGTCGGTGGCATGATCTTCTGACACCGGTGATGTATATCTTGACGTGGCCATATTATTGTTTAGTCGTTTTGTCCTAGAATCTATAAATGAAAAAGGTAATAATTATGATCTAAGCAATCTCCACATTTACAAACACATTACCTTAATTCCGGATTCCGGATGCTTCAAAGTACATACACAATATTCACCGATGTCTTGTGTGCAAGTTTAATAAGTTATAAGAATTTGATAAAAATATTCTAATAACATGTATAATAAATTTCAGAGAATATTTTACTACATGTATTTGGAATGACAATTTGAGAGACTCTCACAAATACAAAAACAAAAGTAGCTTGCTTTAGTGGATTTAAGTAAAACATTAAGAGCCAACCCGTTTTTCCAATAGATATGAGTAAAGCTTGGTAACTGTTCATGGGTGATCCTCAGTCTGTTATCGATAATAGGCCTACATTATACATAGAAAAGGTTTAAACTAAATTAATTTGTCGAAAACACCACAGACTACCTTCATAGCAAGACTAATTAATTAAACTCCGAAAATAACTGTTCAAATTTCTAGTTTACATACCTAAACAGTTACTTGATAATCTGTATCATATCTCAATTCACTAATAGAAGTTAACAGATTGAGTGTCATAGTGTCATTAGAGTTAAAGTCCACACTATTTCTTATTACTTACATGTTTACTGAAATATTTTGGGTATTCTCTGGGTAGAATATGACACATAAACATTATAGTCAATTCAGATACATATACAAACTCTATCGAGTTCACCTTCATTTTGATTCTATATTAAATTTTGTTGAAAGTGCTGATTTATACAATATTTATATGTAGTCTCATGCTACGTGAGAAAACTAACGAAATACAAAAGAAGTTGCGCTAAGTATATCAGTTCAGTACCTGATTTCTACCCCGATAAGACACTATTTTCCCTTTTTCTCTTTTGATAGGAACGTCGAAGTGATTTATGTTTACTGCTCATACCTACGTTTAGGTACATTGAAATAGATTTTTATTTTAATGCCTACCAGTTGTGAAATTCAGATGTGTAGCCATGTTCCTGACAGCCAGTTTACACTATGAAAGATCTTTAACAAAACAGTAAAAAAAATATGTTTACGGCCCAACCATTTTCATAGAAAAACATGAATCATAAACATGAGGGAGAAGAGTACATTGAAATTGCATTATTGGAGGGATGTCTTAACAACATTGCGGACAGATATCAAACTTGTGTAGAGACTAGATTAAGACGAAAATTCAATGTGTTTATAACAGACTGCTGCAAGCATTGAGCAGGGATGATACACTGAACGATATACAAAATATTTAAATCTCATTCATCAACTTACTGAAAAGTCCTGTCAAATAATGAGAATGTATAGGACAAATGTGCAAGTTATTTGAGGGACTTTGACAGGCAGTTTACACCATCGAAAACTTTGACAAAGGTTTTCTTGTCAGGCATTGTCAATCTTTGTTGGAACAAGAGCTGTAACTATAAAGTGACATATACCCCCGATAGGAAGCTTTAAACATAGCAAACCTAACTTCAATGCATTTAAAAACTACCATGATTTCGTTTTGACCTCTTATTTAATTACACAAATGGCAGTAGTATCTTCTGAAATAACTGAAACTAGAGTAATAGTTCTAGCTCTTTATGTAAGTGTCCTTAATAAATACAGAAAGCATAGATTCATTGCCTTTAATACTTTTCAGTTATGCTCCACACAAGAAAAACTAATAAAGGGCAACCGCTCATAATGTAATGAAGAATTATGGTAGAATATCCTCTATCAAGTATCAATTATTTCAGTTCAATATTTCAGTTATGCTACATACAAGAAAAATAACTTATGACAGTTACTTTAAACAAATAACCCTAGAGATGTGGTTCTTGTGCCAGCACTTTTTCTAAATCTTAAAGGCGTATTTCGGATTATCAGGTATACTACTTCTAATAGATGACCCCCCCACCCCATCCCCCCGCCCCCCCCAAAAAAAAAGGGAAACTAAAACATCACTCCAGGTTTAAGAGAAGTAAAAAGGGCAATTTAGACTCCTACAATTATATCCTAGTAGTTAAGTTTTTACCTAGCCGCTACATACACTTATACTCTGACTAAATTTAAGCGTTATTTTCTAACCCTTAAGTTACTGACATATTTTTAACTGTTTTCTTCACGAATTAGAAATTATGAAACCTTGAAGCATTCGTGAACACCAATGGAAATTAATCTTTTGACTTTTCTGGACATTTCAAGCACTTCATGTCACTTTTTTAATCTTCGTAAGTTTCTAACATACAAATGCATATCGATAGTATTAATATCTGAGTGTGATTTTAAGCATACAAGTACTAACTTAACAATGTGCATATAAAATAACAGTGATAAGTGCATAAAATGATAATACCTATGATATTATTATCAATGTGACATAGATGAAAAATTATTTTAATGTAATAATGAATGTTTTATTGATTGTTACTATATTTTCTTGTATGATTGTTAATTTTGTGAAATGTGTGCTGAATAAATTTATTATGCACCGCCAGGAGGCGGCGTATATTATGGAATGCCTTTTTCTATATGACATTTAACAACCGCAACTTCTTAGCAGAAAGGTGATAAGAAATATCACTGGGGGAAGCTGAATGAAAATGACATTGTACATTTGTACTACCGCAACTTCTTAGCTAGAACGTGATAAAAGTATCACTGAGGGAAGCTGAATTCAGATCACACCGGCGCAAGAATGACTGAGGTGATCCGATTGTAAAATGCGCTGGGCGGACTTGTTATTATTATAACGCGCCAACACACCAATTATGGAGAGCCGGTAAGATTAATTTTAGGTTTTGGTCTAAAAATCGAAAATAGCTAATTTCGCGGAAATATGATTCCGGTACGAAAATAGATTATCATTTTGTTACTGGTGAATATAATGGATAAAGAAACACATATTAACGTGTGTGTAACAACTTTCGAATTATAACAGGTGAATTCACTGATTTGAAATAAAACTACTTTGTTTAGACAGTTTAGCACTTTAGACAGTTTTGTTGCATATAAAGAGAGGTAGCTCGTACGAAAATATCGCACACAAATGTTGAAGTTAGCTGCCATATAAATGAAATAATTATGAATGTTATTATCGAATGATGCCTATGAAAACTGAGTGGCGAAAGCAAGGAATAGCCTATAATCTATTCATTATGAGATGATGTACCAGTAAAAAGTAATATATTTACGACAACCATAATTAATTAAATTTAAATCTAGATAAATTCAGTGTAATTTAGACAATTTCGAATTAGTCACGGCAAACCAATTAGCGCTCATGAAAAATATCAATACTTACGGAGAGCGTTCAGTTACAGATGGATAGACTGTGAGCGTTTGCTTAATCAAAGTATAATGACGAAGGAAGCCCTTTTAATAAAAGCGTCAGTCAGTCAGCCAGACAGCCAGCCAGCCAGCTAGCAGCAATTTTAAACACCTAATTGCTAAAGCATACTGATACAGTAATATCCATCTGCATCCAGGCCACATCACAAGGAGGCGCTCTGATCATGGCCCGCCCTATTCCCAAAATAAATATAATGTTTGAGCAGTTGATTACCTTGATTTAATGAGTCGGGATGAGGTCCGAAAACCTCCTTTCCCGACTGAAATTTTAATGACATGCGAGGAAATGTAATGTTACTAATATTCATTTTTTCTGTATGTCTGTAAATTGATTTAGTTTCTGGCTTGCTATTTGCATGACAAAACAAATACTCAAGTCTTCGGCTTCAACTTTAGATATTCTAAAACAGCTGACGCTGGGTACAAATTGCTTTCTGAAACGGATGAAATGTAAATGATCTGAGACAAGCCACTCTGTTTTATACTGTCTCAGATGCAAATGCAGTGTTATTTCCCTTTGCCTTACATAACTTCATAGGACTGAAGTTTTTAGCGGACAGTCGCATAGTTGCAACGAAGAAATGACAAGCTCGCCGGCACGAGACAGCCCAAAAAATGCTACTATATTAAAGATCGTGTGAAAGAGCTTTGTTTCGTACGAAGAACAACACGTTACTTGTAGTAAAATGTCGAATAAACTGCTGAGAATCTTAATTGTAATTTTTATGTCTAATTCCATCCATTATCTTTCTGAAATAAAATGTTTTGTTGAAGCCTCCCAACTGTGACATTTATGTACATTGTACATAAGTTAATGCTGCCAAGTACATGTACGAGGAAGAAGTTTTGACAGTCAGACTTCTTTTTTTTTTTAAATAACCAGGCAATATAAAGGGAGACAACCCATGACTGAACCGTCCATTGATAAGAAATACCATAAGTTACCAAAAATTCACCGGAGAAACCAAACTGCCGAATAGGCTATTTTCGTATTGTGCGGAGGGTGACTTTGCAATTTGCCAAAGATGTCCAGCAGATGTTTGGCCCATAATTTTGTATTGCTCTTAAACACCCCATACTAGTTTCAATCTTTGATTTTTAATATCAAAATTAAAAGATATAATAATTGTCTCACCATAATTTGCAAACCAATACTGTCACAATCTGTTTGAGCCTCAATCGAAACCACATGGGAGACAGGTTGGGATAGTGCTTTTGTCGCTTTTTTCACACGCTGTTGTAAAGCAGTTTGTATCTCATCCCTTCCGACTATTTATTCTGTTTGGAGGCTTGTCTCTCAACTGTCTTCCTCCCACGTGGTCAGCACGCATGTCCCTTCTCATAGCACGCCGCTGCATTGGCATGCTTCAACTCGTTTAGATACTAATTGTTGTTATATAGATTGATTTTAGATACTTGTACATGTTATTTCGTAATGAATACGATGAAACGAAACTGTAGAACTATATAGATAATTTCTTTGAATATTCACTTGAAATTCAAACTGATAAATCTCTAAATAATCAAAATACGTGTACGGATTAAGTACACAGGTACACTTTGTAAATGTTGTATTCACTACGATGTCGCTCGTGCAACAGGAGAGCATAACAGTTACAAAGCTCGCAAAACACGAAATTCACGGCTGATTAAACACAGCATAACGTATTTTTTCCGGATTATGTTAAATCAAGATTCTTCTTAATTATACTGAGTAAAAAAATATAGCATAGGTAGTTTGTGGAGCGCACTCCTACCTCAGTTTTAAAAGGATTTCACTCATTATTTGTAGTCGTTTACATCAAGGTATTGCAGAGTTATTCCCCTTCAAACTCAATTTCATGTATTTCTGTTGTTTATATTTCATGTGGTATCGGTAGATTGTGGAGGAAACTCTTCACTCAGTTTTAATGGGATTGTAATCATTGTGTGTACACCGCATGAGTGTACATCACATGAAAAACACAATTTGTATGTGTATCCAGTAAGTTTTTGCAGAGTACTTGCCCTTTTGAACTAAGACACTTTTTTCCTTTGACTTACGTCCAAAGAGAACTATAAATATTAATCTGTGACAAAACGCCATTCGGGGTATTACAACAGTGATAGCTCTATAGTTTTCAATTTATATCATCCGTTAGGACAATACCTTCGTCTCACACTCCGCTTCTTACTTTGGCATTATTTCACTGGCGTAAATGCCTTTACCTTCTTCCTTATTTCCAATTGTATCTTGCACACTGCACTCACTATGCCGTCTTAACGTAACATGTCCTTACTCATATATAAGAGCTAAATTTGCTTAAAGTTTGAATAAAATTTGTTATGATTACTGGATTTTGCTATATGGCCAGTCTGCAGTCCTTTACCAGTCATGGAATTTCTTTTTTCGATAATTAAAGGTATTTTGTGACAAACGGCAGAAACAGACATTACAAAACGTGTGCTGACAGGTTTGCGAACGTTTCAGAAAAGGAAATTTAAATGTTAGGAAAATCGCGTATTATATCTTGCAGCAATACCGTGATGTAAATAATTAATCTGGATTACGATCTGGTTTTTCAAAATGCAAATCGTTAAGATTTGAAAGTGTACATTGCACGGTTCTGTATACTTCCTGGTTTAAAAAGTAGGTCTATACTTGATGATGCGTTTTCGTTTATCATGTATTTAAAATGCCTACTGACGCTTCATGCCAACGCTGCTAGGTTACTGAATAGAGCAGAAAAGATTCAACCATAATAGAGGAACTGCATTGCGCGTAATATAAATATTTCTCTCTAACATCTACTGCAGTCAAACCAATGCCTGTGAGTTCCTTCAAATATCAATTACTATAAGTTCTATTGTACTGTGAGAAAAACTGAAGCAGATCTCTTGCAAGTAATGGTCTCTCTCTATTTTCAGTTACAGAGGTAACTGTAGTAACCAACTTTAAATATATAAATGTCAGCCCATCATATTTAACCTGCTATCCCATAGTGGCGACCATACTGCAAATGATGGTGAAATACAGCCGTGTGAAAGGCTTTGAGTGGGGGGCTATTAGTCCAAAGGGTACAGGTTGTTGGGCATATGCTCGAAGCAACGCTCATGCCATCACCTAAATCATTCAAGATTATGTTGTTTCTCTATTGCCGGTGGATAACTATGATAGACTTTTGTATTTAATAAAGTACATTTGTACTATACAATGACATGTTAGACAAGTTTGACATGCGAATGGTCAATTAATTCTGATACACACGAACTAATAACATAAGGCAGATAATTTTAGTTATATTATTTCTTAACTTTTTGCCTTAAGCACAATCAGGCTCGTGCGGAAAAGATCAGAAGATGTTCCGAATCTCATGTTTGGCTGACGTAAGAATCCGGAGATACATGTACACTAAACAAACAACAAAGGGGCTGATAACTGGTTTTGGAGAAAACAAAACCTTATCATTTAAAGCTTTATTTTGGCAAACAGATTAACAAGTGTCAAAGAAATAAAGACCATTTCCTTATTTTACGTTACATCGTCTTTCTTGAGTTTAATATTTATATGCGTAAAATGGAATAAATGGAAGTGCACACAATGTGTTAAGAATAAACTACATGTGTCTAAACACAATGGTTTTAGAATTTTTCTTTCTGAGAGCTGTCTGTAAAATTTAGGTTAGTGTAAATACTCTGATATAGTCTTGCTTGTCTAAACCCACATACAAACGATTTGTTCTATTACAAACAGCACAGCATTGAGGTTTTACCACTCCATTGGTACGGTCTAAAAGTACTTGAATTTCATGAAGCTCGTCAGACAGCTGGTAAACGTTGTTCGAAGCGATTGCACAGTAATACACAGCGCCAGTCTCATCTGTAGTTATTCCAACGAAACGTCCGAGTTCCTCTTTCTTGTAAATTGCATCAATATCACCACTCCGTGAAAGGCTTATTAAAGAGTTTGTATAATCCGACACGTAGATGGCACTGTGATCATATTTCAGAGCGAGATAAAGTGGCCGTGTGAACAAATCATTTCCTGAAATATCTTTCAAGAAGGTTTGTAGAACAACCCCTGTCATATCTAAAATCTCTATCTTTGGTGGTTCAGTGAACGACACAAAGAGATTGCCTCGGCTGTATTCAACACCGCGACACTCTCCATTGACCTTTATATCTCTTAGTTTGGATATAGAAGCACATTCTTTAACGGAGATGAAAAGGATAGTTCCCTTATTCATAAGTGTAACAGCAATTTCTTCCTCACTCATTTTACAAACGTCCCATGGCTCTGTTCCCAAAGGTAAGACTGATCTAATTACATTCTGTTTTTGATCAACTAGTTTCAGATTCTTGTTTTGGTAATCCGTAACAATAAAGCAATTCTCAGACATAACACATATTCCAGCAATGTCACATGCATTTTTATCATCTTGTGATTTTACAATTATATCGGATTCATTTGCTGCCATTCGTTTCCTTTTAGAATTGCACACGATCAAGCTTCCGTACGTGTCAGCAAGATCTAGCAGAGCTTCTGTTCTGTCTGAAGGCTGAAACATGTATCTGATAACTTTATTTTCTTCCGACATACTCTTTATTCTCATCTCAGTAGGTATTAATTCTTTCTGAGCCTTCTTCATGGCCATGAACAACTTGCATCTATCTCCAGATGCAGAGTTTAATTCGGATTGTAGTAGTTCAAATTCAATTGTCAAAGATTTATGTTTTCCTGATACGGACTTATGGAGTGCCTCGTCATTTTTCTTAATCTTCTCAACTTCACTATCAAGTTTCTCTTCGAGATGATCTAATTTATCGTTTAATTCTTTTCGATGTATCTTTATAACAGATTTAATCCTGTTTCGATTACGTTCGACCTCCTCGTAATTTGATATCTGTTTTTTGTTACACTTCGACGTTTCCTTTCTTTGTCTGGTCAGTTCTTCAGTTACTGCTTTCAATTCTGTCCCATTTTCTATATCGTTCACTATTGTCGGCAGATGTTTTGCTTCACTACAGTATTTGTGGTCTATATTTACGCAAGTTGAGCACATGAATAGATCACATTTTTCGCAGTAGAACTTGATAATTTCCGCCTGGTGTTTTTTACATTTTTCAAAACAAAAGTCTTGAGGCATACTGGTCTTGTCTTGAAGAACATGCTTTGATTTCAATTTTCTGTGATATCTCAAACAGGTTGTACAGAGATAGTCCATGCATTTGACACAGAAACCATTGGCAGTAGCATCAATACCTTCCGTCCTACAGGGCTCACAAAACATTTCACGGACTTCATCTGACATATCGGTAGCAGACTCTTCTGACACCGGTGATGTATATCCTGACGTGGCCATATTATTGTTAAGTCGTTTTGTCCTAGAAATAATATCTATAAATGAAAAAGGTAATATGATCTAAGCAATCTTCACATTTACAAACACATTACCTTAATTATGTTATTGTTAACATAATTTTTTTCTGGAAAAAAATAAGTATATGTTATGTTTAATAAAGTCCATATTTAGGTATTTAAGGTGCTTCAAAGTACATACACAATATACATCGATGTCTTGTGTGCAAGTTTAACATGTTATAAGAACTTGATAAAAAATATTCTAATCATAATAAATTTCAGAGCATATTTTATAACATGTATTTAGAATGACAATTTGAGAGACTCTCACAAATACAGAAACAAAAGTGGTTTGCTTTGGTGGATTTGAGTAAAACATTCATTTGAGGTTTGAGATCCTAATTTTTTACTTCATTACAGAAGGGTCAATCCGTTTTTCCAATAGATATGAGTAAAGCTTGGTAATGTTCATGGGTGATCCTCAGTCTGTTATCGATAAAACATGAAAAGGTTTAAACTAAATTACTCTGTCGAAAACACCACAGACTATCTTCATAGCAAGACTAATTAACTAAACTCCGAAAATTACTGTTCAAGTATTTAGTTTACATACCTAAACAGTTACTTGATAATCTGTATCATATCTCAAGTCACTAATTGAAGATAACAGATTGAGTGTCACTAGAGATACAGTCCACACATACATGTTTACTGAATTACAGGGTTAATACAACCTATTTTGGGTATGCTCTGGGTAGAATGTGACACATAAACATTATTTAATTTGAATATAACATAACACGAGGATTTCTGCGTCTTTAACAAAATATTACAAATAATCCAAAGTTGCTGCACTTCACTGTCCCAAACAAACATCTGAATACAAACTTGTAAACAAAACAATACATGTATGGTCCTTTTTAAATGTATTACTCTTTCAAGGGACATAACCATTTTGTTTAATCTTTGTTGAGAATGTTGTTTAAACAACATTTACCTTTATCTTTGTTATGCTACATAAACTATAAATAAACAAAATACCTGATTTCACCTGTATAAGGTTTCAAGTTTCTTTTTCGTAGTAAGGCGGAAGTCCAGTGAATAATTTAAATGCGCATGGTTAAATCAATGAATACAAGTATGCATTGTATGTAGTCTGGGCATGTATGAACAGATAAATTTAAAAACATGTGCGCTTATTTGAATACTTATATATCTTCATATGATACATTACAAACTCCATCGAGTTCACCTTTCATTTTGATTCTATATTTGTTGAAAGTGTCGATTTATACAATATTTATATACAATATTTATATGTAGTGTCATGCTACGTGAGAAAACTACCGAAATACAAAAGAGGTTGGGCTAAGTATATCATTTCAGTACCTGATTTCTACCCCGATAAGACACTATTTTAACTTTTTCTCTTTTGATAGGAACGTCGAAGTGATTTATTTTTACTGCACATACCTACGTTTAGGCGTTGAAATAGATTTTAATTTTAATGCCTACCAGTTGTGGAATTCAGATGTGTAATCATGTTCTCCTGACAGCCATTTTACACTATGAAAGATTGATTGATTGATTGTTTATTTCGATATTGATTACATGGTAACAATAACAACTTAACAATACAGTATTAAAAAAGATCTTTAACAAAACAGTAAAAGTTATTTTTATGACCCAACCATTTTCATAGAAAAACATGAATAATAAACATGAGGGAGAAGAGTACATTAAAATTGCATTATTGGGGGAATATCTTATCATAATTGCTGAATGAAGATTGCAGGACAGAGATCACAATTGTGGTCGAGAGACTAGATTAAGAAGAAAATTGAATGTGTTTATAACAAACTGCTGCAAGCATTGAGCAGGGATGATACATTTAATAATATACAAAATATTTAAATCTCATTTATCAACTTACTGAAAAGTTCTGTCAAATAATGAGAATGTACTAAGCCATAAAAGTAAATTATTTGAGGGCACAGGCAGTTTACACCATCTAAAAATTTGACAAAGTCAAGTTTGTCAACTTTTGGAACCAGAATGCTAGTAACTATAAAGTAGATATACCGATGGGAGTTTAAATATGGAAGACTAACTCAAAGCATTAAAACTTCCAGAAATCGTTTTGAACTCTAATTTAATTACAAAATGGCAGGAGCATCTTGTTAAAGTTTAACTGAAACTAAAGTAATAGTTCTTGCTTTTTCTGTAATTGTCCTAATAATATAGGACAATTGTTTCCCTCTGAATATGAAGTTATCAAATCATTGAAATAATAATTTTTATTTAATTTTCTAAGTTTAGAATTCTAACATATAAATATGCTTGCCACAATTTATATTATTCATGTACGAAAGAAAAATCATTTCCAAGATATAAATTAATTTAGTTCCCACTACAAATTAAAGTTTAATAATTAATTCCATCCGGCGAGGTTTGGTCTCTCGATCTCCTGGGTGCCAAGCGGGGATTTATACAGCACTGCGCTTAACGAGGCATTGAGTTTCAGAGTATATAACTTCGTTATTGACCAATACGTGTACAGACGTTTGTTTCGGAATGGCGGTACAAATTTATGTAAACAAACGAATTTAATTTCCCAGACACTTTAAATAAAAAGTGGACACATCATAGGATTGACTTGGTAGTTTCGTAAAGTTTATATTCAACTATCTGGTAGTAGCCATTCGTTTAAAATCGGCTATTTACGTAAAATTTAGACTGGTATCGCGATCTCAAATCAAAAGACCGCTTGCTACAAAAGGAACACACTGTGTTAAAATCAGTTTACAGTCTAAAAGGAGTTTCGTCACCCCATGGAAATTTTACCATTGCTGCATTCCTAATACCACGCCACCTTCAGGTGGCGTGTAATGAAGAGTTATAGTAGAATATCCTCTATCAAGTATATATCAATTATTTCCCTTCAATATTTTAGCTACACTGCATACAAGAAAAAATAACTTACGACAGTAACTCTAAACTAATAACCCTAGAGATGTGGTTCTTGTGCCAGCATGTTTTCTAAATCTTAAAGGCGTATTTCGGATTAACAGGTAAATTACTTCTAATAGAAGAGAAGATATTTAAGTTTCAACTGACGACAAGATAACTTTGTGATAACTAAAAGTGTCCATATGAAACAATTTGTTTTTACAAGATTAAATTAGATTTATTGTTATAGACGTGGTTTGATTTTGCACCCTATCTCATTGGTCGTATTGTGCGCTATATTTTTCTGGCGTGCCCTAAAAGGAATCTCTCAAATCTCTCCAGATTTAAGAGAGTAGTAAAAAGTGCACTTTAAGCTCCTATAAATATATACTGGTAGTTTAGTTTTTACCAGGAACCGTCTATAGAGTATTCCTGTTTTTACCTAGCCGCTACATACACTCATTTTAGAGCTGTTAATTTTTATACTCTGATTTTAAGCATTATTTTCTAAGCCTTTAATTTATTGATATATTCTTAACTGCTTTCTTCACCAATTAGAAATTATGAAACCTTGAAGCATTCGTGAACCCCAATGGAAATTAATCTTTGGACTTTTCTGGGCAATTCATGACATTTGTTTAATCTTCGTAGGTTTCTTACACACAAAGGCATATCTATTGTAATAATATCTGTGATTTTAAATATACAAGTACTCATTTAATAATGTGCATATAAATTAACAGTGATAATTGCATAAAGGTGATAATACCTGTGATAATATTATCAATGTGATACAGATGAAGAATTAATTTTTAATGTATTAATGAATATTTTATTGATTGAAACTATAATTTCTTGTATGACTGTATATTGTGTGATATGTGTGCTGAATAAATTTATTAGTATTGTATTGCGCCAACACACCAATTATGATGAGCCGATACGATTAATTTTAGATGTTTGTCTAAAATCCGAAAATAGCTAATTTGGAGGGAATAAGATACCGGTACGAAAATAGATTATTCTTTTATTATTGGTGAATATAATGGTTAAAGAAACACATATTAACGTGTGTGTAACAACTTACGAATTATAAAAGGTGAATTGACTGATTTGAAATAGAACAAATTTGTTTAGAAAGAAAAAAGTGCGCACTTTAGACAGTTCTGTTGCATATAAAGAAAGGGAACTCGTACGAAAATATTGCACACAAATGTTGAAGTAAGCTCTCATACAAATCTAATAATTATGAATTTAACTTATATAAATGATGCCTATGAAAACTGAGTAGGGAAAGCACGGACTAGTCTATATTCCATTCAATTTGAGATGATGTACCAGTAAAAAGTAATATTTTTACCACAACCATAATAAATTAAATTTAGATCTAAATAAATTCAGTGTAATTTAGACAATTTCGAATTAGTCACGGCAAACCAGCTAGCGCTCATAAAAAATATCAATACTTACGGAGATGGTTCAGGTACAGATGATAGACTGTGAGCGTTTGCTTAAGTATAATGACGAAGGAAGCCCTTTTAATAAAAACGTCAGTCAGCTGCCAGCTAAAGCATAATGAAACAGTACTATCCATCTGCATCCAGGCCACACCACTGACATGCGCTCTTATCATGCCCCGCCATTTTCCCCTAATGAATATAATGTTTGAGCAGTTGATTACCTTGATTTAATGAGTCGGGGTGAGGTTCGAAAATCTCCTTTCCCGACTGGAATTTTAATGATATGAGAGGAAATGTAAAGTTACTACGATTCCTTTTTTCTGTATGTTTTTAGCGGACGGTCGCATAATTGCAACGAAGAAATGACTAATTCGCTGGCACGAGACAGCCCAAAAAACGCTACTAATGACCGTTTGAAAGAGCTTTGTTTCGTACGAAGAACAAAACGTTACTTGTAGTACAATGTCGAATAAACTGCTGGGAATATTAATTGCATTTTTTATGTCTAATTCCATCCATTATCTTTCTGAAATAAGATGTTTTGTTAAAACCTCCAAACTGTGAAATTTATGTACATTGTACATAAGTTAATGGTGTCAAGTACGAAGAAGAAGTTTTGACGGTCAGACTTTTTAATAAAACATAACCAGGCAATATAAAGGGAGACAACCCATGACTGAACCTTCCATTGATAAGAAATACCATAAGTTACCAGAAATTCACCGGTGGAACCAAACGCTGCCGAATAGGCTATTTTCGTATTGTGCGGCGGGCGACTTTGCAATTTGCCAACGATGTCTAGCAGATGTTTTGCCCATTATTTTGTATTGCTTTGAAATACCCAAAACTACATGTAGTATCAATCTTTGATTTTTAATATCAAAAGCTATAATAATTGACTCCCCATGATTTGCAAACCAATACTGTCACAATCGGTTTAAACCTCAACCGAAACCACCTGAGGGACAAGTGAGGGTGGTGCTTTTGCCGCTTTATTTGCACTTTGTACCTCATCCCTTCCGACAACTTATTCTGTTTGGAGGCTTGTCCCTCAACTGTCTTCCTCCCACGCGGTCAGCTTCGCGTATTATATATTGCAGCAATACAGTGATGTAAATAATTAATCTAGATTACGACGTGGTAATTCAAAATGCAAATCGTCAAGATTTGAAAGTTTTCATTGCACGGTTATGTATATTTCCTGGTTTCAAAATTAGGTCTATACCTAATGATGCGTTTCCGATTATCATTTAAACTGCTTACTGGCGCTTCATGCCAACACTACTAGGTTACTGAATAGAACAGAAATACAACCGTGTGCAAAGGTTTTGAGTGATGGGCTATAAGTCCAGAGGGCGGAGATTGTGATAACATATGCTCCAAGCAACGCCCATGTTATCACATAAATCATTAAATATTATGTTGTTTCTCTCTTGTCGTTGGAAAACTATGATAGACTTTTATCTTTAATAAAGTATATTTGTACTATACAATAAAGTAACAGTCGGAGATTAAATTTGCTTTTCAACCTTGACGCAGTTTGAGAAAAACTATATATTCTTAATGCATGTACAATTAGACCACTGAGTCCCACGCGGGAGTAAGATATCCGAATGTTCAATTAAATCTGATATACACGAACTAATACCATTAGGCAGATAGTTTTTCTTATATTGTTCTTACATTTATGCCAACCAAGTGGCCACTTTTTTGCCTTGAGCAAAATCAGGCTCATGCGGAAAAGATCTGAAGATGTTCCGAATATCATGTTTGGCTGATGTAAGAATCCGGAGATACATGTACACAAAACAAACAACAAAAGGGTTAATAATTGGTTAATTAGAAAACAAAATTGTTTTTAAATGTAAAGCTTTATGGCAAAACATTAACAAGTGTCAAAGAAATAAAGACGATTTCCTAATTTGACGTTACATCGTCTTTCTTGTGTTTAATGTTTATAGACAGTAAAATGGAATGAATGGAAGTGCACACAATGTGTCAAGAATGAACTACAATGTGTCTAAATACAATGGTTTAAGAATATTTCTATCTGAGAGCTGTCTGTAAAATTTAGGTTAAAGTAAATACTTTGATATAGTCTTGCTTGTTTAAACCCATATACAAACGGTTTGTCCTATTACAAATAGCACAGCAGTATGGTTCAACAACTTTATGTGTACTGTTCAAAATTACTTGAATTTCACTGAGTTCATCAGACAGCTGATAAACTTTGTTCGCTCCGTTTGCACAGTAATACACAGCACCAGTCTCATCTGTAGTTATTCCAACGAAACGCCCGAGTTCCTCTTTCTTGTAAATTGCATCAATATCACCACTCCGTGAAAGGCTTGTTATAGAGTTGTTTTTAAAATCCGACACGTAGATGGCACTGCGATCATAATTTAGAGCGAGATAAAGTGGCCATGTGAACAAAGCATTTCCTGAAATATCTTTCAAGAAGGTTTGTAGAACAACCGCTGTCATATCTAAAATCTCTACCTTAGCTGGTTTAGTGAACGACACAAAGAGATTGCCTCGGCTGTGTTCAACACCGCGACACGCTCCATTGACCTTTATATATCTAAGTTTGGATAAAGAAGCACATTCTTTAACGGACATGAAAAGGATAGTTTCCGTAAATGGAAGTGTAACAGCAATCTCTCCATCACTCACTTTACAAACGTCCCATGGCCGTTGTACCCGCAGGAAAGACCGATCTGATTACATTCTGTTTTTGATCAACTAGTTTCAGACTCTTGTTTCGGTAATCCGTAACAATAAGGCAATTCTCAGACATAACACATATTCCAGCAATGTCACACACATATTTGTCATCTTGTGATTTTACATTTATATCGGATTCATTTGCTGCCCTTCGTTTGCTTTTGGAATCGGTTACGACCAAGCTTCCGACAGTTTCGGCAAGCTCTAGCAGGGATTGTGTTCTGTCTGAAGGCTGAAAAATATATCTGATAGGTTTATTTTCTTCCTCAATATGTTTTACTCTCAGCTCAGTATGTATTAGTTCTTTCTGAGCCTTCTTCATGGTCATGAACAACTTGCATCTATCCAATGCAGGATTGAAGTAGATCAAATTCATTTGTCAACGATTTATGTTTTTCTGATACGGACTTATTGAGTGCCTCATCATTTTTCTTAATCTTCTCAACTTCACTATCAATTTTCCCTTCGAGATGATCTAATTTATCGTTTAACTCTTTTCGATGTTTCTTTATAGCAGATTTAATCTTGTTTCGATTATGTTCGATCTCTTCGTAAGTTGTCTTCTGTTTTCTGTTACAAATCGACATTTCCTCTCTCTGTCTGTCCAGTTGATCAGTTATTGATTTGAATTCTTTGCCATTTTCTATATCATTCACAATCGTCGGCAAGTGTTTTACTCCACTGCAGTATGTGTGGTCTGTATTTACGCAAGTTAAGCACATGAACCGATCACATTTTTCGCAGTAGCACTTGATTATTTCTGCCTGGTGTTTTTCACACTTTTCAAAACAAAAGTCTTGAGGCATACTGGTCTTGTCTTGAAGAACATGCTTTGGTTTAAATCTTTTATGATATCTTAAGCAGGTTGTACAGAGGTAGTCCATGCATTTGACACAGAAACCATCGGGTGTAGCATCAATACCTTCTGTCCTACAGGGCTCGCAAAACATTTCACGGACTTCATCTGACATGTCGGTAGCAGGCTCTTCTGACCCCGGTGACGGATTTCCTGACGTTGTCATGTTATTATTTAGATGTTTTGTCCTAGAAATAAATATCTATAAATGAAAAAGATAATATGGTGTAAACACTCTTTACATATTTACAAATACATTAACTTAATTTTGTAATTGTGAATGTAAGTGATTTTTTCTCGGAAAAAAATAAGTATATGTTATGTTTAATAAAGTCCATTATGTATTTGGGTACTTAAAGTGCTTAAAAGTACATACAAAAATTTCAGATACTACAGCGGGTGTCTTGTGTATAAATTTAACATGTAATAAGAAAATTTATAAAAATATTATTAATCATGATATATTTCAGGGAATATTTTTTTTCTTGTATTTGAAAGACAATTTGACAGCCCCTCGCAAATACAAATACATATTAAAGCAGCTTGCTTTGATTGATTTAAGGTAGTAGACCCATAATGGGCACCAATTCAAATCATTATATGCTTAATATTTTCTTAATCTGTATCATTTCATGGATTTAACAACAAATTTTAAAAGAATTTTACCATGAAAAAAACTAAGTTATAGGAATTTTAATAACCCTACCCCCATTTTGTAATTATTTATAAAATGACGTCACACAAGAGATAAGAAAATACATGTATATCATTTATTATTCAATAATTTGGTACAGATTTGGTATCAGAGTAACAAGAACTATATTTTCTTTCAGAAATAATACACCATTTACTATATTATCAACAAGTTTTATGAAACTTTTATGAAATAATCAGATAGTATCACAATTTTCACAATTTGTACTTTTTTGGCCATGTTCAATTTTGAACATCAAAGTGTTTAGGAAAAATCAACATTTTCTGGAATTGGGGCATGACTTTTTGTATATTTAAAATTATCTATAACATTTTGGGAACAGCATGCCAAAAATTCACAATGTTTTACCGTCTCTATTTAAAATAATTAGAGTTGGAAAATCTCCATCGACGATTTTAGACGTATCTGCAAGTAATAAAATCTTCAAAAAAGCTAATACTTATTTGTAAAAAAATATTTAATTTCTTTTTAGTCTAAAACCAATATAAACATATGGAGAAAAGTGCAAAATAATGAAAACAAAGAAAAAAAATTTGGTTCCGGCTGGATTCGAACCTACGCCCCCCAAAACCTCAAAAGATCTTCAGTCCAATTCTTAATGACCTAGGCTAGAGCATTAAAATTGAAGAGTTTCAAATGGAGGTTTTCATTAGGAGTCTACTACCTTAAGTAAAAAATCATTTGAGGTTTGATGTACGGAAACGTATATTGACCCCCTTTATATATATAAATTAAGTTACTAAAAACATTTTTTTACTAATTTGAGCCTCTATATTAGTTTAAAATTATTTACCGTTCTATCTAAGAACGAATATACAAAGTTCTAGTTTACTGTAGTTAATTTGTGTTTAAATTAAAAAATATGTTTTTATCAGTCATTCATACTCTTTTTACCAATTTTATTGTAGTAGATCTACATAGTGAAAAGTTATGATTCATTTATGCTGAAATGTATGTAAACTTAAAAGTGGAGGAAGTTAAAAGTGAGGGAGAAATATTTCTTTTGTTTTCTGTCACTTTTATTTTGGCAGGAAATATTCAGCTCATTAGTTTAGTACAATGTGTCAAATATTTGTCATATACTTATTCCAAAATTTATATTTACTGGCGAAAAATATCACCAACTGCAATACATGATCTTTATAACATTCATCTACAAAAAAATAACAACCAGCACAAATATCTCGTAGTTTCCCTTATGTTATACTTCAACAAGTTATTAGTCAGAATTATTTGATGATTAATATAAAATACACACATATCTTGATATTAACTTAAGCAAATGTAGAAAATATATAAAGGGGGTCAATATACGTTTCCGTGATGAACTTTCTATTTCTACTTCATTACAGAATAGGCAACCCGTTTTTCCAATATATATGAGCAATAAAACATGAAACAGTTTAAATTAAATTATTTTGTCCGAAATAGCACATACTACTTTCAAAGCAAGACGATTAAACTCCGAACATATCAACTATGCGGATACGGTTTAAATATTTAGATTACACATCTAAACAGTAACTTGGATAAAATTGCATACTCTATATCATATCTCTTTGCCATAATAAGAAAATAACAGATTGAGTGTAGTGTATTTCACGACACTATATAAAAGCCACAATAATTTTTGATAACTTATACTGAAATATAAAATTATATAAACATAGTTCGGGCATGGTGTGGGTAGAAAATTTCACGTAACAATATTATAAACACAGCACGTCTTAAAGAAAATGATACAAATAATCCAAAAAGTCAATTGCTGGACTCCACTTCCCCAAACAAACATGTGAATGCAACTTGTCAACAACAAGTTGAGGATCAAACAGTTTGCCCGGCACTGGAATATTTTAACACTTACGGTGTCTACAATAGACGATTTAAGGCAGCGCACTATTTTTTAGTTGGTGGGGTGCATGTTTTTTTTAATTTTCATGTTTTCCTTGAACATAAAATGGGTTTCATTTGGTACGGATGCCATAATATAGTAGTATACTGACACTAATAATTCATGTAACGAAAATATAAGTTAGTCAATTATTACGAAGAACGGATACATTTTTAAACATTTTCTTACTCGTTGACGAACAAAGACTGTGTGACAGAATCAGTGGAAATATAGGAGCTAAAACATGGTTTACACCACTATCAACAAACTCTTGTTGTAAAAATGTCTGTTTACCAAGCCATTTTAAAGAATAAAAAAATCAGAGATTTACTACTAGACACCCCTCATGTTTTACAGATATTTTTCAAAGTATGTATTTGATACAGTAAAACGAAACAAGAGTTTGCTGACAGTGGTGTAAACTATGTTTAAGTAGCTTTATTTCCACTGATTCTTTCACAGTCTTTGTTTGTCAACGAGCAAGATAATATGTCAAAATGTATCTGTTCTTCATTATAATTCACTAATCAAAATATTTCTAATATGAACTAATAGTATAAGTATACTAACAAGAGCTGTCAGTAGAACAGCGCGCTCGACTTTTTAGTGCTTGCCAATAAAACAAAACTTTGACAGTTAAGGACACACAAGACTTTAACTAGAAATTTCTAAGTACAAATCAAAAAACATTTTCATAGAGTTATCTTCTCTTGCTTACAGATAGGTGTCATGAAGCTTACAGATAGGTGTCATGATGGTACATAAGTACTCCAACTTTCAAAGTAATATCTCAAATCGTTAAGTCAACAAGTGGACAAGAATGAAAATTTTAACTGAGTCGAAAAGGGCCATAATTCAAATAAAATCCTTGACAGAATTACCTTCTCCTGCCTATGTTTGGGGATCATGATGGTAAACAAGTATTTCAACTTTCAAAGTAATATCTTAAACAGTTTAGTCAAAAAGTGGACTGGTACGAAAAAAAATTTAACCAAGATTCTAAGTCAATAAAGAGCCTTAATTTATAAAAACAAATCCTTGACAGGGTTACCTTTTCTTGCCTACAGATGGAGGTAATGATGCAAACAAGTATTCCAACTTTCAAAGCAATAGCTCAAAGAGTTACGTCAATAAGTGGATTTTACCCCTCTTCAATGTATTTTCTAAGTAAAAAAAGGGCATAATTCTGACAAAAACCTTTGCAGAGTTATGTACTCTTGTCTGTGGATGGAAATAATGATGGTACATAAGTATGGTTAGTTTCAAAGCAATATCTGCAATGGTTTTGAAATAAAGTGGGGTGGTACGAAAAACTTAACCAAACTCAATACACTTTTTAAGTCGAAAAAGGGCCATAATTCTGACAAAAAACATGACAGAGTTATGTACTCTTGTCTGTTGATGGAGGTTATGATGGTAAATAAGTATGGTAAGTTTCAAAGCAATACCTCTAATGGTTTTGAAATAAAGTGAGGTGGTACGAAAAACTTAACCAAGGTGTGACACCAACGCGAACGCGGACGCCGACGCTGAGGCGAGGAGGATAGCTCCCCTTTTCTTTGAAAAGTCGAGCTAAAAATAATGAAACATGCACCCCACCCACTAAAAAAATTGTGCACTACCTTAAGCCATGTATGGTCAACTCATTCACGGAACATTACCATATCTTTAAATCTTTGTTTTAAACAATATTTACCTTTATCTTTGCTACACCACATAAACTATAAATGAACAAGAGCACTGCAGTGCTTGATTTCACTTGTATAAGTTTTGAAGTTTCTCTTTCGTAGTAAGGCGGCAGTCCACTGAATAATTTAACTGCGATGCTTAAATCAATGAAATACAAGTACACATTGTATCAAGTCCGGGCATAATCTAAATGGCTGTGCGTATTTATCTTCATAATCATTTCAAATACATGTACATAACTCTATCGAGTTCACCTTCATTTTGATTCTATATTTGTCGAAAGTGCAAACAAATTTATGTCATGCTACGTGAAAAAAACTACCAAAATTAGAAAAAAATTGAGCTAAACATTTCAGCGAATATATCAATTCAGTACCTGATTTCTACCCCGATAAGACACTATTTTAACTTTTTCTCCTTTGATAGAAGCGCCGAGGTGATTTATTTTTACTGCACATACCTACGTTTAGGCACATTGAAATAGATTTTAATTTTTAATGCCTACCGGTTGGTGAATCACGTTGTGGAATTCAGATGCCTAGTCATGTGAAGGTCTGATAGCCATTTTACACTATGAAAGATAGTTGACAAAGCAGTAGAAGGTATTTTCATTACCATTACAGTATTCGACCTGTTGTGTTTCGCCAGTAAATAACAAACAATATTTTGTTCGTTTCAAGATTTTTCTGCTTAGATACCAAGCATGTGAATGCTAACAATAAACTAAACAAACCAAATTAATTTGGCAAACTTTGGTTACAAAACTATATACATGTAGCTGTCTTGAAATTAAAAATAACGCTAAAAAAGGAATATTCTACCAAAAATATACTTCCAAGTGTTCTTTATTCCATGTGAAACAAATTTTACTCGAAAGGAAATGGCTTTTATCTGTGCATTTTTGTACATACAAGTGTGTTATCACTGAAAGTATATGCTGGTACCGATGTGGAGCAATAATATTAACATAGTATATATTCGTCCCGGTACCGATCTTGCAATAAAATGATGCCGACATTTCTTTTGACAACGTTTGATCTTAATCAAAACCTCAACAAAGTTAGTGTCACGTGTTTTATAAAATCGAATTCAAGTCGTAATGCTTACCTTATCACTTTTCGTCCCGAGAGGAAATCAACGTTTGAAAGTTGAAAAAGTCTCACGCCCATCATATAACTAGTTAAAACGTCTGGAAAAAAATATAATTAAACAGAAAACTTAAATTTCAACTATACACAACTTCAGTTATATACCATTCAGAGATGATGTACCATTACAAAGTAATATCTTTACGACAACCATTATTTCTTAAATTTAGATCTAAATTAATTCAGTGTAATTTAGACAATTTCGAATAATCAATTAGTCACGACAAACCAATTTACTTAGCGCTCATGAAAAAAATGTCAATACTTACGGAGAGCGTTCAGTTACAGATGGATAGACTGTGAACTTTTGCTTAAATCAAAGTATGATGACGACAAAGTCCTTTTAATAAAACCCCAACCAGCCAGCAATTACGGGTTTTTCACAGACCTCTGCGCATGCGCGACATCAATGAATATTGACCGTATTAGCAACTGAGGGGGCAGTTACATGCCACTGCATAAGCGATATATACTGATTTTATATTTGTTTTATAAAACACTAACGAGATTGTTGAAAGCCATTTACTGATGTTTAATATTAGATTATTCTTTTAATCATTCAAATATATTTAAAGTTATTATTTAGAATGATCAATGAAAAAAGTAAACGACAGACACATCTACTCGACGGTTATTTTCTTTCATAAAATGGTACGGTAACAGTTTTAAATATATTTTACCTAAACCCTTTTAATGTCTCCCTTTTTTCTCTAAATGGGGATATGATTTTAAAAAAAATTAATAATCTCTGCAACGATTAATAGTTTTAATATACAGGATTAATAATTAACTGCACGGTCCTGAATACACTTGTCCATGTTAACTGAAATAAATTTGCATGCACAGCGGTCTTTTTTTTGTTTTCTGTCTAAATATCTTTTAAATAGTATAACGATGTTAAACTTTTAGTTAAAATAAGATATAATGTTGAAATTAATAGATATTCATTTATATTTTTACAGATCTATACATCATTAAGAAGAATGAAAACGACCGCGTCGCGTTTTTCATTTTTTTGTATCACCATTATTTGATACTATAACAACACTTTTAAAGCTATGAGAATTATTTTCGTGTTTCTTAAAAAGAAATCATTTTGTGTACAAGCAACAGCAGCGTTTTGAAACGATATTCTTAATGATTTATATATACTTTTACCCGGAAAAGTAGAAGAATAAATGAATAAAAACTGCCCGTACACCCGTTTCTATACTTCCAAGTTATAGAAGTATGTTAGCATTTTTAAAGCATTTTCTCTCTTTTCATTTACCTCTTAGTATTATGGCAACACTTTCCAGTTCTTGTTATATAAAAACTTTTTTTCACCCGTTTTTTCATCATCTGTTTTCAAACTGATTGCGGAGCTATGTACACGCGCCGATGTACATAGGTCCGTTTTTCTAACTATTTCTAACTATTTATACTAATTTGCTTTCTTTAGAATATGTTGCTGACATCGTAAAATAATCGTAGATTATTTTAAAGTCATGATTGATGTGTTATAAAGCTGTAGTAAGTTAGTATAGGTCCGTGCCCGAAGAAGTTGAGTTACGGAAAAAAACTCACGCTGTACTTGCCATTACTATTTATCATTATTTGCTTCCGTTTTCAAGTTCGCTTTGACATTTTTCAAAACGTTTTATTGAAATTTACTTCATATCTTCTTTATTCTTTTGTTTAGATAATAGATTAGTTTAAAGTAATTTACAATTAACCGTATATATCAATAGTTGATACACAATTTTAAGTGTTTCTGTTTGAAGAAAGAAAACCCTTTACCACGTATTTTGCTTTATTTTTTTTTAATTCTAATACAAGTACGAATTTACTTAACTTATTAAGAAATACATTACTAATATTTTGTTGAAATGCTGAATGCACAGTTGTATTAATTTCTGTAATAATTTATACCAGGGTCCGTATATATACGGACCCTGTTTATACACATTCATGAAATTGTAAATGAAGCCTTCGACGGCTATTCTTTTCTTTTCTCCATTGTATAATTTTATCATTTTCTCGGCTACAATTAAAGTTACAAAATATACTTATTTAAGTAAGGATATAATTCATAGTAGAAATAAGTTAATTATTTAGCAAAATACACGCTTATCCAAGGTCTTTCAAATAGTATGGTCCGGAAACGAGAGTAATACGATAAATAACTTGCCTCGGATCACGTGACAAACATCCGGGTACCCGCCATTTTGGAAAAAGAAAGAAAATATTGAAACTTTATATCTACGTATATCTCGATATTTTACCAATCAATTTGACCAACAAAGAGATCCTTAATACAATATATGCATTCCCTTATCATAATATGACATTATTTTTTCCCGATGTTTTGGTTTAGATGGATTTACGCATTGGAAAGTTGACTTGATATGAACGTTTTTTTTCACAAATGGCCGAAAGCCGAAAACCGACCTAATTTTAGCGCTTCTTTCCTACTTGCATGGTGTTCATGGGATTGATGTTACATCTTTTTCTCATAGATTTAAGTCTAATATACGTCTGTTATGTCTTAGATTTTCGTATTTCACCCGTATTTTAATTTTCTGGGACGGTAAGATCCGATCAAAATCTAAAAAATGGCGTCACCGGTGAATTTTTTCGCGATTCGGTGATATTTTGTGCACAGTTTTTCACTGTATATTTAGGGTCAAATGATAGAAAATTGCTAATTAAAATGTAAATTAAGGGTTACATTTTGTTTGTTATGAATTAGATTTTCGTTTTTTTATTGAATAACATAATAACGTACAGTTTTGTAAGACCAATATCGCGAGTCAAATTACCATCCATCGCTAAAACGCGCAAGACGGAACAGCATGGACCGTGTTTAACTCGCGTTTAAAACAAAAGTTTATTATATATAAAGGTTTTAATTTCACAGTTTTACAGGAAATTTTCTCAGCTTTCCAATTATACCATTTTTTAAATTAAAATTGGTATTTAAATGACAAAATAACGGGCAGTTTTGCATACAACTATCGGACAAAATACCAGTTAACTCGCTCGGCGTGATAAATGCACGGTGTGATAATCGCTTCCAGGTTAAAAATCGATAACCGAGACAAGATTATCAGTACGATAAGACGTTTATAGAGGGCGTTTCTAGACCATACTATTTGAAAGACCCTGGCTTATCATAGGATTATTCATTCATGATACATCAAAACAGTAATACGCTTCCGTTATCGGGCCGAAACTGCCCCCTCATTCGCCGATCGATAACTGTTTGTGCTCTTTAACGCTGAAGAGTACGCAAGAACGATAAGTCTGTGAAAAACCCGTATTTTAAACACTTTATTGCTAAAGATATTTTCAATACTGATAATAGTACTATCCGTCTGCATCCAGGCCACACCACTGGGAGGCGCTCTGATCATGGCCCGCCCTATTCCCCCAAAACATAATGTTTGAGCAGTTGATTACTTTTATTTAATGAGTCGGTGTGTTGAACACTCGCTGAGGTCCGAAAACCTGCCTTCCCAACTGGAAGTTGTATGATATGCGAGGAAATGTATTTAGTTACTAATATTCTCAGATAGCATAATTTGCTTACTCATATGTCAAAATGTGAAATACGTTTACGTCAATTTATGCTGCTTGCCCTCTCACAATAGTTTCTATAAAGTAGAAGTCGGTCATGTTACATGAATCACAGATTTGTTAATTCTCAATATATATAAATAAATTTGTTAATTCCCAATACATGTACATACAAATCATCAGCTGGGTTGGGTGTTATATTTAATTATGATAAAATACTCCTGGTCAAATTATTTTGGTAACTCATTACAAAATTCATTTAACTATGATTGATTATTTTAGAAAATTAATGAATTGATATTTTAACGCAACTCTACAACATTCACTTTGCTCATCTTTGATATGCGATTGAAAGTGTTTATGAATTTCGACAGAACCTGCATTTTCCACTGAATGGCTGCTTTTAAAACATGATTCGGTTGTTTGGAGATAAAAGGAATTTTCAAATGTCTCACTGGACCTTTTCACGTTCCTGTAGTAGTTGAAGTGGCTTGTTTTCAAAATACGGTATCTCCCCATGGCTACCAAAATTCTACATGGAACAGAATTCTTTGAGCAATTTTGGTAGAGCTTCATGCAAGGAACAGCCCTGCCAAGTTTCATCAACACTGATTAGAATTAGTGAAGAAATTAAGGTGCTAGAGTATAAACACAGTTATATATTGCATTTTTTGTTAAATCAAGGGCCATAACACTAGAAGAACTAATCCGATCAAGCCCATAATTGAACTCATCTGAGATCTTACTGTCATCAGGAACGTAGAATCTATTCTACGTTCCTGCTGTCATACACATTCTCTGTAAATATGATTAGGATTAAAGAAGAAATAAAGGTGCTAGAATGTAAACATAGTTAAATATAGCAATTTTTGTTAAATCAAGGGCCATAACTCTGGTAGAACCAAGCCCATAATTGAACTCATCCAAGATCTAACAGTTATTCACATTCTCTGTAGATATGATTAGGATTAGTGAAAAATTGAAGGTGCTAGAGTATAAACACAGTTATATATTGCAATTTTTGTTAAATCAAGGGCCATAACTCAGGAAGAACTAATCCGATCAAGCCCGTAATTGAATTCATCCGAGATCTTATGGTCATACACATTCTCTGTAAATATGATAAGGATTAAAGAAGGAATGAAGGTGCTAGAGTGTAAACATAGTTAACTATTGCATTTTTTGATAAATCAGGGGCCATAAATCAGAAAGTACTGATCCGATCAAGTTTATAATCAAACTCATCCGAGGTCTTGTTGCCGTATACATTGTGATCAAGTTTTATTATGATTGTTTAAAAAATGTAGATACTAGAGTGTAAACAAACTAATTGTGGATGGACGGCTGGACATTCAATGATCCGACCACTTACCCATTCTTTTTGTAGATTTTCCAGAAATCTAATGTGTGATATTATATGTTTGAAATAATTTACAGAAATCAATATAATTTTTTTTATTATATCTCTAATTTCTAAAGTCACAAATAGATTCCACTACACTGAAGATGGCTTATATTTCAAAGGTCACTTAGAGAAGTTTTATTGATGTTCCTGTTTTTTTTCAGCACAAAGCAATGAAGCAGTGATTTGGATAATTTTGATAGAGGTCAACTAAGTTTCAATCATGCAATTCATGAATTGTAATCTTGTTTGCACCTCAGAAATTGTCAGCTTTAAAGCAAAACTATAAAATAATATTTAGTGGCGAGGTTATATATGGTTATTGTGTGCCACAGAAGTCAAGATAGAGTTATGGTTCATGTGCACTACACTTTCTCTCAATGTGCTTGACCATTGTAATACGAAGTTGTATTGAATTCCAACCAGTAGTTTTCAAGTTATGCTCTGGACAAGGAAAAGTAACAAAAGGCAATAACGCTGTAATTAGTTAAGATGGAGTTATGGTTCTTGTGCACTGCACCTACTCTCAATGTACTTGACCATTGTATGAAGTTGTATTGAATTCCAACCATTAGTTTTCAAGTTTAGCTCCGCACAAGGAAAATGCAACAGACCGACCAACCACATGCCTGACCAACCACCGGGTGACTCCGATATACCCCCCTAAACTTCGTTTCAGGGGTATAAATAGTATTATCTAAACTAAATGGTTATTTCTTTACACTTGATGTGGACTAAAAAACTATATTTAAAGGATGGGCAATTTTGCCAGGATTTCAAGACTGCCCAATTCACCCAGCACTGATTGATCATGAACTAGATCTACTGCTGAGGAACAAGGTAAAGTAATTTACAAAATACACAACTAACAGAAGTCTGAAGTATTGGAAGACTTTATTGTTTGTTTACATAATTCACAAGATGATACCATGATATGAAAGCAAATACAAAATTTAATACAAGGACTTTTGTATCCCAGTCTATTGAGCTGTGGTAACCCAAACCAAAATCCATCCTTGCTGCAAAGTAATGAAAGTATCTAGAAAATAAGAAATTTGAAACCTTCTATTACTATGTCTGCAATATCCCTTACCAAATAGTTTTATTTTTCTAAAATGGACATGTCCATTCAGTAGCATTAATTGTTCACAGAGGTGCTCAATGAAAATTACTGACTGAATAGCGACCAGTGTAGATCATGATCAACCTACACAGATGTACAGACTGATCATTATAAATCTTCACTAACCACAAAGACAGAACAATTTTCAGCCATCTGGATAAAGGTTACAAAGTATCCTACAGACTAATCTACTGACCTCTGGAGTTTTAGAAAATAAATACGAGACTATGTACTCTAGTCTTCTAGTCGCAGCAATCGTACAGAAAGTGATTGTAATAAATAAACTAGAACTGCCATTGTCATGGCTTGAATACCCCCGCTTACCGCTTTGTCAGAATCAACAGTGGCCATTTAGAGCTCAAGGAGAACCTTCCTGTTATATCTGAGGGTAGTAAGCCTATGCATTGCTTAGTTATGCATTCTGCATTCTTACAACTTTGTTGTGAGGGGGAATTGGTCATGAACAAACTGAACAAACTGCATTGTGGACAGGCATTCTTAAGAATATTAGCAGACTAGCTTTTTGAAGTCAAGGCCCCTGTGACCTTGACCTTTGACCTGGTGACCTCAAAATGGATAGGGGTCATCTACTAATCATGACTAACCTCCATGCCAAATATGAAGACTGTGGGTCAAAGGAATCTTAAGTTATTGGGGGCGGACAAGCTTTTTGAAGTCAAGGCCCCTGTGACCTTGACCTTTGACCTGGTGACCTCAAAATGGATAGGGGTCATCTACTAATCAGGACTAACCTCCATGCCAAATATGAAGACTGTGGGTCAAAGGAATCTTAAGTTATTGGGCGGACAAGCTTTTTTAAAGTCAAGGCCCCTGTGACCTTGAACTTTGACCTGGTGACCTCAAAATGGATAGGGGTCTTCTACTAATCAGGACTAACCTCCATGCCAAATATGAAGACTGTGGGTCAAAGGAATCTTAAGTTATTGGGCGGAAAGCTTTGATTTTAGTCAAGGCCCCTGTGACCTTGACCTTTGACCTGGTGACCTCAAAATGGATAGGGGTCTTCTACTAATCATGACTAACCTCCATGCCAAATATGAAGACTGTGGGTCAAAGGAATCTTAAGTTATTGGGCGGACAAGAAAAAACCGACGGACGCCGGACGGCCGGACAGCCGGACGGCCGGACGGACAAGCTGATTCCAGTATACCCCCCTTACAACTTTGTTGTGCGGGGGTATAATGATGGCAGTTCAAGCAGCTACATATAGCTACTTCATGTGACAAATCAAAAAGCAATTATTATAACCAGTATGGTTTTAGCTACAAGCCTGCATTGGCTTGATCGTTTGTTACAAAGGAATGAATGAAACTAGCCTGCAAGTACTGAAACAATTATAAAAAGCTTGGACCCGCAAGTGGTTAGAAATCATAAATTGGAGTTATTTTCAAGGTTGGTCATTTTTGGTTTGGGTGCCTTTCGGTTTATTTCAATTAGGATTTATAAGATTACCTATATAAGATCCTTGTTTCAATTTAAACTTTTCAGCTTTTTACGAACATAATTATGCATTTTGAACCAAAATCTGAATACATTGGAGAAAAGTTTTAATTCAGTTCCTGAAACTAGATTTTTATGAACGTAACATTATATCAATACCTTTTCATATATGAATCATTACACATTAATTCTACACCCAGCAGAGGGCATTCATCAAGTGGTGCACATGAGAATCCATAGCTGTATTTTTCACTCATGATGAGCCAGCAATACACTGTAGGCCTATTTTGTTCAACTATTTGTCATTAACTTAACAAAAAGTAATTAATCCGAACAAAAATTTCAGTTTAATGACTTAACTCCTTCCTTGATTATGTTAACAATTCATGTACAAATAAAATTTTACTTTATCATTATTATAATTATTTTAATTTTTATTTTAAATATAACTGATATGAAGAGACTCCTGTAAAACGTGCTTCACAAAATTTCACAACCATTACCTTGTACACAGTAATGAAAATGAAAAGATTTTATAAATAAGCATGAAAATATTATAAACAATATTTACAAAATACATACAAAACGCCTTATAAATAATATCATTGTACTGTATTGAAATGCAAAGTATCGACTCCCACTATATAAATAGATATATCACTGATGAAAAACAGGATTCTAAATACCCTTAAAAAATATTCCAAACAACTGTTAGAAATTTTTTATCTCAATTTTCCTAATAAATTTTCAAGGCAGAATTGAGGACTCGAACCCGAACCATACAGGTTGCAAGGTCTTTTGTTTAAACTGGCCAGGTTGTAGCTCCACCCAGTCACAACCAGACCAGAGGAGCCATTTCTCTGCGCATCAGTATTTTTTCTTTTAAAAACCCAAATCTAGAATACTGAAACACACAGCTTTGTTACAAAGATTACATCTCTATTCAGTCATTTTACCATAGGCAAATTATTTCATGAAACCTGTATAAACCCTCCATAGACAGAACAAAGACAGCATTCACAATCATTCCATCATCTACATCTCATGTCACATAGCTAAAAAATAAACGTCTGGGGAACTATCTAAATTCCTCGCCAATATTATAAATAAAACCCTTTTAGTTCTTGATGCAAAACATTCAAACTAATATCTGTCTGTACTGCAAAAAAAATGCATTATCTACTGTGTTACTGAATACTGACCATAAGTTAACTTTGCCACACCATAAACTTGTAAAGCCGAGACAGTATTCCTTAGAAACTGCGACTCGAAAGTGAAGAAACACATCAGCTTCACACAGTTTCTTTCTCAACAGATTCTTGTTCCCTGTCTGCTTATAGCAACAACTGCATGGATTACTCATGCTTTCCTTATCAGTTTCCCTAATTTTCACTATGCTGACATCTCAGAAAATATACCTGTATTAATGCTCTTATCTATACAAAAATATACAATAGTGCATATCACAATCCCACCCCCCTCCCCCCAATTGTTCCAGTTACACATATTTATGTTAACTTGTCCATGAACACTCACCAAACAATATATCTTAATTGCTCATTTCGTACAAAATATTACACAGTTGTTTCAGATTCTAATGTTTCAGATCTGTACTGCTACCCTGCTGTAATTCTAGACGATACCATTTACTATCGACCTTGGCCCAGTGCAGACTATGATTTGACTGTAAGATGTACGGTCTGACTATGGTCTACACTGTCAGTAAATATGAAACTGCCTGCAAGAGCATATTAAGGGTCAATTTAAGAACACTTTTTGTGGGCCACTTCAAAGTGAATGTCTTTCCGTCAAAATCTTGTGCCCATACTCTACTGGTCATCTTTAGCTGGTCCAGCCATCTTTATCACTTTAAGTACATGTGTACCTAGCATCTTTATAATGTATTTTGTTTGCAATCATATATCCATATTTATCAAACATCTGTCATTTCTTCAGCATGCGACGGTAAATTCATGACCCTTGACCTTCCGAATTCCCTGTCGATCCCAGCAGTCCCTGAATGTGATCTCTGAAAGTCTGCGTAAGGTGGCGGAGACTGAGCCCTCGATAGATCTGAACCATCGTACTTCAGGGTGGAGTCGATATCTGCCCCACTTGCTATACTTGTTCCGATCCCACTCTCTGTAATATACACAAACATTTTAATTTGTACTTGCCACATCAATACTCTCATTTTAGTAACACAATTTCAACTCGACTGTAAAAACAGCAATATAATCACTTGATTTACTAATGATTAATTTATACTAATTTATTTAATCTCGAGTTCTTGCAACTTATCTTAATTGCTCTCAAACTTCCTGAAGTAATCACTATGTTATGTAAGGGAGATAACTGCTATTATGGCAGGAATTAAAGGTGCTACATGTTTAATATGCAAGGGAGGTAATCAGACTCTATGACAAATCTTAGGAACACCTCGACAGAACTTGTATTTAAAAGCATAGTACTATCAAGTGTGTGATCTAATTTCGAATGACATCCACAGAATGAAAGTCTCAACTCTCAATCTTACCTGTTGACATGAAGGTCAAAGATCTTCTGTACGTTCTGGGGCTATCAGCAGGGTTCAACGCTAAGTTCATGGCCCCGAATCCCGACTGACTACTGTTAGAAGATGATGTACTACTGACTGATATGATTGAATGAGGACGTTTGTTTCCCTGACGTAGAAGATCATTTGAACACACAGCTATAGAATTTCTGCACCGAGCTGAAACATAAAAAGATTCCTTTTATATAGTTATTTTGAGATATTATATAGTAGATAATTTTTAGAAAAATTTTTTTATTAAAATTTAAATTTTCATACTGTTAAGAAAGACAATAAAAAATCTACATGCTAAAGATTAATCACATGTAGTCTGCCAATATATTCAAACATTTCGAGACGGATTAAATTTTTAATTTAATGAATGACTAAAACATTTCAACACGATATAATTGCATTATTAGTCTTTTTTTGGGGGGGTTTTTTATTGGGGGTGAGAGGTTTTTGGGGGGGGGTTTGAAGGTTGAGAACATAATTAGTTTCAACTTAAACTATCAATTTATGCTAATCAACAAATTCATATGAATTTGTTTTTTTACAGATACTGACTTGCAAAATTCATACTATGCATTAAAGATCATTCTAAGTCAAATTCCTGTTTATCAGGGAAATTCGGTATTCAATTTTTAATTGTCAAAATTCTTAAAAAATGTTGAAAATTGTACATTAAAATTTAAAGGAGTACATTTTACAGCTGAGTTATTTATGATTTACATACGTTCTCTACTGCCAACAGCTATGTTGATGAATCGATCATTGATGTTGTCGGAGCTCGGTTTGATATCTAAGCACGGTTTGTTCCCAATACCCATGGTAGCAAGCTCTGAGAGACGATTTTCTGCAATAAAATCACGCATAATGACAATTAACATGCTTTACCGTCATAAAATTGCTGTGAAAAAGTAGGGAGTCCGTAAACTTTTCTGTTATAATACAAATTTTGTGTATAATATCTTCAAAACAGTAAATGTGAAATTTCTTGCTACAGCTTACATAACAACAGTTTGTGTAACTTTTTTCCAGGTGTTTATTCTTTTAAAATAGAAACATTTTGCTATTTTTATTTTCATTTTACTGCACACTTACCCCTGTTCCTTATTGCTTGATTCCATAAGACTTTGGTCATATCTTTCACCCAACATTTCTTCAGTTCAGAGCTTGGTGCCTGTAGGATGTAGTTCTCACCAGAGTTACGTCGCCGCCACCAGATCTCAAACTTGTAACCTGAACCCTCATAGTCCTGGGTCAAACCAATATCTGACATCTAAAAAATATGGCAAGGTTTATACCGGTTAACTCATTTCACAACTACACAGGTTACCATGAACATATTCTGCAGGTATCGGTGATTAACAGACAGCCAAGAGTTTGGATGCATAATAATAAAATCAAGAGTGCGTAACACAATTGATTTAATTTTTCACATCCGAAAACTGACTGTATGTTAATCAACGATAAAATACCTTACAAACACAATTTTGTCTTTAAAAAATATCCCAAACAATGTTCAAGGCATTAAAACTTCTCACTGTAACTTACAAGAACGGAATGCGATTGAGTGCGCGAGTCATTTATCGCACGACATGCCCGATGAAAACGTGACTCTACTGCAAGTGTGAGTTAACTTTATATATAATTATATGACCTAGTTCCTTCTTTGCATATATATAGAAACAGCAAAGGTCGTGTTAAAATGATCTTTATACTTCTCTGACAGAGTCAAAACTTCACAAGTACAAAGAAGAACAATTATAGAACTGCAAATAGGCACACATTTTTACCTTAAAACTCATCTTGTATACATAATTGTCCTGAAATCCACTTCTGCTTCTTCTTGTTTTGCTGAACAGAATCAGGTCTTCAAACAGGAAGACATGGCGCATAAATTTACGTCTGCCGTGATAGACTAGAAATTCATCCTGTCGAAGTAGTCTCCCTTGCTCCTGTAGATTAACCTGAAAAATTAATGATGTTAACATTTTACAGTCAAATAGCTTGATTTATTCTTGCAGTTAGTTCTTTGGTTACATTAACCCATTTATACCTAGATATTTATAATGGGATCTTCTGATTTCTAATTTTGGAAAGTCTATTTCTTTAGATAGGGGTGTTTTTCAGAATTATGACCCAAAAGGGTAACAACTTTAATCCATTTGTTTGAGGCCTGCTTTGAAAAGGTATATATTCTAATAGATACTAAGCAATAATGAGTTAAGTAGGGAAGTACCTACTTAATCACTAATCACAAGTTTTCAATCCCCGCCCCCACGCTCTCTTAAAAAACTTATGTTCAGTAGGGCGGTTGACAAACAGTAACTATTGTAACTGTTCTTTGCACATATACATACTATCAATACAAATATGAAACAGGTTTACAAGGACACATTAAATATTACAAGATATACCGCTACTTTTGGTTCAGAATCTTCCTGCTGAATGCATAAAACATGTTAACTTACATCACAATCCTTTAGCGCATCCATCGCCAAGAGATCGTTTCCATGACGAAGCTGGAATCTCACCATATCTTCTGCTGCTTTGAGATCCTGGTACTCTGGTGCCGTACGTGGACACTCATTCAAGACTTGTTTGATCAACAAGGCGTATTTCCCCATCCTTTGTACTGGCTTTAGGAGGTAACTTGACAGATCCATCTTGTCTCCCAGCTCAAGCTGCTTCTCCTGTGAAACATCAAACGCAACAAAATTTAAACCCCACTTTTCAGAGAAACCAACATGTTCAGGTTTGTGGTAAGTTCAGCATAGCATTTGGAAGTTCTACTGCTTGAATTTTCATAGTTAAACTGCCTGAATAATTTGAGAAAGAACTGCAAAATTATTGAACAATTTTGGGGTCTTAAGTCAAAGCCATTTACTCTCAGTAAATGAAAAATTGAGGATAATACTATTGCCCTTCTCACTGTGGCAACAGTTTAGAGAGCCTATCAGTGAGCTAGGTGAATAGTTTTGTATGTAGTCAATTCAGAGTAAAACAAAAAGTTTACGATATTTTTTTTGGAAGAATCAATACTTACCCTGAAGAATGTTTTGCCATACTCCGCCATCAGATTATCAGATTTGGGTTTATTCTTGTTGTATAAGGCATACAGATGAAACTGATTCTCCTGAAATAAAATCACACAATTCTGAAAACTGAATTAACTACACAGTTGTGAAGCAAAATTCTAAATGGTTTGATATCCCAGATGTGCTGTTCTTTGACCTCAACCCGTCCTTTTACTCTATCCCTAATTAAACTTGCTGCAACATTTAACCTTAGGCTGTGCATGTTTTCCTTATACCAAAACCTTATGCCACCCCTAACCTAGTCCTTAGTTAAGTCAAGCCATTGGTGAAATCTAGCTGTAAGACAGTTCAGGCTTTCCATATGCCCTGTTACCTATCACTCTGTCTATAGATTGTTTTGCCAAGTATGATAATCTTGAGAGCCTATTCAAATAGCTTGTTTCTATAAAACTAGTGAGAAATATTTGAGAACATACATGCATAAGAAAATATCTGGCAATGAGAAACGGATTCCTTTTCGAAGCTTCCATCTCCTGTAGAAAATACTGTTGATGAAACTGAAAGATCTTCTCTATGTTCCCGAATATCACATTTCTTTTCCCGCGCAGGGCCTGTGGAACGTCTTCCCGCTCCATCTCAGGGATGTAATGCTCCACAATGAACCGTAAAGAGCAGGCGTAATCTCGTTCCGTCTGAACCATCTCACTCATGATCAAAGACAGAGTTCTGAAAAAGCAAAATTTAAAAAAAGATAAATTTGTGTCTCTTTATAAAACCAAGAATTAAGAAGGCTCATTTTACTTTCAGCTTAGTCATAAAAGTCATAATATGAAAGATCGTACACAAATCTTTCAAACGTTTTCACCTAATCCTGGGCCATACTGTTCGATTTGTTGATTTTCACAGAGCATTCCTTTAACAGGTAACAGCACTGTCTGAAATTGAAACCTTGACAATCTAATCTAGAAAATAAATATTTCTTGAATTTAAAGCCGATCAAGACTTTTGTTTTTTACCTTCTGCTTTTCATCTCTTTGTCACTAAGGTTGAGATCACCCAAGGGTCGCAGAGGTGTGTTACACGTCTGTTCTGTGAGATGGGTGTTAACAGGAACAGGTGTCCACTCCTTGCGCATATACTCTTGTTCTTCTGTTCCCATGGAAACCACACCTTCATCCTCTTCAGGTAGACTGAAATATATATATATAACAAATGTCGCTCTAGTTTGATTCAAGTATAAGCCAATCACAGTTGACAGTGTTACTGAGCACCAGCACCCCATTATAAGCACTAACTGCACTGCACTTCAAAGGTATCAAGTTCTACAATATTACAAGTCCAAGATATTAATCCTTTCTAATAGTTCTATTAATTACTGAATCAATAACATCCAATCACCGCTTCAATCTATACCATGTTTCTATTTCTTGATAAAAACTATCCAGTCTTACGAATGCATGCACAAAATTTAATCATTCATTCTGCTCCAACAGTTTTTTCATATCGATAGTCATTGTTTAAAGAAGGTAAAGATGTGTTATGAACGTTGAACACTACTTTAAATGCAACTTAAGTTGACCTGTGATAGACAACTAATAGAACAGATCAGGATCAGACTATGCCATTGCCCAGGCTGATCTGGATCCGTACCAGTTGCAAAGGTTTAACGTTGACTCTCGCAAAGAAAAACTCAAATTTCCCGCATATCTTACCTGGGCAGACTATCCGAACTGCCTGTTATCATACTGTCAGTCCTTCCATTCTGTCTAAGGGAGTGAACTCTAGCACTCTGAGACTCAGTTACTGCCCCTTGATCTTCTTCAAGAATTGGAGGTGACAATCCTGTCTGAGGTGAAGATATTGCACGTCGTAAATGTTTTTTCACATTTTTCCCTTGCGAAGAGTTCAAACTACCGCCTCTTGGAGAGAGGCTTGAATTATTTGATGAATCTATAACATTCGGTACAAGAAAATTTCTTTGATCCGATTGGTTTAAATTTTCTTTGGATGAATCTGTCACATTAGCACCATATACTTTATCACTTGTTTGATCCTGGTACCCTGAATTTGGTCCTTGAAAGTTACGGGGCTGTATGAAAGAATGTGCGGGTGAGCTATCTGTCGAATGGCAAGGTGAGGTTGAACTATGGCTGGGGGAGCAAGGAGAAATAATAGAATGGCTTGGCGATGAGTTAGTTGATGATGAGGAGGATGACAATGAGGTGGATTTTTTCAGTTTTTCCACTAGCATCCTTGAATAGGTTTTAGGCACTACTGGCGTACTTGTCTCTTTTGGTTCCCAGTGTGATTTAGCACTGGTTCCCTGTCCTGTACCTGGGGATGACTTAATATCATTTGGTAGAGAAACAGCACTATACGAGGAATATTTACTTAAATCGGCACTGTATCTTTGATGTGAACTAAGAGCAGATGATGATTTCATCTGCACTGCAGATGAATCTTGCTCTAACTGTTCCCTGAATTGTTGTAGCGTATTTCCGCGTAACGTCAACATTTTTTGAGTTTCTACGCACCGATTCTGTGCAGTGAGACACTGTTCTAAAAGTTTGTCATTCCCAAGTCTCTTTGCGATATCGGACATGTTTGTGAAAGTGTCGTCTGCTATCGGAGGATGTTCCTGCAGATAGAGTTCCAGACTATGTAACAACTTCTCGAGTCCTGCTGGGGTGGCGCAGTGCTCCATTTTCATACTTGCAACATACTTCATTGCTTCCAATGCCCACTCGTATGTCTGAGGAAACAAAAATATAAGGTAATTTTGAAGCAGATCGAACATTATTAAACCTTACATTGTAGAACCTGAAGATCTTTTTCTAAATTAACATTCCACCTAATATAGTGAAGTCAATTGCAAAATCACAAAAAATAATTTAAAAAAGTAAAATAAGTTGGTTTAAACAGAAGTCACTTTTGTGCATATGCATCTTCTGTTTTAATTCATTTTCTTTCTTTGATAACAGGTTTTGAAAACTACTGAGAAAACATTTTTGAGGGGCACCAGTTTTCATTGATTTCATGGTCGGGTCCATCTATAAATTTAACATCCCAACAAAAATCTGTCAAACGTAACTATTTATTATGAAAAAATTAAATTCAAGAAATTAGGTACATAATTTTATGGACATGTATTTTGATTATTTAATGCCAATGAATTTACATGCATCCAAAGTAGATACCTTATCTAAATACTGGTAACATTTTGATGTGGCTTCAATTCTCTCCCTTGTTTCCTCAAGTCGTTCCGAGAACTGCTGCAGATGGCGCTTCAGCATTTTTGCAAGTTCCTTGTACCCAGTCACCTCATCAAAGTCTCCAGACTGGGCTAATGTACTAGCTTCCTCTAACAGATCATTCCCTTTCTCTATATGTGTCTGAAATAGAACAATTCATAATTGAAAAGACAAAACTCATGAATCAAATGGATGAATTTATGATTGAAAAGAAAAAGCTCATGATTCAATTGAATGAATTTACGACTTAAAGGGCCGAATTTAATTATGACTGAAATGGATGAATGTAGGACTGATATGGAAGAATTTATGATTGTGTTTTCAAAGTGTAAGAGTTTCCTCCCTTGTTATCGAATGTCCATAGATGCAGCAGTCATGTGATTTACTACAACAATTTTACTGGAGCTGACACTTTCACAGCAGTAAATGTAATTAGCTTTTACATCTACAAATTCATTTTAGCTTGATTGAAGACTGTGGAACATGGCTTCTTGACTTATATAAATCACTCTCCAGACACCATCCATTACCAGGGTTTGAACCCTTGTCCCAGTTTCATGAAAATACTTCAGTAATAACTCAGTAACCTGCTTCTTATTTCCATACTTATCAGCCCCTTGCATGTTTATTCATTTAAAGAATTCATCCAAGTTACGTTTATATAAACTTGTCAGGTTTCTTTGCAGGAAATGGTGGTTTTATAGCAAATAATTTACATATGTAAATTCTTAAAATTCTTGACATGTACTCGAATACATTTGTCGCTATATCTGACTTGCATTTAATGTTATACAATTTTTTTTTCTTTCAACATCAATTCATAAACAAAAAGACTATTGTAAAAGATTAAGAAGTGGCAAAAATAAATACCTGTATCTTTTGTGACAATATTTGACCTCAAAACAACTTACTTAGCTAAGCAATAACTTAAGTTTCTTGTTGAAAATTCCCTATTTTCACAAATTTCCCACTTCACTGATTCAATAATCATGCAAAATATTCACTTCAAATTGATTTACTTAAAAGAGAATTATTCATATATTGCTATTATAAAATTCCCAAACAAGTCACAGAATCTGCACACCAATCACGCAGAATTTTGTCACGCGAAATTACCCAAGTTACATAAGCAAACAGTGCAGATCATGATCAAAGTACTTTTGCTATAATCTGCACTAATCATTATGTCAGAATCACCTGACATCAGCAGGTTAAGAATTAATATTATTCCTAAACACTAATGAAAACACTAACTATAACTTGACACTCGGCATAAATCTAACAGACACTTACATATATATGTGTAAAACCTGACAAACTTTAACTTCTGCTAAAATCCTGTATTGTAATATTATACATCACAATGTGCAGCAAGAAAATCCATTTCTCAAGAAGTTTTAATGCGCAATGATGTAATTCAAATGGTTTGCAAATGCATTCCTTTTAGATAAGTTATCACTTCACAGCAAACACGGGTCAAACTTCCTGACATTACAATATCTGTGCCCACATACCAGTAACTATATTATTAAAACAAAAACAATCTCCGTTTGCTTTTTTTCATGCCATAAAACTACAACAAACATAAAACAAATTTCTGACTTTTTTCTGCATTTTGAATTCTTTAGTGCTATTATCGTCCCAATGTTTGTCAGGAAAATCACGATATCTTTATACTTTACAGTATTAACCTTTAAATCTTTTAGGCCAGGAATGATGACTTAAAAATAATACTATTATTAATTTTTCATCATCCACCATTCTGTAACAATGCAGAAATATAATATATCCAACTGTAAAACTTCTACCCGAGTTTAATCCACCATGCTTAATTACGGCTTAAAGAACTGTCACCAAAATATGCTACAAAAACAAACAGCACCAAATTTAGCTTTATTGTAGAGTTTTTTTATATCACACTATAACTAAAGAATCCTTATTGAACAATCCAGGTGTGTTAAAACTAATGGCGACAATTTTGCAGAGCAGGTAATATGTCTATCTGCCAGAGACAAAATCAATGCTATATTATAGCCTGATTGGAAATGCTTGCATGCAGCCACTGTCTGTGTCTTTGAGACAAACCATCTATCAACATGTTCTCAATAACACTGCAGAACAACTGGGGTTTTTTTTCAGTATTATATGCCAGTCTCATTTTCCTGTTCTGCTATGGTATAAAGCATGTAGTGGCAAGCAAGGAAAAGGTGGCAATTTTGTCAGAACATTTTTCAGGCATCATTTATTGATCAATAAAGAATGATCTTTTATCAATTACTGAAAATATGATTCCCATCCTGTGAAAACCAACAGTTTCTGTTTTAAGTGCTGTTGTGATAAATATGCAAACCGTATAGGTCCAAGTCAGAAGCATAGATTTCCAGGCTGATCAGAATCCATTCTGGTTGCGATTAAAGTCCTAATGTTCTTGTTTTCTCCACCTTGGCTCAATATGCCTTCATTGAAAACGAACAGTAAGTTTCATAATAAATATATAATTACTCAAATTACTGTATCCATGTACTCACAAACTTACAGAAAATAAACATTTTGTAAAATCCAAAAGTCATTTAACTACTTCGTAAGTTCCAGACGTCACACATTGCTAACAGAAAATGACTATCTCAAATCAAAGAAACATCTTTTTTATTTTAATGAAATATGATGACTCAGCCAATTTTCTTCACACTGGAACCTGGTAAGCCACAGCTGTCTGCACACTGTTATCATCAGTTACACTGGGTAACCAGTAAGTCTCCAGTTATGAAAATCCTCTCCCTTCGGCACACATTTCTGCATTTTACATTCCAAGAAATTCAATTAACCAAGCATATACCCCCCAAAAACAGTACCATATCAATTTAATTCTTCTACAAGATCCAAGTATCCAAACAGCCACATTCCAGACCAGATAACTGCCTTAGCTTTAATAAACATAAATAAATAACTTAGAGTATTTTTAAACAAACTATTTTGGGAAAGAGTCCATGATAACAACAACACTTCTGAGATGCTTGTTCAACATCTTTAGGTTCCATAAAGCATTAAGTAAACAGATTATAGATCATATATTACACAATATTAGGGTAGTAGAAGTCAGGTGAGCACACCGTGTTAACTGTATCTCAGCATGAAAGCTATTCAGTGGCCCCTTGAAGATATCAAAAACACAAGTAACCACAACACTAGAGGTAAGATTGAAAACAGAACTCTTCTCATCATTTATTTTGTACAAGCTTGCAATGTTGATATTTACAGAAAAAGAGAAAAATAATAAATACATGTATGTATATTCAACCCCACTGCTGAAAAAGTGAAACTTATGTAATGGTAAATTATCATTTAAGATAAATGATTTTGTATAACAAGTTCATTTTATCTTTATGAAAAAATGTATCAAGCTAAGTATTCATGTTATTTTAAGTACTGGTACTGAGAGCTAGCTATGATATATAAAATGCTTTAACATGCCAAGAATTACGAGATATAATATATTTGTTTATAATACTTACAAATACTACATTTTTATTATGAAGGATCCCTGTGTTCCTTGATTAATGTTTCTATTTTGAGTTCCCAAACTTTACATTTTCAAAGACATTTTCAATGTTTAGAAACTTTGCTTTAGCTATTAATTTATAAAAGTTCAAAGAGATGCAACTAAAGTTGCACTCGATATGCTTCTGATAGTTCTGTTCGATTACTGTTGTGATGTTTCACACGCTTTTTAACTTTCCGAAAATTGAAAACAGTATTTTAGCACAGATGAAACTGACAGAACTGGTTTTCCATTATAGGTCAATTCCATCTTTAAAGTTTTTAAATTTTCTTTTATGTTGAAAGTTCTCACTTGATCTCCTTTCGATTTTAAAAAAATCACAAAATCTTGTAACCAGATATAATTTTGCCCATTAGAATTTTCATCTTGATCAAGTCGAAATAACTTAAACAATCTTCTAAACTTCATAATAAGCCATCTTTGCCTAAAATAATATTGTGTTTCATTTATTTGTGAACATTTTAAAACCTGAACCAGAAATTTATGTGCACAATAATTTTGCATGTATGATAACATACTTTTTAATACATGTGATAATATAGTAGATAACATGTATAGAAACATGAAATATACTTATAGATATTTCAGTTATTTTCAACACAAACGATCTTCTTCGTAAAAAATAAGATGAGGTCTGTAAAGTCCAAATTTCTTTGGAAGTAATTCACAGTGTAAGTAGCAGAACAGAATGAAACATTATGCTTTCTACAATTTATAAATTCTTCATTATCAGGACATGATTTGGGGAAACCACATTGTCAGTATAACCCTAATTATCGCTATCAATTTCACAGGGTCATTAATTAATTGGCCCTACGCTGTAAAGCTGGGAGGCTTATCAGAGAGTAATTTTCAGCAGAAAGTACCCTTGTATAACATAGTGTACTTAGATTCAATATAAAGGGAGATAACTTAATTTCAAGAACAACATTATTTTGGTTTCAGTTGTATTTTGGTTTCAGTTAACCCTATACCATGCTCCAGGTGATTCTGCCTTTGGGACCAGTGCAGATCATGATCACTCTGCAAATCAGTACAGTCTGACAGTGATTTACAATGTTAAATTTGCTATTCATTCAAAAACGTTCAACGCTCTTTGTACTGCTTTAATTGTAAGATGGGCAGGTACATTTCAAAACAGGATAGTTTGATACTGAAGTTCAGGGAAATATACATTGCAAGTAATTTAGCTCATTCATTCTGCTCCATCTTAACATCTGATTTTTTTCCATTTTGTCAAACCCTTGAAGAAACTGATCTAAGAACTATCCCCGCTGACTTCCATGATCCCCGCTGACCTCCATGTTGAATTAATAAGGCTAAAACAAGGTGAGAAGAACATAGTTGTTCTTTTCTTTTCATCCACAGAAAAAGATAGTTTGAATAGCACTTTACTCTCACACACCAGAACATCAAAAGGTCTGAAATCTGAATTCATCATAGTTAAAAAGTTACCTGTCTGTAGGTAAAAATCAGAAGGAAAAAAACTCTTTGAATTAGTAAAAATACATTAGGCTTACATAGAAAGAGATCCTATTAGTTGATAACATATCTGATTAACTGATCTAGGTCTGTTGATCTTTTGATGGTGTTCAAAAAAACCTTAGATCACAGTAATGGAATTTGGATAATGGATTTGATGATGGAAATTGTAACAACTTCTTCAAAACCAACACCCTGTTTTTTGCAATGGCCTACATAGTTGTTAAAGTGCTCTGATGCACCAAATGAGGGATAATGGTTCTCACAAAATTTAAATAACAACAACTGTTTCAAAGATTTCACGCCACACAGATAAAGAAGTCCACTTATTTAGAGTTTCTTGGAAAGTCAATTTCATGCAACTTTGAACATGCTTTTTTGTGAAGTGACATGTCTGTAGCAGAGAGAGATTTTGTAACACTAAATGGTACAGCCCACACCTTTTTTGTGACTCAGAGAATAGACCTTTGTTTCAAATACATGTGTATGTATAATTCAACACAGTCAGTGCAATGACTCTTCTTTGATATTAAGACTTTCTACCTAAACTATGTGACAGTAAGGTTATTTTTGTACTGTTGGACTGATGGTATGTCAGTTTTACTTTGCAAACACATAGATAATTCAACCTATAAACTAGTCAACCAGTAACAACATGACAGTAAAAAACTACATCAATCAATAAAGAAGCACTGTCCAGAATTTCTCAAAAACTTAGATCAATTCCGCTTTTTTTCTGCCAAAAGAATATCAGCCTAAACAAACTCGATCAATTTCATCCCTAATGTTTATTTCAGATAGCCCCTGTCAATCAAACATTTGCTTTTTCACTCAAACCTAATCAGTCAAGTCATCAGGGAGAAGTCAGTGAGAAACAAAATACGAACAGTTGCAGCATCAACACAAAACAATAACTAATCATTAGGAAAGATAGAGTAGTTCTAAGAAAACCATTAATAAATCAGAAACTCTGCATCACCAGTGCTAGCAGAACGTTGTCAATCAATTTTAGGTATGCTGCGAAGTCTTCTGAACTCACTTTTTTGTCTAGCATTTTTATCCAATGAAAATGCTAGAAAATTCTATTTTTCTGTCAGTCTATTTGCCATGAACTTTGAGTGAGAGAATGAAAAGAAAAATTTACATGATACAGACATGCAAAGACAGTGTTTGATTTAAATTTCTCTGTTGCAGCCTCACAGTGAACAAGTATTTGATCTCCATTAGATCTTATTAACACAGTTATGATTATGGTTAAATCATGTATACAGCATGGTCCTTTATATAATTCATCCTCCATCAAGTTTCCAAATACATGTTTCTCTATTTAACCTCAAACTTCATTCCTTAACTTAATCCTACTAAATTTTTTGATGGATTTTTACTTTTACAGACTGCTTGTTCTGACGGACCAACCCACCAACCAACCAACCAACCAACCTAATCACTATATTCTGAAAAGGGCGGCCACTGAAACAGAACCTGTATGAACCTGATATCGAAGCAAATTTGCCATTTCATACAAAAGATCTAACAGTACAAAAGATCTTACGCCATTACAAACCAGCACTAATTGAGACTTTCCTAAATTGACTCACTTCTTTCAAGCAAGCCAACAAAATCATTTTCTGTTTTAGAAAGGAATTCTAATGACTATAAACAATTAGGAACAGGTCCAAATACATGAGCTTCCAATTTTCTGGAAACTTTGTTTAAAAACATCTAATAGCCTATTTTTAGAATATTTAACAATTCAAGACTAAAACTGTAGTTCTGGGCTGACTCCTGGAGAAAAATAATTATATTTTACGATTTGGTACAAAACCTGGAGAAAAATAAATGTATTTTAGGATTTGGTACAAAACCATCTTAAATTGTTACAAATTACATCTGTATTGAGTATAAAGATTAATATCGCTAAGTTGTTGTTGTTGTAGGACTTTTAACACCCGTACCAACAGTAACTTTTGGATACATGTACATGCAAATTGTTACTTTTACAGTACATGTCGATTCCTATCTATGGGAAGGTATAAAAAATCCAGCTGGCAGTTTTTGCCGGATACGAAATCATGCGGAGCAAAATATTGTAAAATGAGTATGAAATAAGTTCTGCTCTATTCACTTCCGATAGGCATTTTATTGCTAAACATAAAAAAACTGGCGTGCACACCTGTTCTACACGGATATTAGAAAATTTAACTTGGTGGAAAGGTAGAAGATGGCATTGATGGACATAACTAAACATAAATCACCTGTTCATATGTACTTAAATCAGCTGTTTTGAGTTCTTTCCAATTTCCAAAATCAATATGAAATGGCCAAAAGGTAATGCAGAAAAAATATATTCATAATGGAATCATAATTGAATCTCTTCCCGCCAAACAAAGTCAAACAACTGGGGTTAGTAATGAACAGTCAACCCTGCCATTGCGACCACTTAAGTTAAGCAAAAACCTGACATATTTATCCTGAGTTAAGAGACCACACCTGTCTTAAGTGACCCATTCTACCTGTTCTGACCGTATGATAAGATGTAATAATTCAAATTTTGTTTCCTATGAACATTTTCTGATTCAAAGTCCAAATGCATAATTTACCAGCAATGCTGGGCCAGGAAAAGATATTATTCCATAAATGCAAGAAACTCAAAATAATGTGAATCCTTTATACTAAAAATTTCTGACTCTCACACAAGTCTTTTTCCTACCCTATTCTACAGCCTTTTACCAGACAACACAGCTTTTATGTCAGCAAATTCAGCAAATCATTTTTTCTTTGTGTTTCATTAATTGAACAAACAAAACATCTCGAAACAGAAATCTGAAACTACAGGGATGAAAACAGTTATGAAAACAGATATTGAATTCAAAGGAGAAATATTTCTCTGCAGTTTTGTTCAATGAGAACAGGACAGGTATTGCATGCCCTGGATGCATGTCTTTTACCATCTTATCTGTCTCTTTGTTACAGTTTTCAGACTCCATGGACTCTTAACACATTGTTTATTAAAACAGGAATTTTGTCTGGAAATATTTCAATCAAGTTGGAGTAAATACTAGCAAACGCTAACGATTCAGCTGGCGGCCACGAGACTCACCTGAGCAACACCTGGTAACCTAGATTCTTATGTAATTAAATTAAATGTAAAGTAAACAAATTCTTACACAGCTGCAGCTTAGTCTGAACTCTGCTAAGGATGTTCCAAAGCTTGACTGAAGACAGGACGTACTGTGCATAGGGCCAGCTCCCCTACCACGTAAAATACAACCCAGCCACAGAAACCAACTAAGAGGAAGTTTGTTACAAATCTGCTAAGTGGTTTTTGACTTCATATCAACTAACCTACTCGACTAAATTTCAAATTGGTGAAGTATAGACGTTCTTGTTGATGCCTATATAATAGACTTATGTGTTCAATTTCTTACGTCATACAATATGCATTACAGTACAGCACTTACCATGGCAGCATAGTAGAATTTCTCGAAGTCTTTCTGCTGGACCCGTATTGCCTTCAAGTTGTCCGCCATCACCAGGTGGCGCTGTAAACACTCATTTCCTTGCGTGTGTAACCATGAAATGACCTGAAATTAGAAAATATTGCCTAGGTAATTATACTGTTTCAGTTTTCAACTATCAGTTGCAGCAATCTGAGGGTACCTTGCAGGTCATACAGTTCTCAAGTCCTAGTACCATCATCTGCAAGTGTACTACCATCATCTGCAAGTCCTATATCTCTGCAAGTGCATTAGTACCATCATCTCAAGATACCATTATCTAAGAGAAGTACATACACTGAGCCTTTGATTTACCTCTCTGCAAGTGCACTAGTACCACTCTCTGCAATTGCACTAGTACCATCATCTGCAATAAGTCTTTGAATTTATATCAAGTCCTTATCATGGACTACATTCAGAAAGTCATACACTGAGCCTTTGATTTACCTCTGAATACCTCTGATTTACCTCTCACAATAAGTCTTTGATTTATATCTCAAAGTGTACCTTTGATTTACTTCTGAATACCTCTGATTTACTCTCACAATAAGTCTTTGAATTGTATCTCACAGTGTACCTTTGATTTACCTCTGAATACCTCTGATTTACCTCTCAAGTCTTTGATTTATATATCACAATGAGCCTTTGATTTACCTCTCATACTGGACCTCTGATATTACTCAATATCTAATTCTTGCACTGAAACAATGATCAAATAAACTTAACTAAAATTTCAGTTTTTGGTAGATGTAGTCCCATTTAATAATGACGGTTTCTTGCAGGAAGGGGGAGACAGGGATTGCAATTGGGGCATTAACTTGACTCAATTTTTTAATACATCAATGCATTACAAAGACTAAGCGCCCATTCTGTCCCATCAGTTTTAAAGTCAGTCCTTAACATTTAATTTACAATTTCCAAACATGCATTTTTTATAATTACCAAGAAAGTTTTATTTGTAACTTACATTAGATCCGTATACAGTTGTATCTGACACTGCATGCCAGATAAGAATTTCCGACGTTAGACTGGATCTATGAGAATTCAATCCAGACTGGGACCCATAACTCTCACTGGTCCTCGGTCTACTAGGAAATGACACCCGCCTAGTCAATTTGGACATTGTCACAAGTCACAAGTAAGGCAACGTCAATTATAATTCACTAAGTTCTAAGTTGTCCACAAAAATAAATCCATATACACTGGATGTTTGTTTCTTTAACTATCACAAAATATTAAACAATTACCACCAAAAACTACACAGCAGTAATCAATTTAAAAGAAAAGTACTATGTTATGAATTAATTTTGATTAAATTCAGGCTGTCCCAGACACTTCATACACTAAATTATTTCCCACCCAAAGGGAAATTTAAAACTATAAAACAATCACAAAATTTTCAAATAAAAAACCAACCGCATTGTTCTGTACTTCTCAATATTCAAGGAATAATTCCCCATGTTAACTTCAATATTTTTTCCTCTGAATAAAACAAATAATTTTCAGTCCAAAGGTTTATCAAAACCAGTTCCATCTATATAAAGAAAATTCTATTATGATTCAAAATAAAAAACACTCTCATTCAATTAAGTTTGTTTTCTTTCTGTTTGCCACGGTATTATGAAATAGCCTTCCGACATCTCAGAACATTCTGTATCTAAAAAAGTCCCTGTAAAATCCCAGGAAATATTCCATCTTATCTATTCCTACCACCATTACATCTGTACTTGAACAACGTTTTTCTGTACTTCGAATTTACCTTGTCAAAACAATTTCTATTTCGTAACAAAATATTTCAAACCAATTTATATAAAAAAACAACCATAAGTTATACTAAATATTAACATTTATGTTTGAATAATATTTTTTATTAAACTAGAAATTTTCTCATAAACTGAATAATCTGATCATCTTTTTGAGTTTAAAAAACATGTTAGGCTTATTTCAAAATTCCAGAATTTTTGTAAAATGTCAGTCACACGATTATGATAGTGTTGCTACAAAATGCGGTATTTCCCAGAAGACGAGGTTTCCCAGAACTCAGAAACCAGTATGACCAGCCAATATCATCAGAAGAGATATACCATGACCAAATTGCAATAACTATTTTATTTGTATCTTATTTTCCTTCTGTACCGTAAAAGAGGGTAATTTTGCGAAATGTGAAATTGCCGACTATAGCTCACACAGGAATACAATTTGTTTTTTATACAGCATGGCTAACAATTTAACAATTCAATATCCAACAATTCATTAAAGCATTTCTCCTAAAGCATGTAAATTAGTGGACATAACATTTCAACGATTTTTTGTAAAATACAAGATATTCCTGCAAATTTCAAATTTGGCTAAGGCAATCACTAAACAGTCATAGATTATTAAATAAAACTTCAACAAGCAAATATCCATTTTCAAAATTGTTAATCTGCCACAAAATAGAATCCCTATCATTGAAAAGGGGCCATGACTTAATTAATTCCCTGCCAAAATACTTGACCCTACAGTACAGTATTCTATCACTTGCCAAGATCTTTTACCAATCATTACGCTAGAAATTAAGACTGGTACAAAGCACCTAGTGTTTCGTTAACTAATATTTAGCGAGATAATACTTTCCATGATTAGGTAAATGATCAAGATAAACACATAAAACATTTTATGCTTATCTTGTATTTTTTCCCCTCGGAACTTCTCAGATTTACTCGACCTGCTTTTAACTCTCTTTGACTCATCATCAAAATGTTACCTGGGAATGACTGATTCAAGGAGTGCAAAGCTCTTTTGTTTTGTCTGTAAGCATCTGTTTTGCAAGAAAAGATGAGTCGTTAAGACATCAAGTTCATGCAGACAGCATAACTGGCTGCATTGAGCAAAACAATTGTTCTATATCTACAAAACTTCTGTTGAAAAACAATATAAGTTTTTCTGACATTAAAATTTAAGATTTTGAAATTTATTACCTTGGTGATGACAAGTATTCTTTACTTTTGCTACCAGTGTAGACCATGACCAGCATAGACCATGACCAGGCAGTAAATCAGTGCACCCGCATAGGCTCACATATGCCCTTGTGATGGAACCATGACCCAATTAGAGCAATGAGTCATTGCATCGTACCCTGCCAGTGCAGACCATGATCAGTGTAGATCATAATCAAGCAGTAAATCAGTGTGCTATAATTATGGTATTCGAACATATTGCTCTTGTGAAGTCAGTCAATTTTCAGTGAGCACTTTTGAACAATTAATGGAACTGTCCATGCTAAAATAGGGGGAAGTCCACTTTAAAGACTTTGCAAGGTCAGATTGTAAGCAGTATTTTTTCTGCTGACTAGGCATATTTTCAGGTCATGAGTTCTGGTGAAAATAGTTTTTCTTTGACCTATAATGTCTGATACATAAACATGTGTCTATATCATCCAGCTGAGAATGCTTCAAAGTACCCAACCATGAGCCATACATCAGAATTTTTTCTTCAAAACTAATAAAACACTACCTCCTTCAACTCTGTTAAATGCATTGATGCCATTGTTTCCTTGGGGAGAGACTGGTCAAAAATGCTGGAACATATTCTACTTTCACTACAACAAACCCCAGTGGTCCAAGGTCAGGAACCGTTTAACAGGAATCAAACTAATAAAAACAACAGGATAATGGAAAGTTAATAAAGTACAAAAGGCACCACCCAAAGAAAGATTCCATTTTTACCTTTCACCAAATACCTTCTCTGTGATCCCAAATCTCTTTTATTACAAAGACCTAGTTCACAAGGCCAAATACTGCAATAACAAACCCCTACAAACCAGGAAAACAAATATCAAAGAATCTGTCAGTGTTTGTACCAGGTATACATGTCCCGCTGTGCTAGATGGATTCATTTACCTGGCACTGTTTGTTCTAATAATTTTCAATTTCTTTTCGGAGTCAAAACCAACACAGAAGGTAGATTCTTCTCCCAGAAACAAATACCTTGAGTGATTAATTCCCCGCACTGTACCCAGTTGATTTAAGATCAAAGTTAATTAGTTTATGCAAGGAAAACAGTTGGGGATAATGGAATTTAATTTGTATTATTAGTGTAAATCACAGTTTCTGACAGGAATAAATGATTTAAGATCTGAGTTAATAAGACATTAAGCATCAAGACTAGTAGCCCTGGAGAACTTAAAAGATATAAAGGGTGTTTCACACTGGGTATAATTTATATAAATCATATAGATTGCATATTACAGCCAAAACTGTGCAAATGGTCACCGAGCTTAACCAATACTAATATATATATATCCAAATAGACCATAGGAATATGAAATACAGGTACACCTTTATTCAGCACCCTCCTTTAAGAGATGAATCCCTTAGCTGGCACTGAAAGACATGTTTGACTGTATTAAATTTGAAGAGCTCACACACCTCATGATCAAAAAGATGGATTCTTGCAAAGATGTGGGGTGGGTTTTTTTGGGGGGTATAATTCAATCCTTTACAATTCCATTAAGTTCACTGCTCTCTCATTTACAGCAACTTTCCATATCTTTTAACAAGTACAACTTCTACAACTGTAATTACCTCAAATTTCAGAAAGCCAAACTGTTTAAACAAAGAACAATGTAGGAAGCCAGCCATTTTGCTAATCAAATGCTGAAAGGTTACATTTGTAAGACACAACTGACTAATTTCCAATCTGTTGTAAAGTGGGGTCAACATTCTTGAAAATCATTTGATTTTCCAATGATAAGAAACACTAAATATATCCAGAGATAAAAGAAAGAAAGAACAATTTGATTTATATCTGTGCTAGACCTACAGCTTTCATTGGCTGACACATTACATCTGGTATTCGGATTTGAAATGCAAGGGAAGTTACTCTGTCATGCCAACTGAGACTTTACAATACATAGAGTTGTCTCCCTGCATGCACTATGGTGCTAAATGCAAGACACCATTAAGTGTCTTATACTAATTTAATGAATTTTCCTTCCTTACCGCAAAACAGTTTCTTAAAACTTTAAATTTATCACTCTCAATTCTCACATTAGAAATAACCTAGAAGGGCTGGGAGCTGCGGCAGCTGTATGGAAATAAAGTGTCTTTGCCTAGGGACACTATCAAAGTAGCACTGGTGGGGTCTGAACTCTGAACCCTAGGACCCTGAGGCAAAAACACTAACACTATGCTATGGCATAAAAGCTATTATGCTAATCCATAATGTGCAAGAATAAATAATGAAGTAAAGAGCAGAATTACCTTGTTGCACTCTTCATCGAAGTCCTTTAACTGGTAGCACTTTTCAAGACGGGTTATCCTGGTGTCCGAGACACGCATTAGTCGCGAAATGGTGTCCTGAACATGCCGATATAAGCGAGTGATGTCCTCCATGCCGTACCTAGAAAGAAACAGAACACAAACTAAACCTGGAGTAATCACAACTCAACAGCTTGCTAGTAGAAAAATCGTACAAACAGCTTCACTTGTTACGTAACTACATTTAAAACTATCAAGTTGACCATCCCTTTGTTAGCATTCACCGGATGCAACTTGGGTTTCTGAATATATTATATACAATTTTGCACTACATTTCTCATGAATCAATAATGTGATAATTAAAACTATACGCAACTAGGTTTAAAAGGGCACTGCAAATGCGAACATTTTAATGCTTGCGTGGTCAAAACCTGTTGCCATCACAACAAGGACATATCTCACAATTTCTGACATTAACAGCTCAGTAACAGCCTTATTCAATCTACAGAACCACTTTTAATACTTGCATTCAGCATTCAAACGTAGCCAATCGAAAAAACCCAGGGATTTTAGAAGTAGCCAATCAGAACAAAAAGATTTGAAAAGTAGCCAATCAGAGAACCAAGAGATTTAAAAAGTAGCCAATCAGAACCAAGAGATTTAAAAAGTAGCCAATCTGAGAACCAAGAGAACCAGCAGCTTAACAGAAACCAGAGAATCAAAACTGACCATTTCTAACTAACACTGACAACCTGGACTAAGTTGTTCGAAACTTTAACCTGCTGTTAAGCCAACCATCGATTAACTTTTGATTGAAAAAACAAATATACCCCTCTTCTTTGAACGCGGCATAAAAATGATTCTTGGTGTGCACGACTTGTCAATATTTTGAATTTACTTTAAAAAGGTTTTAGTCCTCATTCTCTTCAATGCAAAAATATGTTTTGATAAGTCTATCAAACTAGAAATATATCCTTTAAAGTTAATTGACTGTTTGCTTAATGATTATTGTTGATTAAAGTTTCGAACAACTGGGTCCTGGTTGAACCAATGTGTGTAATGTTACTGAAGGTTCACACATACCTGTAATCGTCCGTGTGTCCTATATTTACTTCTTCCCGCTTCAGTGATTGCAGCATGGCATCACCCTCATTCTGCAGACGTTTTACGCGCGCATCTTCAAACGTGGCTTTGATCAAATTCTCCTGGTGATCGACTAGATGCGACGCCTCCTGTGCTGACACTGGCACTTGATCAACTACAGATAACTCCTGGATGACGCTGACAAGATATTTGGCAACTGACCGACAACTGGCAAGGAAAGGGTCTAATCTCTGTCAAATAAAAAACAACACTTTTTTTAACTGACAACAGATTGTGCAGTTAATTAGCTAAACCAACCATGTGGTAGTAACCTCCGATGGGTAAAAAACATCTTAAACAAATCACCCCATTTAAAAAATGTTTTATACCATTCTTACTTCACAATATTCGAACAGGGTAAGTCTTAGGGGTATGTCTAACGGGATATATTATCAAAGCATTCTCTCAAAGGTTTCATGGATTTACTGTAATTTTACTGTAGATGGGATTTCATTGTACAAGCCAGGAAATATTTTTGTCATGGCAATGTATGAAGGGTTGCTATCATATACATAGCAAAGAGCCCTTTTGCAAAACTAATTAAGCTAATCAATACAGGCATATGTAGGGGCACCTGGCTGGGCGCATGTGTGCTCTTCGCTATGTATGACTGCTCTTCGTAAAGGCAGACACACATCAGCTTGTAAAATGGGTCTGCCTTGAACAATTACCTCTCGGTTTTTTCATGTACAGTCGAACCTCCCCAAACAACATCTCCCTAGAACAACAACCTCCCCAAAAAGACACACATTTTCCTTCCTATTGTGTCAATCATATACAGAATCTACCTCTCCAGAACAACACCTCTCTACAACAAACACATTACTGTGTTTCCCAACGGTGTTTGCTCCCGAGAGGTTGCCTGTTCCAACACATTCACCTCATTTTATAGCAAAAGTACAAAAGGTTCGATAATAAAGAGAGTTTGTACTTACTTAATATCAAATAATCCCAGTGCTCTACTAAACTGCCAGCTTGCGCTACATAATTGGTATTTTACATGCAAATGACATTTGGAAACAAGTGCACTATGCAAATGCACTATGTAAATATGCATTCCATTGAAGGCGTGGGCACTTTTGAGTATCAAATGCATATCAAAACTGTCAACTTCGAATATTGTAGCTATTTTTACTTTTCATTTATTTTTTTACTACATTAAGCATCTATCTCAGCAAATGAATGAATGAATGGACGAACGAACGAACAAAAGAAAGAACAGGTGAACAAATGAGCAAACAAAGGAACAAATGAAAGAAAGAATGAACTGACGAATGAAGGAAAGACAGAATAAAGTCTTTACAATTGTTGTTTGCCCGATGCCTAGAACAAGTTAATTTCATTCAGCATCGGACTGTGTTACTGGTCATTTTTTACATTGAACAAATATCTCAATGGTAACAGTTTGAGTGGAAGGTCAACCATTTTAAATATACATTTAATATATGAATGAATGAAGCATCACTGATTTTGAAATATTAAACAACTAATTAAAATTGATTATTTAATCCACTGACTAATTTATTTATATGCTGGTGACTGAATAGAAAATGTAAGCCAAAGACAAACTGCTTGACAGCAAAAATCATTATTATCTATTTTGCCTTTTTTGCTCTGAAACACTTGAAAAATGTCTCTTTGATCATTTTCTCATAAAAAAACTTTGAAGTTGGCAGTAAAAATATTTTTAGGTCCGTCGGGAGACCCAAAACAAACAATTTTTTTGGCCTTGTTTAAATTAATTTGTAAAACTATTTAGAAGCATAATCGATTTGTTAACCATTAAGAAAATTTATTTCATCAGTAAACTCTAAATCATATTTTTCAGACATTCAACTTCTTGAAGTTTACAATTAACAAACTATGAACATACAAAACTGTCAAATTTATACATTACACTGTCGTATATCATGTCTAATTAGTGATAAATGTCATAAAGTCTAGGGTCGTTTCCTAATCATGAAGACATACAACAGACCGTCAGTTATGTTAGGCTATGCCCTCTCATTAACGACACATAATTTAAAGAGAAATTAACACACTATGTTTCATAACTTGATTATGAATATAAAGTTTACCAGAAAATAACATTTAAATTAAAGGTTTAATAAACTAAAATCAGTTTGCGCCAGATCAGTCTGGTCAATGATCAATCATACTCCTTATGTTTATTAATTAGAAATAAATTTTCCAAGCAGCAGTAAATTCTTTACATAATATGGCATGTCTAAGACTCGAACCAACAACCTACAGCATGTGAATAAAGATTCCTACCACACTGTTATCTTGTTATTCCCACAAAACAGCAGCCTTTATTTAAAAATTGATGGACCCCTCACCTGTCACTTAGTTTATGAAAATGGTTATACTCTCGTTCAAACTTACCATATGAAAGCGTATCCAGTCGTCGTGGTTGTACTGGAACGTCCCTTCAAGCACAGGCGGAAGCTGGTCAGCGGCGATGTAGGAACACAACAAACCAGATGCCAACAACAGATCTATCTGTAAATGTTTAAAATGTGACACATTTAACAACAAATTACTCTACTGGCAAAAGTTAAATATGTTACACATTTAAAATACATCCTTAGGACATCCCAAAGCTCCTCTTAATCTTTCACTATATTTTGATAAAATTGAGCACTTTGACTTACAATTTGACCAAGCTCAAACTTTTCTGCAACTTGAGGTAAAACTTTCTCCATTGACATATTCATTTGAAGATTCTGTAACCTGATTTTTCAGAATCTGACTGGAGTTTGGCAACATCAGCATAATCCAACTAGGGGAAAGCTGGTTTAGTGACAGGTTGAACAAATGGCTACTGATTTAGGTGACATATAACATGGGAAACTGCAGTCAAATACCACACTGAAGCCACTTTAAACAACCTGTCAGGGTGTGACTGCAGACTGTAATGTACACTAATGTAGTGATATTTTGACATCCTTGAAAAACAGATTACCATACTTGTCAGCCCAAAATATATACTACTATTCTAGCCAAGTTAATAACTATATGAAGATACTCACAGCTACTCACATAACAATCAACAAAGTCAATAAAAAACACTTTTACATTTACCCTGCCAGTGGCAAATAATTCTGCATTAGGTACATATCATGATCATTAATATAAACTAAAACAAAAAAAATCAATTCAAAAAGATGCATAACAAGCATTTAGGTAAAGGAAGACATGATTGCAGGTATCTTGGACATCAAGGGGAGTGGTGGTGTAAAGGTTAAGGTGTCTGTCGCTCATCCTGGAGGTTGCGGGTCCGAGCCCCACTGGGGTCACGACCGTACCTCCTCATATGACACCAGTACTGGTTTTTTTCAGGAAGAGGAATCGAGAGTGACTCGATAAGCTACAAGCTTTCTTCACAATCGAGCTAAAATGAATTGGTATAAACTATCTCAAGACATTTTAGATGCAGTAATCTGGAATGGAACCCTGTCCAAGAAATGCCATTCAATGAGGTATCACTGTGATTATCCTGACAGCAGGTAAGGAAAATAGATCATTGTGATACAAGGTTCCTTTCATCTGACAGGCTATCATAATAGTGTGATTACTTGTAGACAGATATACATACATTACTGATTAACTTCTGTGATAATTACTTTTACAGAGAAAAAAGTGACTGCATACAAAATCTCAGTGGTCTAGTTGTAAAAGCCATTGGCTTCCCAATTCCATAGGATTCTAAGGTTCGAGCCCTGATCAGACAACAAGAGACGCATTCTTGGGCAAAACACTTTACGCCGCCACATCTGTCTCATTCAATGCAGCTGACACAATGAGTATTGGTAATGAACGTAATTTTCTGGAATTTTATAAATTGGTTTCAAAAGTTTCACATGACCAATGCTCCCTAACTGTTATGTTTTTCTAAAGTTTTGTAGGTAAGTGCAAGTCCCAGTTCCAGAGATATTAGTGTTGGAGTAGGGATCAAAACTTTTAACACCTGGATTGCCAATCAAGCTTGTTACCACTAGTACATGGATCTGCTCTTAATTAAAGTTACTTGTCCTTTCCATTCACAAATGATTGATTCTACCACAGTTGGGGTCTGGAGTTTAATTTTATATATACAAAATTGCACATACATAAATCATGTCAACGTACCTGGAATGATGCGTGAATATCATATATAGGAGATTTGAGCACCAAGGACTGTGTGTGTTTGTCTGCCAACAGATGGACTACAGAGATGGCCTGTGGTACATTCCCCTGAAATATCAACAAATTTTACACATTACACAACCAGAATTTTTAAAATAAAATTTTATGAATTTTCAATCTCACCATTATTTTCTCACAATCACTCCGTCTCCAGTACACGGGTGCAACTGCCCTTTCTTAAAAACGTAGAAATGATACAGTTAAGCAAAGTAACAGCATGAGTAAAATAGCTATAATATAAAATTAATCATACTCTCGTATTTCATAATTTAGTAAATCGTCCTCTAGCACTTTCGTTACATTTTCAGAGACAAATAGTCCAGCGTTATTATCACTACTCAAAAGTCATTATGTCCGGATACCGAGAAAACCTTGTTGACCATTACTGTAACTCTAAATCACCTTTATTGTGGCGTTACCTTGAAATAAATTACGAGCAACATGTCATAAAGCAATAAGCCTCTGACCTCAATCTTATCATCGTGAAATAACATTCCAACTTACTTAGTGATATACGAATGTTTTTTCCATACCTATCTGCTAACATACCATCTTCACATTGACCATATGGGAAAAGGACGTAAGCCCACAATTGAACTTTTAAAATAATTCTTCTTTTTTTTTTTTTAAACATCTCTTTTCTAGAAACAGTTTTTATACCTGACTGTATTTCATCAAAATAATACCACAACCAATTCCATGGTACACCATTTACAAAACCAACTTACTAACATTTTTTTAAAAGTACACCCTTTATGAAACTAATTTCTTAATTTCTTTCATTAGGCACCTTTTTTTAAAAAAATATTATATATCAATTATTTTCAATCTACATACATTATAAAAACAATTTCTTCATTACTTTTTTGATAACGAAACCATTTCGTATTTTTCATGGTAGCCAACCTTTATTTAAATAATAAGTAACCTATCGTTATAGTGCACCCTTGATTTTAACAAAATGAGATCAATTACTTACTACAAAGTGTCAGCATTGCTTGGAATATTTTTCTTATTTTACTGTTATATATACATTTACACAAAATGAAGTTCTCCTTCTAGCTAAATATTAATCCTCTAGCAAAAACTGCTGGCACTTGGCACTAAAATACTCCATTTATTATCTTTACTGTTATATTTCATTAAACTGTCCTCCACTGAGAATTATATTTCCACATGAATAAACTCTTCCATTCACCATAAAATTTCCAAGTAGTTAAATTGGTGAAAATACTATTTCAACTAACACTTTATTGTACCAGCGGCAAATTTTTAAAAATTAATTTTTCCGTTTTCAAGCAAAATTAATCCATTCACCATTTATCACCATAAAACCCAAAATCAACAAAAATGCATGAACCCTTACACCATCATTTTTTAGTGACCACGAAAAGCTGCACACTCAGCCTCAGTTATTGACAGTTATCACACTCCTGAATCTGCACAGTAAACAAACTGACAGCCGCAGTAATCACACCCCTGAATCTGCTCTCAGTAAACAAACTGGGCTACAGGTGTTTCCCAAATGTATACCCGATATATAGGCCCTTCCAGAAAGTTTCACACTATCTATATGTTAATGTGTCGACAATAAATAATCTATGAGATATAATCCGTGACATAATTGCTTACTTATATATCAGCTTATCAATGATAGCAGGTATCCCGGTCTATCTTTTAATCTTAACTACCTGTATATTTCATGAATTTACTTGTGTTTCTTATGTACTAGGGTCAATCACCCTCAAGCAACAACTTGTGGGGTATTATCTTGTATTTTCTTAGCACTTGCAGACCTGTCTTAACATATGTTTCAGCTCAGGGTTCAGGAAATGCACAGATCATTCTTTTTAAACATCTGAAAACCTCTTGAGTAACAATTAAACTTTAAATGCAGTTATATAAATAACAGGATTAACTCTTGTTACATTTATCTTGGAATTCCCGCGCTTAAATTTCTAAAAATGCGGTGATCTAACTTCAAAACTTTGTGCATGTGTGCCAAAAGACTCCAGAAGTCAAACATGTGATATTAAATTGCACCCACACACAGTAAATGTGATATTCTCCAAATTAGAAAAATCCATTTTGTTTCTTTATTGCCAAGTGTGACGTAATTCTTTTGATTAATTCTTCTTTTCAACAGATTTATTTACAATCTAGTTATAAAAACTGAAACAATTCATTCTAGCCAGGTATAGCCTACAGTATCACATTGCATGTTTATGGCAACTTTTCAAAATTGATTGTTTCGACAGTATGCCTGTCAACTTCTTATTCTGCTGTCAGCAAGGGACTTTCCTCTGTGGCAGGCAGCAAATGACTTCTTTCCTTTGTGGCCAGCAGAAAGTGACTTTCATTTGTGGCCAGCAGCAAGTAACTTTCATTTGTGTCTGGCAGCAAGTGACTTTCCTTTGTGCCTGGCAGCAAGTGACTTTTATTTGTGGCTGGCAGCAAGTGACTTTCATTTGTGGCTTGCAGTAAGTGACTTTCATTTTTGGCTAGTGCAGAGCACAGGTCATCTGCAGGGATTTTCCAAAACATGTCCAGCCAAATAATATAAAGTCCAACATACTTGACTGATTTTGACTCATTTACAATACTCAACACGTGCTGTACAGTCAGTGAGAACCCCTCTAAACAATTAATGGACCTGTCCAAATTGAAAGACGGACGAGCGCATTTTAGAAAAAAAATAGCAGGGTCGGGATAAAAGAGAAAGTTACTGAGTAAGAAGCAGCGCATACCTGGAAAATGTAAATTTCAGTGACACCTACTGTCAAAGCATTACAGTGATTAAGTGAATGGATTATTTCAATATTTCCTTCATTAACAAATTATTACTGCATATTAAGTAAAGGTAAACATTTTCTTTGTTAATTTGTTAATCCGGATTACATTTAGTACAGGTCAATTTAATCTGCCAGTTTTAACAAATCAACTGACCAATCAATGCATGAAAAGAAATGATTACCAAAACATATTGCCAAAAACATAAAGAAGAATATAATTATAAAGCAAGGCAAACGGAGAAAATCAGGGGTATAAGCCTCTGCAGAGAGCATGTACTGACAAATTTCATTTTTGTCTCTGATATATCATATCTCTTTTGCAGAAAAGTATTAGAACATAATAGAAATGGCAGAAAGACAAGATTTCTTAGCCTTTTTTATGTTTACCCTGAAAAAATTGAAGATTAAAAATAGACCCTGACCCTTCAGAAACCAAAGAATACCCAATTTCCAACAAAGGCAAAATCTGAACGCACAGCATTTTCCTGATCTGAATGCAACACTCTTTCCCAATCTGAACACATGAAAGCAAAAACAAAACTGCAGGGTGATATACAAAAGACTATTACCTTCTCTTGTTCAGATTCCTGCATTTAAAGCATAAAAAAGTTTTTAAAAATGTGAATTTCTTCTTATTGTAATTATTTACTAATGTGTAAATAAATTATTCTGAGGGATTCTAATTAACAGTAAGTGAAACTCTTCATAAAACTGCAGCTTCTTTCATCATATCGGTCCTTTTGTTACAAAGGAAGATTTCAAATATAAGACTGTTAAAATATCACTAAAAAGGTGAATAAATGCCAAAAGTTATTTTCTATGCGAATATTCAAAATCATGTGAACAATATTACACCATTTTTGACGGCATATCAGCCCGTGCTTCAAACATGTCAAAGCATTGTTTATGGCATAATGATAAAACCTAATTTTGCTACTCTTTACATATACAGACTTCATAGCGAGTCATGTTAAAATACTTATTTACTAATCTATAAGGAAATGGAAAATAATAATATCAACGTAAATATTTTACATTACAACAACAAAGAGCACAGTAAGACTTATTTTCAATAATATTGAAATACCTTAGACTCAGAAATCTTGATTTCTGATAAAACATCGAAATTTATTTTTAAAAATTCTATAAACATTATTTTTCCGGCACCATCAAGTCACCACCCTTACTTCATTAGGGAAATAATGAAAAAACAGAATTAGAAATTTAAACATACCTTGAATTTTGATAATATCTTTATTTATTCCGATAAAGATCTTGTGTAAACTGACTTTAATCAACCAGGTCTAATTCATAAAATGGAGTGCAATGATTTTGACAATGGTCCAATCAGTAGATTATCAAGATTTAGACCATTTGTTACAAATTAATCCATACATACTAAGATAACCGAAATCACCCACAAAATCTGGATGAATTCCAACCGTATTATTAAGTTAATTGACAATGATTAAATATCTGCATCATTTGTTGCTAAAAATAAATTTTTCATGAACAGAATGCTGTCTACTGAAGCAAGTTACAACTTCTCAACATAACACAAGAGAGTCCAATCACTGAAAGTGATTAATAACCCAACTAATGCTCCTTAGACTCAAATAAAAATGAATTTTACAGTATCAGGGGACATAATCCTGTAATTTTATCTCTACACAGTTATTGCACCTTCTGTAACTTATAATGGCAGATACAAGGTTTGAAAGCAATGCAGGAAATTCTTATTAAGTTATATTGATTTATATTTTTGTAATAGGCCGGAAGGCAACAGGAGCAACACCTATAAAGTCCTCTCTCCATCCTCAAACTTGTTTGGCGGGGAATGGTAAGAAAATGGTTATTGCAGATCAGTTACAGTGATCAAACCCATTGTGGACTTACACACTCTCACACACCAAAGGGTCTTTAATCGCTTGTACGACCTAAATATTGGTTTTAAATATAGTTCTATATAGCTGTTGAACCCTAATACATGTAACAAATGAGCAATTTTAATGAAGAAATTCCTGGAATTAGCCTCGCTGGAATGTTACCACGGTGCATTCTGGGAAAACTTGGAACTGTATTGCGATGGTAATTAACACTTGCATGAAACACTGTGAAATTCATAAACATAAGTAGATTTTACCATTAAGTGTACAGAATTCCACCTCCTTCCTGCTGGGGAAATTAACATTAAGCTAAATGAAACAGCATTAATTTTTATACTGTTCCTGCCATAACTAAAATACAGTGAATGTCTGCCATTGCAACCAGTGTAGATCATGATCAGCCCACAAATCCAGGCCGTCTGATCATGATCTGCACTTTTCGCTATTCAGTTAAGTTTTAATAACCATCCCTTTGAACAAATTTTTTTTATAATGGTATTGTGACAGAAGAATGAGAAGGGACAATTTTGCATAACCAATAGGTGTCAGTTATTACAAATATACACACCTCGAACAAGTAAAGTGATTCGAGCAGCGTGTTGATGGTAGACGTGGTACAGCCTCGGATATCCGCCACGATTGTAAGACCTCGACAACGAACTGTCTCTCTGCAAGTGTAACAGTGCAAACATTACTGTTGATGAGCTATAAAACGTCTAATCAAATCAAAGAGACAGAAATCAATATGAAATTGTCTAACGGGATGTGCTCGACAAGGTAATTTCTAAAAAAAACAGACGTTTCCTTGCTAGTTAGACACAATTTGTGAAGAGTATATGGATATAGACTATTATTTTGAATCCCCTGTCTTCTCTAAAAGTAGGAAATAGTTTCAACCTTTTTATGTTAAGTAATGCTATATCAACAAGTTCAAGGGGATATAACTCTGTAATACCTCAGCAAATACATGCAAATATTGCCTTGAACAACTACGCTTCATTGGTAGCCAAGTTTCATTGTAATCCCTTGAAACTGAGGAAGAAGTCTGCACCACAAACAACATACGTTACAGACCTAATTAACAAACAAACCAGGCAAGTCAAATATACGCTAGACAAAGTTCTTTTGCAGGAGTATAATAACACAATTATTTTAGAGAAAAATCCAACCTTGGGACGGAATAATAGTACATGATGAGACGTGCGAGATCTGTACTGTTGATCAGCTGATTCTTCCACAGGGAGCTACTCGTAAATATGAACAGCACTGCATTACCATCTAGGTCTCGGCAACCTGAAAGCAAGTAGTTTATTACAATATAATAGTTCATTTAAAATGCAACTAATCCACATTCTCATTCTGCCATAAATAACGTCAAGAATATATTAGAACAGCCATCTAGTTACCATTATATAATGATTGTAATTTACAAGAATTTACGATGATTTCCCAGTCTCGTCTACGCCAGCAGCTTCACTGTTCTGTATTTGATGCTGCTATGTAAATGACGCAGAAAAAGTGCAGACAAAGTTCCTATCATATGTTATCCCTGACATTTGCAACTGTCAATCTACATTTACCACCACCAAAGGTCATGATCTGCAGGTACGTCTGTGCAATGTTCGCTATTCAGTTAGTGAATTTTGTGTCACCACCCCTTTGAACAAACTATGGTTCTGTCCAAATTAAGAGATGGAAAAGTCTATTTTAGAAATTTAGCAGAGTTAGGGTTTATTTCTAACATGACGAATCCCTGATTCCCAATTTACAAATTTGTTTATTTATACTAAATTATTTATTCAGGATTACGAAACAAGATCTTACAACTTGGATTAATCACTCTCAGGACTCACTCTAGATGGAATCAATCTCGAAGCGAGAGGAGAGAGGCAATGAGGAAATATCTGTGTCTTGCCTGAGGACACTACAGTAACTACCATGGCACTAGTGGAATTGGACCCAGGACCCTCGGAACATGAGGCAAATGCGCTAGCACTGCGCCATGGAGACTCCACAGTTGAATAAATCATCATATAAAACCTCACCTGTGTTGGTCAAGTGGCCCTCTGTTAATTGTTATAAACTTATCCCAATAAATGCATCGTTTTGTTTATTATCCTTTAAATTAAGAACTATCTATGCCATAATGGTCTCTAACCATCAGGGATAAGCTATCTTATTTATCTAATCATGGCTTAATAGACAATATATGTTAGGCAATTATGGCATATCAGGGATTTACTTAATTGGATAAACAGTAACAAGGCAAGACAAACAATGAGGTGTCTGTCTGGGGTGGGGATTGTCTCTAATCCCTTTCCCAGACAGGAAACCAACACTTTAATTAGACAGAATAGCATTAGGCACTGCATGATCGAAGCTTAAAACAAATTTAAACACATTTTAAATTACGAATCATGGGTATCTATCAGTTCTATAGTGGTAAAGTTTATTTGTAGGCCCGTAGTCTACCTTCCAAAAAGTTGGGTGTGTAATGAATCACAAAGCTACTTATTTCTTTGCATTTTTTTCTTCTAAATTTCATAGAACCGATGATTATAGCTGGTAGCAGCCAATGCAATTAGTAAGTGTTTGGATTTTCATTGGATGGCAAACAAAGCTGCCCACTACATTAGTAAGTTAATTTATCTACAGAAATAAGACAGTCTCCTGGTATCATCACTTACGTCCTCATTTCTAATTTCCATTTAAATGGATGAACGCTAATTATATACACATCGTATATATGATGGACTTTTCGTATGACTTTCAGCTGAAAACAACAGGATGGTGGAAGTAACGGCCTTATTCTGAAACTAATGGGATTCAGACTTTGTACCATGTAGATTGTAGGTCTCCTATAGGTACCATCACTCTGGAGTATCATTTCAACCCTTCTTGCGCTATAAATTTAAAAACTTGACTTTTCCGTCATTCAGTTTCGACAGTAATATTAATTGTTGATTAGAGTGCTTGCTGATGAAACTTTACCGACTGAATAGTGAGCAGTGTAGATCATGATCTCACTGCATGGACATTCACTGATTCAAATTTTAGAAACGACATCATTTACTGCTAAATTAGTAAATGAGCAAAACTAAAATCCTTAATTTCTCATAAAACCCATAAAATTAAATTGTACATCTTCTATTAGTACGATGCATTGGGTACTTTTCTTCTTTTATCCTGTATGTATTAAACAAGATCAAACAAAATAGAAACAAAATTGAGGTATAGTACTTTTGTCTTATCAAGTATAAAGCAGTTAACAAGAGCTGAAGCCATTTACAATATGTAAATGATGTCGATTTGTCAGTCCCTCGGGCTTATTATGCAGATTAGAGGTGACAATGCGAAATAATCAGTCATAGTGACTTAAAGCTACTGTAGACGATATTGTGGCTAAGGGGATACAGACACTAACCCGCTTTGAGATGAACCTTGAACAAGCGAATATTACAGTTTGCATGAGCTACATGTTACATCTCAACTATCCTGAATTTCTAAGTGATTTAGCGGCTATTTTCAGGCAATAATTGTAAAGAATTTACTATTTCATGAAAGCTAAATTCATTAAACTAAAATTCTCAAACAATTATTTCTCTCAACTCATAAATTCAGACTACAATGTCCTCTTAAGATAATCAAACTTTCATTTTAATATTGAAAAGTTCCCACCAAAAGATACATCAACAATTAATTTCTATTTTCTAATTTATGCTCTTCTTACACTGTCTAACCAATATGTATGAAATTGAAGATTTATGGAGTTATCTCCCTTCAAAATACCTTTCTCATTTGGATTACTCTGTTTTTAAGCCTAGTGCACCTGATAATTCCTTCAGTCTAAATATACAGATAAAAAGATTGCTTATCACGTTTTCTCAGTTACAAGGTTAATTAGTACAATTTTCTGATATAAGCGCAACCCAAACATATCTGTCCTTTTTAAATTCTGTTTAACATCTACATGTCTTACTTTAAATTCATTTTGTTTTCATTCACAACATGTGTGAGGGGTTTACTTTGCTTTTATAATGTGACTGTCTCTCCCAAGTCATTAGTGACAATGAAGTGAGTGAAAGTAAAGCCCTCATTCCCCGGAGAACCCCAGAAGAAGGATTTTGAACATTTAAGTGTGACCTTGACCTTTCTGTGGTCCACCTTCCCATCATGCCCTTACAATTCTGTAAAGTTTCATTGAAATCCCAGAAACAGTTACAAGGTTATGACCGACACAACCAGCACTAATGCCTTCTGGGCCTATAGCCACCAAGACGGACCGTGACCTTTAACCCAAGGACCCGAGTGTTGTGCCTGACAAATCTTCTCATGGTTCATGGTCTATAATTCCATAAAGTTTTACTGAAATCCTATAAACAGGACAGAAGTTACTGCTGCCCTAATAATAGATATCAGTAGGATATGACCTTTACCTTTCAAGCATTCTTAAGGTGTTCTACAGTGCTAATTGAAATCCCCACCCCATCCCCAAAAATAAGCAAAAGAATCATTTGGAACGCAACCTATTTGAACAAATGCAATCATCAACTGTATTTCTTCAGCACAAAAACTGGCAGTATGTTGGCACTAAAGCCATTCAATTTTCAGTCTAATCAAGTTCTTCTGCACAAACAAATTTGACCTTGGACTCATTTTTGACATGAATGAAATATTTTGGAACAATCAACCTGCCCAACATCTTATTGTTCTCGCTAATTAATCAGATACTAAATATTTAATAACCGATAACCATCTAATTAGGGAATATCAATAATACATGCTTGACTAATTAGCCATTGATCAGATCTTACATTGTCAGATATTATCATTTCTGTTCTGACAAACCATCTGACCTCTACATAACCTTCTTTTTTATTGTGAATAATATTGCATTTAAGCTGCCAAAAACACATACCATTTTGGACAGTCACACTTTGCCGGCAGTAATAAACTATAATATTTCATTTTGTCTAAAACAGACACTTGTAAACAAGGTCAGTTGTAGTACAAGGTATACTTTTGGATAGCTTGTGACATTTTCCCCGGTTTTAGACACGAAAAAATGCTAAAATCCCTTGAGGAAACCAACAACCTCCTTAAAATAACTGGGTAACAAAAGAAAATGTAATTTTAAGCAACTTTGCCTGAACAAGAGGTCATGGGTTTGAATCCTGTTCTAACCCAAACTATCCCTTCTTTCAGTCTGAGTATTATTGGCCACACATCCAGGAAGCAGATACCTGGCAGAGTGCTTTATACAATAAAGTTCCAGACCTTAAGAGCGAGAGAAACCAATAATAGACATAAAATACACGGACACATTTAAATTCAATACATAGAAAATAAAATTACCTGGTAGTATCGCAATGCCTGACTGTAGAAGTTTGTAATCAACATCCAGGATAGTCTTTGGCGGCTCCAGGTGTCGATGCTGATGCAGACCTACACTTCTCGGACTGCGGGGCTTGTCTATTTCACGCCCATCCATACTATCCATTGTCCTTGACCTTAGGTCTGGCGAAATACAATGAGTACATGTCAGTACAGAATTAGAGTGGTGATAATTCACACACCTATCCAAATGAAGTATCGAGAAAATCCGTGAGAGAATGTTCCGTCTACTACCATTCCGTACATGATTTTGAACACACAGAAAACTGTCTGATTGGCTTCTAAGTACAACCATACTGGTACAGAAAGTGTCAACAATAAATAAAAGTTTGTCACAATCTCTTTTCAGTCATACTGTACAATATTTATCAATCACACCTAGCCCTATGAAATAATTCAAACAGAAGATGAAAGAAAACTGTACGATAAAACGCACACTCTACATTTTGTTCAATATTTAATAATCCAATAATCCATTTCAATCGTCTGATTACTCCGCCAGATCATGACACCTTACTTGCACAATTCCTATCGCTCATTATTTACTCTGCCTGCATAAATACATAAAAAAGTTTTTTCTATCCCATAATCCTTAGTGACTATACATGTATAAAAAAAGCCTGCCATAAAATGTAACCACCGATATTACCAAGTACTGGGAGACAAAGAAAAAATGATAAGAGGACAAAATGGACACCACAGACTAATTCTGCTCTTTGTCCGATAAAATATGATTAACACTGATTGAGTGGTCACAGATCTTCTGAAAAGCAATCGCCTGATTCCATATGATGTTTTCCAACATCTAATTAAGTACTCTGGGACAACGGTCAGAACATGTTAACGGAAGTAACTTTCCAGCATACAAAGCATTTTTTCATTCGCAATATTAATTTTTTTCCTTATGGAGAATTTGCGAAAATTATGTACCAAGATTTTAATACTGTAATTTTGGGAAATGGGTTCGACATCAGCCTCCTTGAAGCCAACAATATACCATGTGAAACAACAGGTGAAATGAATGACATGCTAGGAAAAATCTATGATTATATGAGCGAAATATTTTTATGAAAGTTCAAATGTCTTGGTCTACATGACTTTATTTAACCCTAAACCCGATGAAGCTTTTTAATGGACAAATCAGTCGTTCAGTTTCGACAGTACAGTTAACTGTTTAAAGGGGTTGCGACAGAATAACAAACAGTGCAGATCATGATCAGATTGTGTGGGTGTGATCATGATCTGCACTGGTCGCAAAGGCAGAATATCACTTTGCGGCAATGAAGGTAAGGATTACTTGGGATCTAGTGTGTTCTGGAGTACATGTATGTATATAATATATACATGAAAGCGTAAGATATTGATTTCTATCATGGCAGAGAAGTTGATAATAACCATTGATCTCAAATATAAAACTGTTCTATGTTACATTCATGTTGTGAACAATTCTGTCAAAACACAAAGAGGGTTTCTTATTCATGATTAAGAACAGAACTGAGCATAATAACCAGCAAATCTCTTCTTCTCAAACAGGTATAACACAATTGTAATTTTAAGTGTAAGGGGTTCCATGTTCAGAGTGGTTACTGCACTTGCTTCACTTCAAAAGGACTTTGTTTAGATCTCCAGTCAGGCCAGTTCAATTTAGTCATTAGACAAGACACAAGCTACCATAATTATGCGCCACAGTCCCTTCTGTCCCCTGAAAAGGGGTACCGGAGTACTGAAAATTACTGGCTCTTCTCTCACAAAAGATTGCATCAATATAATGTATACAGTATTGTGAGTACTTGCTTTGCAATTTGATGAAAACAAATGAAAATAAACTTTGTAATTTTGACTGGAAGCATGACCCAAACTTTACATATCTTCCACGTTATTAAAACTTTCCTATAAGAAACTCTACAGAAAATGTCAAATCCCTCTAACTCATACATAAGTGACAAAAACAAAATCCAATCCAGTACATTTAAATCCAAAATCCAAATCTATTACAAACGGCACAAAATGAAGAAATACGACCAAAAGAAATTACTGGCCAAAATCTGAAAGCTAAATGTCCTTGAGCAGAATCATCAGGTGATCAACATCTTTGAATTCCAAGTCAAAAACATCTGGTACCAGAAAGAATTTAATTGTCCTATTGACCGTGTTAACTATGGCTCTACGGGGCAACAGCTTGAGGTGTCACATGCAGTATATGTCACATCAAGAATCCGAAATATGTCAACACAATCATCAGAAGCATAGAAATTGAATCAGAAGATGCCAATAAACTGAATAAAGCTATCTACATTGCACCCTCTATATACACAGTGCTGTCTTTACTTGCATAAAATATAGAACAACTTACGGCAGTTTTGTTTTGATTCAAACGAAACTTTTCACATAACCTGAACAATCAAAAATTCACACTAAAACTGGCTTAGTGGTCATGTGACCTTGGGCAATACAGAGTATAGACAAACGAACAAGGTAAGGAAATCTGGCACCTGCCGAATCAAGATCAATCAAAACGCATTCTACAATTTTTTGGAGTTAAGGTTCCTATAATTTGGTACCTTATAATGAAGTCAATGTCTAAATCATCAAGTCACAAATAATCTCTTTCCATTGACATCACTCATCTTGAGACATCTAAATTACAACTGCTGTTCCTTCAATTGCCAGAACATGTCTTCAAACCAAGATTCTTTAATTGAAATATTCAATTCTAATTCCACAGCGATTTAACAAATTTCAAGATCTGGAAATTCCACAAAAACAAGCGCAGTCACTGAAAAGTTCCCCTACAATATCATGTGCAGCGATAGCGATGTTATTCCCAATGGTGCCCTTTATTCTCATGAGCTTCTGAATAATGTCAACAAATTCAGCGTAAATCTGTCAAATTCAGAATAAAATGCACTATAAAATGATTTTTTTCTACTTCAAACCAACCTCCTAGTTCTGTTGATGATGAATATATTGCACAGCCTCATTTTGAAAACAAAATTCTTGCTGGGAAACTATCCAGTCAACTGAAGATTCCTGTATACTGTACCAGTTTAAAAATTTCTTTGACCTAACTTATACTTCTCCAAAATCAGCTGTTAATCAACAAATCTAATCACAGTTCAAATCTATATTATCATTTTTTTTATCAATTTATTACCTCCCTTTATCTTTCACTTTCCCTATCTTTTCATGAGTTACAATATCCTGACCTGGTAACCCAAAGATATTCACAACTGATAAACACAATACTGTCATGATCTTTCAAAAATTATCATTTAAAAACTCTTATTAAATACTGATCTTTTCACATGGTTAAACTGACCTTTTCAACTTGTATAGGTGACCCCATACCCCATTAACAAGTTTAGCAATCAAAGTAAATGGTAATTTCAAATAGTAATTGAAATACATTTAAAATGATGTAATATTCTTGAATTAAAGGTTAATGGTTATTTTTGTAGTAAAAATAGTTTAAAGGCCAATGATAGTTGAATGTTACAATTGCCTATAGCACTTATAAATTACCAAAAGAGATTTCTTAAAAACATTAGCATCAATAGAGACATGTATTATTCTAACATTTACATGAGAAAAATGGAATTGATTTATTGGCCTTGTGACATCATTATAACTGATATATATTTTATACTATAAGCTTGTTATTGTATGCTGATACAAGCCAATGAGAACTTATATGACATGCTGTTACTGAACTATTTAGCAGGTTTTAAACAATAAGCTATAAGCAGGTTATTGTTCATGTAGTTCTGCTTTTACAATCTTATTTGTTCCATTGGAATAAATTCATTTTACAGATAACCTTTTAAGACAAAAATCGTAATAACAATCTTTATTTAAAGTTGGCAAAATCTATTTAACATTACAAACAGCTGACACCAGCTTTGAACAGACTGCAAAGACGTGGTGGCGTATGATGGCCTTACTGTGGGAGAAGAACCCAGAGAAAACCAACTGAACATCTATCACCTCACACACTCCAGGCCAGGTATCAAACCCAGGTCACATAAGTGAAAAGCGACACAATCTCTCACTTCATAATTACACAACATACATTTCCTCTGCTATTGATCACTTGTCAGTAACTTACTACTCACAGACTGGCAGACAAAATCTGCAGGAGATATTATAACCTGATTTTCAGACCACTTGGAACTGATACACAAATGTATCTCAGTGATATTGATCTCATAAGAGGTGAAGAAATGTCTGAAAATAGTGTTTCTATTAGTCTCCTGATTAATAAATGATATCAGCAAGGTGGTTAAGTACACATTAAGCTTTTTTGTACCAGTTTTTTGTTTGCGAGTGTAAATAATGACATCTAAAACCGATCTAAAAACGGTACATGTAAACAGAAATATGATAAACTTAACTGATACAAATCTATTAACAGAACTTGTTGGCACTTTAAAGATTCAATCATACATTAAGTACATATACATGTAGTTCAAAGTCAACTAGCACTAAAGGGAGGTCTGCTGAATAAAATAGAAGAGAAGTATAAGCCAGGACTTCATCGCACAGTTATATTTTGACTTTTTAATCCTTAATATTTCTCTCACTAAATTCTTAAAATGGACTAAGTCATCTTTCAGTTGAAGTACCACTTCTTGTTCATTTTTTTTTGTAGTTGAACATTTTTCTGACTGAATACCCAACAGCGCAGCGCTGCGGTGTCTAATCACAATCTTCACCAAACGCAAGGAATCACTTGCCAGCAGCAAGTTAAAGTTTCATTAATACAGACATATCTTTGTAAAAGGACTTTATTAATACAATGTCATGACCTTGAAAGGTCGTACAAAATGTCATCAAAATACATGGACAGATGGCGTATTAACGACCTTTAACCTCAAGTGAGGAGAGCTCATCTAATGAAATGAACCAAACGCCTTTTGATGTCACTCAAAAACTGGATAAAGGTCTTTTGTTCCTAATTTTCTGCGACCATGATAATGTAATTATGGCGAACTATTGAAGACATGAAGGAGACCAATCTTGTAAAAAATATCATTTACAAGAAATTACAATGAAAACTGATCATCAACATATTAGCAGCTTTATTATTGATGGCAGTGGGGTCTCGTTAAAATGCCAAAACAGCAAAATATGGGATTTAAGAAAACATTAATCAATACTGTTTAAGACAATCTTCTAATAAATGAGACAAACTGTTCGGAGAATTCAGAACCACAAACATCAAATTCATGAAGTAGAACCTCTATTAAAGACTACCGTACTTTCTGAATAAAGACCACCCTCAGATAAAAGACCAGCAAGAAGGAAGTGCATTATTCATCTGTAGTTTAAAGAATAACCTGTGAATAAAGACCAGCTGTCAACAAAGGCCCCTTCAGCTTCTTTCAGTCAGTCAACAGTGTTCCCTGGTTTGAAATGTTTCAACACACTAAAAGAGTTCAAATTTAAGACAGATTTTGCCAGAAATTTTCCTTTTAATTCAAGCCACATAATATCCAGACTAGTTTTCCATAGCTCAATTAAAAGACACTACAATGGAGCAGCTGGTCTGAGGCACTCAAATTGTGACACAGTCTACAAAACAGGTCAAAGACCTTATTTTCTCTGGAAGCAAATATTTGTAAAAGAAATGAAGAAAGAAAGACATTGATTGAAGCTTTGGTTCCATTAGTAACAAGGGTACACTTACAAATAAACTCTTTGACAAGATGTCTGAGCTTTCTTCTAGACCATTTTTGATTTTGAATAAAGAGAAGAAAATAGATTGCAATATAAGGAAACTGTCTATGGTGGTTTTGTCTGTGACAAATAATAGATGGGGGATTACTATTACATTTACAGCAGCATTTCAGTCAGACTTTAAAAAGTTTTTATAAATTGAAGACATATTTTCTTTCCTTGACAGTCATCTATATTTACAGGTGGATAGTTAACCTAACCATCTTCCTGGCATGAACCAGAACTAGACTTGAATCCTTGATAAACCGCCACTGCCACCTTGCTCATGTGACCAGTCTGGATGGTAGCTGCTAGGGCTCAAACTCAAGACTCCTCCATAAGTAGTTTAGTGATAATACAAGTCAGCATTCTGAACCAGTGATTTACAGAGGCTTTTTTTGTTCTTATTCCCCTTTCCCCCCCACCACCCCCACTCCCAACCCCCTCCTACAGATCAATCTTTTCTCAAGTAACATCTGCTAAGCAGCTTTAAAATGAAAAGCATCACTGAGGGTTTAGTCAGTACCCATCTTTATTCCTGATATTTTAAAATTCATAGAGAACAATGTTCTATTCAGGCATAAAAATTATGAGAGGTAATATAAAAGCCGCAGTATAATTAATGCATGACTGCCCAGGATTAACAAACGGCATTATGGACATTCATGTAAACCTCATCAGAGACTAAAGTGTGCAGGAAAACAATTGTTTAACAAACTATATTTGTATCACTAGGCAACCAACATGCTTTTTATGGTCAATTTCCGAAATCACTGTGGATATTTAGCTGCGATAATAACCTGATGATTTCCTTAACGACCGCAAATGTTTCCTCTGGCTACAAACAGGAAATAATCCGGAAGAAATCACTGGCTTATGCACGATTTTCTGCCTAAAGAAGAAATCAACAAGACAACGAAAGAATGCCTTAAATAGGCTTCTTTGATATACAATGTACATAAACTTTATCTATTGTGAAAAAACGGAAGGTTGCAAGAATCAAATCATTTTCTTGTCCCCTTCCTAAGTAAGCCTATAGATATTTTCCTGTGAAAAAGGTCTAGGTAATGCCTTACAATTTAAAAGTATCAAATAATTAGCTAATACTTGTATCAATTATCCAGTGAGATTGTTCAAATTTAAACCTATATTGCGAAATTCTATAGCATCGTCACCCTCAATCATGTCAATATCACCACCCACGATGATAGAAAGCCATCAACTTCCATTACTGGTAACTGAACTGAAGCTAGAGAACTTGTCTGAAGTGGCCTGACCAGGGATCAAACCAAAGTCCTTTGGCCAGTGAAGTTAAAGCCATATATAGCCACAAGACTACCGAGACCTAGCAACTGGAATGCATGTCAAATCTAAGTAAAAAGTGATAATGATGATAATGATGATGATGATGATGACGACGATGATGATGATGAATGATAGCAGCGAAGGTAAAATATTTTTTCAGATATTACAGTTAGCAAAAAAAAAAAAAAGGATGTTGATAATGATGAACCTATGAAGAAAATGATTGTGATGCTGAAAATTATTTTTCTGCCTGGAACAACATTGCCTAGCAACAAGACCCAACATTAAATGACCGAGTAAAATGAGACAGAATCCAGTTTTGATACCAAATATAAAAAAAACACTTCCTAAACACACAATCAGTTTAATTATATCCACACTTCTTTCATTTCTAGCGATTTATCCAAATATATTCCACATTTTCCACCGATCACTGAAACAGTCCTAGAAATCCAACAGCTGGCAGACAGAAAAGTATTTGACTATGTTGTATTCCCATAGACTATCACTGTCATTATGCAACAAGAAAATGTCAATATTCAACCCACTAATTCAAAAGGGAGATAACTCTGTTGGTCATGTTGTTTCACTTAGCGTTGTATGGCTGCTGGCTGAGAACACAGAGATTTTTCCTATACAATAACACAAGTAAAAGTGAGTATACCAGAAATACTGCCAGATTTACAGATATTATCTGTAATTTTGAGACATGTGAACAGTTTCCTTCAAATTTGTCACAGCTGTGAGCTAAGGGCCTGGGACTAAGTCTCTGGTCTGAATCCTGTTAACAGAAAGGGATTCTGCCATACAGGCGGGCAGTTCACCTAACCATAGCTCCTTGGAAGGACCAGTACTAGACAGCTATCCACTGTAAGAAACTGCCAACTTTTCCCATAACGAGACAGGCTCATACCAGTGACCCTCAATCAGTGAAAGGTTACAGTGATTTCAAGTCAGCACCTCTAATCATGTGACCACAGAGGTGGTCTTTACGCTGTCTACAGAAGGGCTCATGAAAGGGCAATTTACGAGACAATGAAATTAAGACAAGCACTACGTCAAATTGAAGCCTTACGCTGCAGGTTCAGTTTCTAAAATGGTCCAAAAAGAAATATTTAATTCAGCAGGATAAAGGTTGAAACAAACGTTAAAATAGAAAATTCTAACAAAAATACAGTTGAAACGGGTGTTAAACTGAAACAACAACAACAAAATTCTCAGGGCTTATTCTTATTCTCCATTTCAATACAAAAACATGTGCTTTCCTTATGGCTTAGCAATTTCCATAACTTTATTAACAATTTCTTGAAGTAGTTGGTACTTGTATTCAAAGTTTCACCTAAGCTATACCTTCCTTTTGGCACAAAAGATGCAATTATCTGAGGAAAATAAAACCTTGCACAATGCACATAAAGTTGCAGCTGTTATACCTATTTAATGGGGAATGATCAATATTTCAGACTAAACCTTGCCATTATATATTATATTATGTTCCGTTTGAGCTGAGGTGTGTGAGACCCAACGCTTTCACATCTGTTGTCCTTGTGGACATGTGAAGGAGAAAAAAATGTTGTTGTAAAACAATTCTATAGATTTAGAACTATCGATAGTCAGCGAGGGATAAATGAACAGTATGGATGGTCAGTGTGATCCGGATCAATGCTGGTTTGTGACAGAGGGTGTGAAAATTAAGGCTGTTATTGGTTGTTGGCAAGGGATAAGTGAGCAGCATGGATTCGGACTGCACAGAGGCACAGTGTGATCCAAATCCACGCTAGTTACAGGGGTGTGAAAATTAAGGCTAAACTTAAAATAATGCTGGTTTAGGTTCTAATGGGAATTTCATATTTTTCAGTGCTAACATTGCAAGCTGCTCTTTCCTTTGTTTTAACTAATCAGAAAGATTTTTATTCTAAAACTTCTCCAAAATATACATTTCAGTTTGTATGAATTCATTTTAGTTTGATTAGGAAGAAAACATCATTAACTTATTTAATCGCTCTGTAACACTCATTCCAGATGGCATCACGCCAACATGTAAGAGGCAGCAAATTTTTCAACGCTGATACCCATTTACAACTGGGTGGACTAAGCAAAATATCCACTTTAACACTATAATATACATAAACACACTAAAGTTAAGACAGAAAGAAAAAGGCCTAGAACAAAGAAAACTCACTGTCACCAAAAATGGAATGTTTTATCCTAATAAAGAAAATCAACGTTCTTCCTCGATAAAGGTCATTTGATACTACGAAGTCCATCACAACATTATAAAGTAATTCTCTGCTTACAAAGTGCCATTTGTTACTAATTACAGATTATTCAACTCTCTGATGAAAAATGGAAGTACATTTTATTCAGTACTATTTCTATACACAATGTCATTATCCATCAGGGACACAGTGAAGCAGAATTGAATGCTGCTCCAGTGGCAGCAAAATGATCATCTGTTTGAGTATTTCTTGGCCTTGAAATGCTTCCAGCTATGCACTTTTAGATGGAGAGATGTGCCTCAAAAAGTTAACTGGAGGCGCAGCAGTGATTCTGGCCCGTAGAGTGTCAGATTCTTAACCTAGTGGTCAAAGGTTCAAATCCCGTCAGCAGAATTTTAACAGAACCTGACCACAATCCCTACTTTCAACAAGAATACTGGTCTGAGAACCTTTGTAGGCTGGCATTGACAGTATCTTATGGTGCAAGAATGATGTAAAATAAGTAAATGAAAGTAATTCATTTCTTACAATTCATCTATAACAATGATCAGCCCATCAAATTCTGCAAAAAAACCCTTATTTAAGATATAGACTTTCCCAAATTGGAAGTCAGAGGATCCCATTATTAATATCTAGGTGTAAATGGGTTCAAACTATTTACGTACCAATGTAGAGGACATGAAGTCCTACAGGTTCTAATTATTTTCAGTACTTTACTCAAAAGTCAACCTTTAACATAAAGCAAATTGACCAAAACCTCCCATTTATCAAGTGACTTTACAAAAAAAATTTGATGAATCATCCACCAAGCTGGACACAAAAATAGCAATCGAAAAGTGATTAAAATGTAACTGAAGCAGGCCTTCACTTCTTTCTATTTTTATGATGTTTGAAGTATATCTTTTGATCAGAAAGTCACAATAAACTGTTCAAAGCTAAATCATACAATCATATGTAACAACTGAAAACTAATTTGGGCATCAAAAAAGGTCACACAAACATGTGTTTCAGAAATTTGCATATTTTTATACCTGGGCATCGCATAATTTGCACTTCAAAAGGAGATAAGGTAAATCTTACAAAATGGCCCAGAGGTGATGTCAACTCAAGACTGACTCATGATTAACTGGCTTCATTTTCCCCCATCCTTAAAAATTTCTTTCATGGACTTGAACATCTTTCAACTTACATGTTTAAACAGAAGCTCACTGAAAATTACTGACAGACTAGTGAAAAGTGCGATTCATGATTAGCCTACTTTTTGAGTCAATCTTGAAAAGAGTATTGACAGAGAACTTGAAGTGGATGCAAAGTCATGACCAACAGAGACCAAAAAGACACAAACAGCCATTAACAATACCCCTATACTTTTCAGTAAAAATTAAGAATTAAGCTCTGCCTTCAAGGTCGAGCGGTAAAAGATGCTGACTTGAAATACTGAAGGAAGGTCATGGATTCGAACCCTGCAAGCCACCAATTGTCTCTGTATGTGAGAAAGTTTGCAGTTTCTTACAGAGGATTGGGTTCTAGTACTGGTCCCTCCCAAGAGCTATGGTCCAAGGTAAACTGTCTGTCTGTGAAAATAACTAAAACGGGCGTTTAACCTCTGAGAAACAGAAACGTAAGTTTCCAGTTCAATAAAAAAAATTAACAAATATACTTTACAAAACTCTTACCAGCAAGGTTTTTGTCCATTTTATCGCTACCATTTAAGTCTGTAAAAACCTCACTTCTCACTAACTGACTAAACATATTGTATAAACATATCTTATATGAATGTAAATAAACTCTCAGGCTAACAAAGTGGGCTTTAAAAACCAATTCAAACTTTAAAGGTCTCTGAATGAGTAGAGAATTTACACGCTTTATTACTTTCTTTACCATAACGGTTTAAAAAGCAAACATTCGATATAACACGGACAGGTATCAAAGACAAAGGTACGCCAATCAAATAAATTATCGTAATTAATATTTCACGTTGTTAATTGATACTTTATGGAGTTCAAATCATAAACTATCCAATTCTTAACACCTTTTGAATATTATAGGATAATAACGGTTGTTAGATCTTTGCATTGGTATGCCAAACCCCAAAGGTCTGGCTTAAATTTTTCCGCTAGAACTGAAACTATTGTAGAGGACTCGACTTCCTGACCTCATCAATTTACTTTATGACACTGAACAATAAATGTTTGAACAATAAAATGTTTTCGATAAAGAAAATAGGTGAATGGTTTCATAACACGCAATCAGCGCTTTTTTATTTTGACCTTGAAAGGTAGTAAAAATTTGTTAACCACTAATGTTAGTGCTGTAACTTATGTGACTATGAAACTTAAACTGGGTAGGGAAACAAATTGAGATATAATAAAGAAGGATCATCCAAATAATACGTGCAAAAATGATTATAAATTAAGTTCCAACAATTTACAAAATTTAAAAAAAAAGGATGCTGATGTTCTTTGGTTGAAATATGCTACTTAAAATAATGTTGAGGTCTGTGCTTCTGCTTCTGTAGCTGCTGCTGCTGATGATGATGAGTATGACAGCGTGATGATATAGGTGGTAATGATAATGATAATGTTGATGATGATGGTAGCCTTAGAGACTGATGGTAGCCAGAGGCTTTATAGTGGTACACAAGCACGGGAACCGTAACAGAATGACTGGAACAAGACTATGAATTAATTGACAGTGACAAAAAACTCATGAAAGTTCTGCAGAAACCAGCTATTCAGCAATCTGACAAAGTGATTACAATACAAATATGACAGTACAGGAGAAGCCTAAGGCTTGGAGAATCTTCAAACCCACAAGTTTGTCCTTGATAATAATTTGGTACAGAGGGAGGAGAAGCAACAAGCCAATGGAAACAGTTGGTTAGGAAATATATCAATTACTCTACATCCCTACGGCCAAGTATGATAATTGGACGCCATCTAAGTTTGGAATCAATTTTCTGCACTAATTACACTAATACCGAAATAATTGCAAAAATAATGACAGGCTAGTATAATCCAATGGCATGGACGCGAGCACCTACATTTCGTGCATAAAGTCCGATGATTATACAGCTGTCAAATTCTGCTGGAAATTTCTCATGTTGGACAGCAATTAAACACATTTTGTGTGAGATTATTCGCTCTTACAAAAAGTGAAATCAATTAGGGAAAGTAAATGAAGTTTTGTGATATTATTCAGTAATATATCCACAAGGCATGTGGCCAACAGCTGCATGTTTGCAACATTCACGTGCAAATAACCAATTAATCTCTTTAGTAAAGGGAAACAACAGTAACACCTTTTATCAATTACATCAAACTTCTATCAATTAATTATCTGTTCTTGTTAATTCTGAGAATCTGCGAGAACAATTAAAGCTGTACAAATTAATTCTAATTAAAGTCATCGAGCTGGGACACTAGCGTCAGTAGAAAAAAATCTATGGACAAAGATAAATGAGCGTGTCACAATGCTGGAGAAGTCATTATGTTAAAATCATGGCTAGCAAATCAACATGTCACCTTCTGTCCACCAGTACTTTTTGTACATCCTCAAACTTTTTATCTTCGTATAAAAAAATCTAAGTCTGAGGGCTGACCCCTGAAACTATCCTATTTGCTTTTATTTCAACATATACATAAAAATATTTAACTTAAAATGATTTCATGGTCGGGTCTGCCCTCATATGATAATCATTTTGCAGGGTCACATTTAAAAACAAAAAAAAAGTAACTTATCCCCATAAACAGACGACATTTTCCGTGTGTTCTTTCATAGTTTACTTGTTTACAATACTACTAAACATTTTTATATTCTAGAAATACTTTTAACATAGTTTGTACCTCTACTATTATTAGCATCATTCAACAGTTTTATGAACTTTTTATGATAATATTATGAACAGATACAAAAAACAACAACAGGTGTTCTAACTGAAGAAAATGATAAAACGAAAGAAATTCATTTTTAACTGTTACGCAATTTGCTTTGTATTCCACATATTAATTATCATCAATTAACATCAACAATGTTTTTGTTATATCACACTGCGAAAACATAGATATTCGTTGCACACTATTCAAGTGGTAAGCCACAAAATTTTGACCCAAATAAATAGCATTTTTGCAGTTTGTTTAACAAATATATACAAAATCCATGAATTATCGTGCCAACAAAATTGTAATTTTTCAGTAAGCAATAAAATCTCATATCCACAAAATATCTTTACATATAGCACAATACTATAAACTATTATTATTCAAACTATCTAAAACAGCTCCATGAATACCTACCAGGACTTCCTGATTTGCTTCTATCATATTCCCTGGACTGACTGTATCCATTGCCATGACTACCAGAAAAATTACTCCCTCCGTCTGTCAACTTGTCACACTTAACACAGTTGTTTTGATAATTTTTTGCACTTTTTGCATTTTCTGGACATGAACCATTTAATCCAGCACCCTGAACACTTTTTGACTGCTTGTTTCTGTTGTTACTATGATTAAACTGACCCGTGTGTGGCACGACATCTTCCCATCGTAACCTTTCCGTGCTGTCTTCGAGAACTGCCAGACAGTTCTGTAACACCTCACCTAAAACTTCCGTCGAATCTGAGAGAATTTCTTCTTTCCACTCCATTGTGAATATTCTACCAAATTTGGACTCTGGGATATGAATTTCACTTTTGATACTCCCTAAACAGAATTTTACCCATAATCCAACTTGTTTCCTATCCGTCTGCTTCACAAAAATGTAGAGATCACCACTTTTGAATCTATCCCAACATGTATCTTTCAGATTTACTATCACATGAGAATGGCATACCAAAGGCCAACAGGAACAAAAGCTTAACAACTTCTCCCTATTATTATCAAGTAGGGTATTATCACAGAACTTTTTGGACTCACACTTTACACAATCACAATTATCACTTATTTCATTACAAGTAAAACACTCCTCTAAACTTTCTGCATCCTTTTCATTTTGTAAAGCTTTACAACAGGCTTCTATCTCTCTTGTATCACCTACAGAGGCTGATTCTGTGTCGTCTATATAGTTTATGTCACCAGTATCTTCAGATTTGTTTTTATCTTTAACACTATTATCCTCTTGGTCTTCAGTTACTCTTCCATTATTTCCACATGAAGTACAAGTCAATTTGTTGCTCTCTTCCGAGCTTCCAGCTGACTGGCTGTTGTCAACAAGGTCAAGGTTGTTGCTATGGCAGCAAGAACAACTTTCTTCATCTGCTGTTGTTACAGAATCGTCAATGGATAAGAAGCTTTGTTTCAATTCTTGAAGACGAGTTTGCTCAGCCTAAGAAAAAATACAACAAAAAGACTATTAATTCATTGTTTCCTGCATACTGTATGTATCCTGTCCAAACACAGTCACTTGCCTGGAAATTCTGAGAGAGTAGACATCGATATCTGTCTGGGAAACCTGGAATGCTGCCTAAGGAAGTAAAATAAGACACAAGTAACAAATTAAGTAATCTCCTTGGGCAACTATTGCTTCACATTTTTCGATATCCAACAACCATAAAACGTCAACTTTTTACCGTCCATTTCCATTTTAACAGTCTCGGTATGCAAATAATGCCGTCTTATTAGAAAGAAAATCTGACAACCAGTCTATAAAACCTCTTCCATATTTGATCCCTGATATCTTACTAACAACTTGTTTTTATCATAACAAGAACCACCCTCTCGAAGTTCCAATTTTTTCGTAATTTATTACCATTACTATCTTCATATTAAATCTATCAAGAGACTAAATGTGTGCTATATTTGGCCTTATCTAATCGCAAATTGATTCCGGAATGCATTTGAAGGATTTGATGATCCCGTAATGAAATTTTTGCGGATTTTTACGATCATATAATGTATTTTTAAGATTTAACTTACAAATGATAATATAATTAAGGACAAGAAATATCATTAACTAAGGAGCTTTTCTGACATCTACAAATCTCTGGGCAAAAGGTGCTTTAATTTTTATCCATCTAATTCTGTTATTAAAGAGACTTATAAAATCTGCACTCATAATTAAGTATTTTAGTCAAACGGCTGGCATATCGGCATGATGACAGACCCGTATAGTACATCATGTGACATGTACATGTGACATTTACAATTTCTACTACTTTGAAAAAAATTAGCAACATAACAAAAAGAAATCTCAAAACTAAAGTTTCTGCCCAAGCATGCATGGTGTTAATATAATGAAATAAAGAACAAAAAAGAACCCTTTCATTTTACCTGTTTTGCATTTAATCAAGTCTTTAATTTCACATCCATCACTAAGATGCATTAGAGCATTGTGTATAAACATTTGTATTTATTTCAAACCCTGAACTTTTACTAATGGACTCTATATCTTTTTTCAAAATCTACATTTTTACAAAAAATTGTATATATTCCTTCCCTATCTTTTTTCAAAATCAACATTTTACAAAAATGTGCTTTTAAGAGATGAACTATACATATATCTTTTAAAATAACGCACAAGACATAGTATGACTTCAGGCAATTGGTATAACTTCAATGGTAGAGACTAAAAACTATACATTTGTATACAAACAAATTCACAATCCTCGTCATCCATCACGGAAGTTTTTTTTTTCACCTGTACTTAATTTAACTGTCTTTCATTAACAAATTAAACCCCACTTCACCACTGGAGTAATTTTAAAAGATAATTAATTTGGCACAGAGAAATAATCACCATGCTACGTTCTAAAACAGTTTTAGAACCTGACTTCTATAGAATGCAGGCGTGTAAGAATGGTTGCTATGCTCTTCAGTAATGGAGGAAATGAAGGAATACAGAATGTATACCTTCTGAACTTAGTAGTGATACTATCATTATATACTGTGGGAATAAGTTGACATATTGTAAAACAGTTTTATTTTATCTTTGTCTGATGAGGCATTTGTTATAACAACATGCAGAGTTCAATATATTATAATTTTTACCTGCCAAATGTCAGACTAAAACTGTACTGTTAACATAATTTTAAGGTAATTAATTGATGAAGCAATTTCTCAATAACTCATCTTCATTTATACTTTTTCTTTCTTATCACAGTCTCACTGGAGAGAAAACAAAATCAATTATTTAAAATCTTGAAAATCTTCGTATCAAATAGTTAAAACACAAAACTTACATTAATATATAATCCGAATAAACTCTATCACTTTCATTTTCTATATATTCCATCAATGATTTAAAAAAAAATGTAAAAAATTCTTCTTTGTTTAAACTCGCAATCATAGCCTATCACATAAATGACACAAAAATTTGTGAAATTTCACACATAAAACTTTGACAGGTATGTAATTTTTGAAAGATTTGGTAAGAAAACTAAGTATAATTATGACAATTCAATTGTTTTGTCGAAGTATAACGCATTTATAAAGTAGCATTTTTGTATGAAACATGTGCCTGGAGGATTTTTTTCTTGCCCATGTGACAGACCACAGATCAGCAATATGTCATTATGGTATCTATCAAAATAGTGTCATCCAAACATGTACAATACAACACAATGATCACTCTTCATAAAACCTGTAATTAAGGTATCTAAATGACCTACTGAAAATCTAAATGACCCCTAATTTTCATGGTTGAGTGTACTGTAAATTTGATAAATTTCGTGTGATGAAAACTTCGCAATTTGTGAGACAAGACTTATTTGCGAATTTTAAATTCACGAAAGGAGAATTATCTTACAGTAAATTTGTGTGAAATGAATCTTTCGAGATATTTTTTTAATTTGAGCACTTGTAAATTTGCGAAAATAGCGAAAATTAAATCACCCTGATTCACGAATGTTACCCAATTCACAGAATCAAAACTACAGCCCTCCGTATCACTCTACAAATAACTATAATCCATTACACAGGAGTAAAAGACCATAATAAACTATTCTAATATTATACAAATAATCTTTATCCTTTGTTTGTTGTTTAACTTGTTTTGATTTCAAAATGCTGACCAACGGCAAAACCTAAGCATTTTTCGCACAGATTACAAACAAATTTTCTTTTCAAATTAAATTTTAATCCGTGATTTCAGATGTACAATCTTGCATAAAATCTTACCTTGAAAATAATTTAATTCATGATTAGTAAATCCAACAAACGCTTAAAATTTTACCCTGCCGAATCCTGCAAACTATCAATAAAATCATTCACAAACATCAAAAACTCACACGAAGCATTAATCATGCGGAAAGAAAAAGACACATGAATGAGGTTTTAAAGCGTATATATCTTAAAACTATGATTCACCATCTGTTATTATATGTTAGCAAACTACATAAATGACCGTAAAACATTTTCTCAGGTGTGTCCGACACAGAAAATTTTTATTTGCAAAAGGACAAAATCAATAGCAAAATATTTACATTTCAGTATTTACAAGTAATTTTATCGTTAGAATCACCAGAAAACGGAAAATTTCTGCAAACCCTGAACTTCTAGTCCAAATTTGTTAAACCTTAACAAGAAGAGGTTTGTGTTTAATTTTCTTTAATACTAAAAAAATGAATACTTCACTACTGAACACAAACACTTCAAAAAAAGATATAAATTTAACACTGTTAAAATATATGAATAATTTTAATATGACTACCGCTTTTTCATATCATAGCACTGACATGTGATCTGTATCAAAATTGCACAGGGTGATGATTTTAAATCAAATCAAATCGACCCTACACACTTACGCAACAGAAATCTCACAAATTTCCTATCGATTTCTTTTCAACCACCGCCTTTTAAACCCTTCCTTATCCATATTCTATTCTTCACATAAAATATAATCATAAAAACTTTTCTAAATAGGTCTGAATACAGATATGCTAATGAGAAAACAACGTGCCCAAGTATGCAAATCTTCAAAACCTCCTGTCATAAAAAGTCCTAAATACCGGTACGATATTAACAGAGCAGAAATAGGTGACACACATTGAATTGTATCGAAAGTTTTTATGAGTATAACATGTTGACAAAGGATCAAGATGTCTACCATAATGTCTGATAAATGAGTTTTACATTTAAACAAATAACACACAAAAGAATCAAACACACCCAAAGCCCAGATAGCAAATAAAGCCCATCAGAAAACTTAGCGTACCTCCTACCAGATCGAGGGTTCAAACCCAAAACAGTTGTAAGTCCTTCTTTATTTCATATAACTTATGACTTTTTTGTGTTGTCATCCTCGAGATACAGAACTGCAAGTTTACTGGTTTTTAACTCATATATTATGCATTTCTACATAGACCATGTTCATATTTAGTAATACCTTCTGACCAAGTTTTATGAAAATCAAATGAAAACTGACATCATTATGTTTTGCATGAATAAGGGCTTGCAATAATTTGGAGCATCTCCTACGTTTATCAAGCAATTTTTGTAGATCAACTATCTTTTCACCAAGTTTCTTAAAATTCGACTAAATCAAAGGTGTTAACAAGTTCACACACAAATTGTTTCAAGAAATTGTTTTCAAAAATAATTTTTCAAATGAAAATTTATTTTCTTCAAAACACTTAAACTGAACGCTTTCTGACCAATAATTTGATCAATTTGCCGATAGTAAATTTTATGGTCATATTTTAAACAAAAATTACGAGAAATTCAACTAAGATAGTGATCGCAAAATAAATCATTCACAAGTATATAAAAAACTTTATCCAATTAAATATGAAAACTGAGTTCTACAAACTAATTTGATTTAATTTCATCAAACAAATTATAATTAATTTGATTTCTATATGCCATCCAAGCATTGAATAATGTCATCATATTTCATGCTCAAGACCTCTTTGTTAATTAAAGGGAGTTAACTCTACAAGTGCAAAGGTGTGTCACACAGACAACTGTTGCAAAGTTCCATCATGACATGATGATGAAGAAAATTTCTCTGTGGAGCGAACTGTTAGCTCAAAATATGTCTTCAAAATTTTAAGTATAGTTCAAATTTAAGCAATGAGTAGTATAGGATTCTTAGTAACACCTGACGCATTTGGAAGATCACGATCAACATTAAGGGATGCCCGAAATGCACTATATTCATCTATACCGTTATAACAGAGTAAGTGGGCTGTCAGGTACTTTAGGTAGCAGGTTCAAGCTAGGGTAACTCATGACCAACACTTCGGCAAAGATACTAAGTTGCTTGCTTCTCCCAGGAACCCCACACAAAAGTGATTCATTTATTTTGAGATTTATATCATGTCCCTGTAATACTATAACTCCTAAAAGACTTCGCTGAGCAATAACAAAATTTGAGTCACATACCGCAATAACCACACTCTATCCAAATATTGACTCCTACAAGGAGAAATAGCAAACAGTGACTCAAAATCCCTCGGTCAGCAGAAATTTAATTAGTTTACCTGGGTGCAGGCAAATATATGGACAGCTTGACCACTTCAAAGGACAAATATTGGTGTTTACTTTCTACAACAATCTATCAGAATTTACACACTTCTGCTTGACAATATCTTTTGATATTAATGATGAATTTGATTAGAAAATGGGGGATAAGTGCATTTTATGGCAGAGTTTATCACCTCAATTTTATGACTAGACAGAAGCAAGCACAGGCATAATAATTATACAGTTTCTGTGACTTCTGGAAAAGCTACAAAGAAATGACCAAAACAACAACAAAGGTAAACGACCAAAACGTTACAAAAAGTACATTCCCACGGTCAACATGTCGGGCTCGTCAGCTGCACTACGGACATGGGGCTTGCACCTGACATGTCTTCCTATTGTGGTAAACAATTGTCCCAAGTCAATGCAAAATTCTTCAATGCATGAGGAAGTTAAAGCTCAGCCAGATGGACGTACATACACAAACCAAACTGCCAAAATGACCAATGCCAATGGGCTCGACAAAAGATACACAAAACTGACAAAAACGACATGATTCTAAATAGTGACCATAGCAAAGTAAGTGATCTAACAGCTATAAAGAAGCCACCAAAAGTGCAGAAAGTCACCACAAATACAAAGAAGTGACCAAAAACAACAAACAAGAGACAGAACAATTACTGTAGCTGATGTAGAGGCGAGCCCAATTTCATTACTCACTTTCATTGTTCAACCTGACCGTCTGCTCAAATCTCTTTGTCCTTATAATTAATTAAAATCTTCTAAATACAGAAAAAAACACTAATAGCAGTTAACTTTTAAACAGAAATTCATCTTACTCCATTATAAAAATGACTTTCCAGGCTATTTATAAAGTTTCAAGACATGCACATACGTATGTATTTGGCCGACACCCAAAGGTGTTCTTTGTTTCCCCTGTACCGGAGAACAGGTAAGATGTATGATATAATTTGAACGTTGTAATTAACAAATCGGCATGAAATCTAATGACTTTTCAATGGACTTCTTTCAAACCAGTTGCAGTCTGGCTCAAGTAACCGTAGACGGTCAGTCGTGCAGTTGCACCCGTCTAATTAGGCGTATGCTGCATGTTCATACACCACATGATGCGGATAATTACGAAAAATGCACATCTGCAGAAATCATTCAATACCTTTAAGCAGGCCAATGACTTCAGCACTATTTTCAAGTTCATCGTCGCAAAACAATTATTCTAAAGTTAAGCAGTCAATGTACTTTTTTTCATGAATGAAACAACATGCAACTTAGTAAAAGAAGCCCGACTGTCAGACATGCATCTCTTCTATCTATCAAAGTACCCATAATGCACAGACGCTTGAAAAAAAAGCTATTTTCAAAGTTTACACAACTGACTGGTGTTACTTTGTCGTTCTGCATGCTAAGAAGACAGACCATTTTGCCTGAGACACAGTCTCACGCAATCAATCAAGCAAAATGCAAAGATTACTCCAAAGGTAATAATTTTTGTAAATCAATGATTTCTCTTTTGGTTCTTGGGTGTCAAACGAACGGTTTGGTCTGTCTGTTTAAACACATAGATTTGACTAAGTCGTTCGTAATTAAAACTTTATGCTGTCTGCCAGCTTTCTATTACCAACTATTAATTAATTCATAGACTCAGTTATTACCTCTGTGCACAATCCAGGTGTGTCACGTTCAGGTGTGCCACACTAACGTAAGATCAAATTTTCGTATACAAAATGTCACATTCAGTATTCAGTATGATCCAACTATTTCAATTTTTATACAGCACAATACGTAGCTAGCCCCTTTTTCAAAGGGGGTTAGGACACATTAATCGTGAGCCTTTAATTAATTTGGCAGTTTCTTCTCATTAATATTGATTGATAGAAAAACATTCACTAAGCCATTCTGAATTTACTTTTGGCCCTTAGAATGCAAAATTCTGGCTAGATTTAATGAACCAAATCTTCCAGCTGGCAGATTCTTTAAGTTAACAGATCTAGATTTTTTTGCTTAAACTGAAGTCCTTGAAAATGTGATCAACATCAAAAAGTCTTCAGATAAATGACATAAAGAACATCACTAATCCAGATATTTCCAAATAAAGTGTAAGTCACTGAAACCACTATTGTAGAATTAAGACCATTAAGTCTCATCAGGCTTAAGAATATGAAACGGGGAAGCCACAAATTCCCTTGATGTTTGAATAAATTCCTTCAGTATCCAATAAAAATCACCTTGGAGATGAAAATATGGCTAATAAATGTAAACACACCTTAAAAACCAGTGGTTGCAACTTTCAAACTTTGGTTGACCTAACTGGATCACAAGCTTTAGGTCAGATTTCAAAAAGCTGGGATTTAGACCCTAGCTATAGGTATTTGTGTACAATATTATCATTGCAATGCAATTTCCATTATTGCTTCCAATTCTTAATGGAATGTTTCAGTATCTACCCAACAACTTAGGCTGTTCAATATAGTTCTACATTTTCCTTTTCAGCATGTTCCAGCAACTAGTTAGGTAGCATTACTTTTAAAACAGCCAGTTAGCAAGGCAATCTGTGAAAAACTGACCTAGACTTTACTTTAATACTTCAGTGAAATAAAGTAAACAGTTCAAAATTGTTAGTTTTGCATGACCAAGTTTATACCATACCCTGGACTTGTTTTTATGAAATTGGAAACTCTGGGAATCATTAGAAATGTGGTTATATTTTACAATGAAATTACAGTGTTGTATACCTATGTTTGACCCCAAACTTACCATTAAAACCAATTTTTCATTTATGTTTTCTATTCAACGAGAATTTATAATTTGCTGATGGTATTTTACTTGTCTAAATTTGAATTAATTACATAAATGAAATGACAGATTTATAAATGAATGTAAAATAGGTACTTTTTTTCACCACCCAAGTCAAATGGAATTATTCCAGATCCAGATATTGAATTAAAATTGTAAGGCCAGCTTTTGAAGAATCTGGATATAATACAGGAAGAATTACATACTGAAAACAATGATGTTGGATATTTGCTACATACTAACTTTTAAGATTTTGGAGTGTTGTCCATATTATCTTCATGTAATATTTTTACCTAGCATCATGAAAATCCTTGCAAGGGGTTAGGAGATATAGCCTCATGAACTTTGACCCCTAAATGTGACCTTGACCTTGAGCTGTCACAAATTGGAGCTGCTAATGCACACTGTCTCATGACCAAGTTTCATGAAAAATCTTCAACATGTTTAGGAGATACAGAGCAGGTATTATAAATTACTGACCTCTAAGCATTGACCTTGACCTTGAGCTGACATGTTTAAACATTGAGACTGCAAATTTCTTCTGTGTGGTGAACTGTTTTTACCTAAAAGTTTCATGAAAATCCCTTCAAGGGTTTTGAAACCTGGCAGTGGTCAGTGAGACTATACATGGTCCCTAAAAACTACAGAAGGAATACAGCTGAAGACACTGTCAAGTCATCCATACAAACCAGTCCAGTACCCGTACCACAGGGGATAAGACTTTAGAAATATTTTAGGAAGAAGTGATTATACAATGAATCTAAAGGGAGAATAGATAAATAATTAATGTTCTGGCCAATGACTTCTTAGGCAAAAAATAAAACTTCTCACGGTGTCCGAAGTCTACGCTATCAATGGGGTATGAAACCACTACTGTACATGAACAGTTTTTCTTCCACAAGATGAGGCTAAACGAAGTCAGATGAACTATAAAGATAGCAGTATCTGTTTTAAAAAAGTTCACGGATGCTTATCTGACTTGTTATTGTTTGATCAGGTGATATTGTTTTACACGTTTTTTATTTCTTAGAGATTTAAAGTGATTTATAGTGATCATTATCTATTGTTACTGATTGTTTATGTTCACCTCTATGTTTTGGTTAGCTGCTTTCTGACTTCCAACAGACCACCCACTAAATCTGTTAATGTTGTTGCTGTTGTATTCAACAAGGGACAAGAGACAAGAGTAACTTTTTCACCAGATGCCATACCTTTAACAAGAGCTGCCAGAAAGTCAACAAAGAAAGCTGTCAAAGAAAGTAAGTTGCACCTACCAAGTTTGAGGAGCCTTGGCCAATTATTCTCTAGTTATTGATCAGAAGTTTGGTCTACCGACAGAGCGACAGACGGACTGACCTTATACAAAGCATATACCCCTCAATGGGAGGCATAATATTGCACTTTATAGAAACTTAAACCTAAAAATCTAAGTTAAAAAATAATTCGGCCAAAAATCAAAACAGAGTTATGGGGATTGTTTCCCCTGATGCACATGTTTATAGTAAATACCTATAAGAATTTGGATAGTACTCGATATATTGCACTCTATAACTTTACAAATGTTGGGGCAAGTTCAACTCTCCCTTATTCTTCGAAAAGTTGAGCTAAAAATGAGAAATCAAATCAATTGTTCAGACCAAGTTAGTCACTCAATACACACCTTAATTCTATCCTTCCACTACTACAAATGACCCCCCATCGGATTAGCTCAAATATCAAAATACTGAGTCAAATGTTTTCTTTTCTTCAATCTCAAAAGTAATAAAAGCTTTCATTGTGTAAATATTTCTTGTTTGCAAACAAATCCTTGAATAACACACGAAATGATTATTTCAAAATAAAAATATTATGTTTACAAAATGACTTTATGACCAAAACTGTGGTCAATACAAGGAAATTCTAACAACCCTGTCTGCGAGCCAATTGTGGACAGAACATTTTGACAAAGAAAACAACTCATCTCCAGAGAATTTGCCAAAAAGAGAAAGAAACACTTTGAAAATAATTGTAAATTAAAACAGTAGAGCTTAAAGCTGCAAGTGCTGTCTTTCACTCAAAAGTTACATTTTCCACCTTGTAAATTATATCATTCATGTTCCCTATATATCATTTCTTTTTATGTTCACATCTACCACACTTAGCTAGCTAGGGTACTGCAAAAATCTTTCGGATGAAACTGTGCAGCATAAGAGCAACACCTGGTACAAAAGAAATTTTTCCAGGAAGAACTTACCAAGAAAAATTATGGCGTTACCACACAAATATCCTTTTATTCTCCATACAGTAAACTTCATTTAGCACTCTGTTTACCCCTTCACTTTAAAGACAAGATTTTTTTCCTATTATACAAACAGATACACTGTTTACATACCATACAAAATTACCTTACTCCCTTTAAAAATTAAAGGTTAAATAAATAGTCTTATATACTTAAAATTTCTTAACATCCAGTCAAAATAATGTCACCCAGTACTTAAAATTGTCTTAATAAACAAAGACTATATAGTATATTATAGTTCAAATGTACAAGAAGAATCACTATGTAAAACTATGCGTTAACTATCTGAATTAGATAATTCAGAGATCTTTGGTTTGATGAAAAATTTCAAATATTTCCAATCACGAGTATTTACCGTAAAAACTAAATAAAAGCCCCTTTTTCAAAAGCAGAAACAAGAGTCGACCATTTATGAATACATGTTTTCTTTGCTTCCTTAATTGTTTGTGTCATTTTTTTGCGACCCATATTCCCACTCTCTGTATTAATGTTTATAAAATACTATGAGCTGTAGTCTATACAAAATACTCTTTATTACAATCAGGGAAGATGGTTTTGCGAAACATACCTGACAAAACAGAGAAATTTTTCAAACAAGACGTTGACTTATAACATGTTCAACTTACAAATGCAAATCCATGAAGTTTGCTGTGGGGCTTAGCAGTGCTCGACAGATAATAGCAATATTACAATTTCCACAACTGATATTCAATCAAATTTACATTTTTCCTTTTTATCAATCACTCAAGAACACCTTGAAAGATTGAAGATAGTATAATCTTCAAACCACTTTAAAGCTGATTTTGGATTTTAAATGCAGATAATTTGAAGGAAAGGTAACCACTAACTAAAGAAAGTTCACACCATTCTCGAAATTATGCATGTTTATCCCCTATTATAAGCAATATCAAAAAATGCTTTAGATTCAAGGTTAAGATCCTATCCACCTAATTTTTAAGACAGTAAACTGCAAAAATAACCAATATACTTTAAAAAAAAAGAAAACACTTAAAATAAATCATTGTAAATTCAAATGAAGTGTCAACATAATGCAGACTTTTTTTTCCAATAATATTGCAAAAACTGAGAAACATTTTCTGGCACCACTGTTTTCGGGAAGAAACCATATGAATATGAAAGAAAGGCATAAAAATTCCCAACAAATATCAAAGTGATATGCATTGGACTTTAAAGCATCTAAACCCTAATTTTTCATAATACCCGAGCCATTGTTACTCAGTTCCCATCTTTTTTTTAAAGAAATAACCCAAACTGTTACACAAACTTACATAATATACATTACAAAATCAGTACAACTAACAGAAAAGTCCTGTAATTCATCAAAATATCTAAAATATTACCTATTTGTCGTAAAATTTCTTGAATTTTCCGTAAATCTCAGTAACATAAAATTATATTCCGTATAACTTTTTCTATTGCCAAAGCGAGATTGAAAACATCAACACTGGATCTTTTCAAACTGTAGTAATAGATTTTAGCGATGGAAGTTGAAATCTTTATGAAATTTGCCCCTTAAATGCGACTTTTAAAGTATCGCGTTTTCAATTCATTATATTACTTCAAACACAAGTTGAAATTGAAGTAATCCGCTAGACTCTCTCGCTCGGATTATGTTCTGATCCTTCACCCCCTTCCGAGGCAACATTTGTAGTTAACTAAGAAAAGGGTTTAAGATCCAAAAACATTATTTTTTAAAACTAAGGGGTGTCACAAAAAATCATCTGCCATTGTCTGGATTGGCAATTACCATTTTGGTGCATATTAGATAAAAATTGTAACATTATTTTTATCTAACTAAAATGGTGACTGAAATGGTGAATAAAAAAGTGTATTCTATCATTCTTTGGACAAACGTTTTCACCATTTTCAATTTCTTTAACAACTGGGCAATATGTTTCATCCCAGCTGGCTTTTGCAAGTGTATTCATTTCATATAGCTAGGCCGACTCCGGCACATTATCAGCAAAGGGATTTGATCAACTGGCGTACACTGCATGGGCATACGCTGGATAATATACTGGCACAAATGAGACATTTAACTCCAATATCATAGGTGTATTGGCAAGTTGATTGCATACATAGCTATTAACATAAAGACAATAGGAACTGTTTAGTAACTCAAAAAGTAACTGAAAAAATTTGCATGAAATTCATGTCAACATGCCATTCCCTTGTTCTCAGATGTAAGTCATTTATCTGCGACAATTTTCAAATGGATACCAAAGTTTTGAAGCTAGGTATTATATTTAGCACAAATTTTAAAATTTAACATATTTTTTCAGCCTATGCAGTTTTTTGTACACCCACGTGATGTAAAATTCATAATAAATGTACATAACATAACAAACCTTTGACGCTATCCTATAAATGTCTATATTTGTATCATTATAAATAAGAAAATCACAAAAATTCACTTAATACGACACTCATATATCATGTCACAAAAAAAACAACGTCATTTTATTTTCTTCCTACCACACTTTCAACATAACCGAACACTGTCAGGCCTGTCAAGGTACATTACTATATGTACCCAATATGTCATTTAAATCAAGTCGCAAATTTTAAAATCTTGTCCAATTTTACACCTGAATTAACCTTACCTGTTAGCTTTAACAATAGATGGGGAATGACCCCTTGGTAATTGCCACCTTTGCCACCTTACTGGGGTTAAATGTCATTAATTGGCAGTTATATGGTCAGGTACCCTATGTAATGCACAGAACCAGTGGGTGGGGTGTTAAACCTCGCTAAAGTATATGTTCTGTCAAAAGAAGGTGGGGCAATACCCATTTTTAGACAGAGATGCTGTAGATTTTGTGTCAACCGAAGGTGAAACTCTGACAGAAAATAATTTTATGTAGCTTTCAAAAACAACAGTTACAAATGGGAAAAAGCAACAAACGTACATAGTTTTTTCTTTATGATTATAATTTATGCAGTTATGGCCAAAGTCTGACCAGAAGCCCAGGACCTGCTTATTAATACCCCCCTTAGACTTCTATATTATTTTCTTTGGGGTTAACGTTCATTTCAACAAATGTTTACCAACATTCGATAATTTTACAGGTGTACAGTTTACCTGGACATCATTCTCGGAAACTATCAGAACTCCACCTCTACCCACTACAAGAACAGGTAACTAGTGCAGATCATGATCAACATACAAGTCCCTGCAGTATGGTCATGATCTGCAATCTATATCGTGTATTTTCAGTTATCATCCTTTAAATGATAGTTTTTTTTCAATTTTAGGGTTAGCGGTTCATTACACTCAGCATTATCTTAAATTACTTTAACAATTTTCAGATCAGCATCTATTCCGACAATCTGTCTGTCGTTCAAATAAACTGACATATTTCCCTGGTATCAGTCGCTGACCATAACAGGTTGGGACCACCTTGACCACTTTGTTAATGACAGGTGTCATGTTTGAACAAACTACCAATTATTATCTGCCACTACCCCGGGGCTAGTTTTCATTGCTAACACACGATGAAAAATGCCTTAACCTATGACATCTGAAGTGAATCTATAAAAAAATTTGAAACTGGCATCATACATAAATCAACAATCAAATTATGCACTTAGCTCTGTAGTATAGTGTACCCTTGAGTTTTACATATTTTTATAAAGGCAAAAAAAAAAATGGCTAACACTTAACTGTGCTTTATACTCCTATGTATTGTTGTATAAATATAAATTTTACAAAATCACTTAAAAAGGGAGGTAACAGGTGAAATTAAACTTGATAAAATTCTGTAAGGGAGATCACTGCTACTTTTACTTAAATAAATTATTGTATGGCAGGTAACTGCTGAAATGTAATTGTAAAGGAGATAGCAATTGTAATAACTGTAATAAACTATTGGAAGGGAGGTTACCACTGGACTTTACAGTCATAAAATATTTTGAAAGGGAGGTAACCACTGGACTTTACAGTCATAAAATATTTTGAAAGGGAGGTAACCACTGGACTTTACAGTCATAAAATATTTTGAAAAGGAGGTAACCACTGGACTTTACAGTAATAAAATATTTTTGAAAGGGAGGTAACCACTGGACTTTACATTTAAGAGATACTTGAAGCAATAGATTATTTGCAAGATAGGTTACCATAAAAATATAATGAATTTATTTATTACTTCTGTAATAGGTTCTTTAAAGGGAGGTAATAATTAGTGTATAGTACATTCTCTTCATAATTTTGTCAAAGGGCTTCCAACATAAGTACTAAATTAAACCAGAAGAGTTCAAACTAGGGTAATTCACACCATTTCTGGGTATGTAAATACTTCTGAGGCAATACTGATCCAAATGTCGAAGCCATTACAACACAATGAAAATCATTTAATAACAGTGCAAATATTTTCTTAACAAATTTTATGAAAAACTTGTTAATTCTTTTGGAAAACAAACAAATGAAAATTTTACAAATTTGTCAAAACGTGTAATAATCTTCAAAGCATACAGGAAAGTTAATATTTTCACAGGAAAGGACTTTGCATTACCGGATTTAGCTGCAATGACCACTTTCTTTCAGTCTGGCACATTATAACCTATTACCTGTCGGACATCAATTGACTTGTAAATTTTTCAATTTGCACAGTACCATTAAATTGTTTCAAGAGGTTCTCAGCTGACTGAACAGCAAACAGTGCAGATCATGATCAGACGGTAGGAAGTTTGCGGACTGATCATGATCTGCACTGGTTGTAAAGGGCAAAATCATGTGTTACCAGCAGGTAAGAGCTGAGGAACTGTTTGCACGCAAAGCTAGAAAGATCCACTTATAACACAATGTAGTGCAGCATCTTTCACTTATCAATACAATGCAACAAGACCTTGTTGAATATAGTCAAATGGGCCTTTTATGTGACATAAACTAAAAGAAGTTGGCCCGTTTATGTGACATTAACTAAAAGCAGTTGGCCCTTTTATGTGACATAAACTAAAAGAAGCAAGTCAGGGATTTGATCAGGTGAGCTTAAAAGGCAAAAATGGGGGCAAAGCTTCTCCTTGTTTCCGAAATCTCAAATGGTTGAACATTGCGATCAGAAATCATTTCTTTTTAATACTTTTGACCCTCATTAGCTACTAAATTTTTCTTAAAGTGAATTGCTGAACAACTTGTATGCCGAAAGTGTCAAAAGTAACAAATGTTTTTCATCTGTTAATAGAATACCTTAAAAAACAAGTATTTACGTTTAGAAATAGTATCGGATTCCAAAACCTGTTTACGAATAATAGGAAAATGATGTCAAATTGCCCCGTTTTTTAAATTACACCATTGAAATTTCTTATAAACCTATCTTTTATCAAATTTCACAATATGTAAGTGATGGGGTAAATCAGTCACAATTTAAGGATAATTTATGCTACTTACTATGGAGTGAATTACTTAAATTTCACTAAATTACCATGATTAATTCTTACAAATTGGAATCACTTTGGCAGAGTGACATACTTTTTTTTTGTACTGAGAAAGTCAGTTAAATTTACAAAATTTTAGTTCTGTTCACTGAGTGACAATCCATTTATGGTGTCTTCTCCAACATAAAAGCTATGGCAAGGTAATGCGGTATGTGTCATCCATGAAATTTATGCCTGGTTCCCTGAATAAGGAAGTAGTAAAGGTGTCTATCTAAAGAACTATTAAAGGTGTACAAGATGAAACAATTATGCAAAAGATTTTTTCCATTTTAATAGCACTCCGAAGTGATTGGATAGTTTTTCAAACATTCATGCCCCACTCAGGTCCGGAGTGTAGAAAAATAAGGTGTCTTAATTTAACTTTTCACTTGCTATTCATAGACTCACATCAATGGCTCCATTATTTTGCATCCCAAATACGGGCGGTATCGAATAATCCAATCCAGGGCACCAGTAATGGTGTCTTATCCAGGTAACCAGTAACAATGTCCAGGAAACCACAGTGTCTAAGGAACTAGTACTTCAGGTGTGTTATCCCAGGAACCAGTAAAGATGTTTTATCCAAGTAACCAATGAAGTCTTATTAGGAACCAGTAGTGCAGCTTATCAAGGAAATCAATAATGAAGTCAGGATTGATCTCTAACAAGAGGGCCATGACGGCCCTATATCGCTCACCTGAGTACCATTGCTGCAAAAGACAAGAAAGTAGGTCAAAAGGTCACAACCAGGTCAGCCAAGGATAATTTTTGAAATCTGCTTGCAAACAGTCAGTTATAACACAGTCTAAATTTCATTACTTAACAAGACAAACATTCCAATCAATTTTCATGAGTTATCACAATGTTTTTCTATTATTTGATCTGGTGACCTAGTTTCTGACCCCACATGACCTTGTTTCTAAAATCACCTGGAATTCATCAAGACAAACATTTTGACCAATTTCCATGACAATAAGAAAGCGAATTCTAGTGTTCACAAGGTTTTTCTATAATTTGACCTGGTGACCTAGTTTGTGATCTCATGAATTCAAGTTTTGTAACTGACCTAGAATTTATCAAAACAAATATTCAGACCAACTTTCCATTACAGTTTATCAAAACATACATTCTGTCTAATTTTCAAGGTTTGGGCATCAAATGTGGCTTCTAGAGAGTTCAATGTTTTCTATAATTTTGACAGAAAAATGTAGCCCCTATAGTGTTTACCAGGCAAGACTTAGTGTGAACAGACAGACAGACACAGACAAACGAAGGAGATCGGGCCATCACAACAGCTCACCTTTGAGCACTTCATGCTCAGGTAAGCTAATAACAATTATATCTTCTGAGAAGTGGTGATGAAACTGATAAGAAATTTAGTTGTTTGCAAAAACAACGTATCCCAAGCATAACCACATGTTCAAACATTTAATTTATCATTGATTACCTGTGGAATATTATAAATAACTTGTGTCACTAAACATAGTAAAAATCACACAAAAAGAACTCCCTATTAACTTCGATCTTCATAGGGATCCCTAATGTAACTGAAAATATGGTTTTGTAAAAAAAAAGTCTCCCAAAGGCAGTTTGTCAATGATTGTAATACTGAGACAGGATATTAAAAAAAATAATTGTGGAGAAGAAGTGAAGAAAAAATAAATTCCATTGTTGATGGGGAATGGTCTGTTACATCTCATCACAGTTGCTGAACACTCGTTCAGACACGAATACAGTCACATGACTTTGATCTCAATGTGACCTTGACCTTGAACAAAGGTGGTCGTTACACGTTGCGCTCTGCACATCGTCTCAATATGGTGAACATTTGTGGTGAGTTATTCTAAAATCCTTCAAGGGGTACAAGAGATATGGAGCGGACACAAAAATAGTCACATCACCTTTGATACAGTACACGCAATCAATTGTCATTATCATCTTAGTAACAAATAAAGCACCACTTTCTTGTAATAATCCATTAAAATATATACACAACTTTAACCTGTACTTATATCTAGTGAGTTAATTGCTATATTTAATGTTTTTCCAAGATGATAAAGGGTAAAGCCTTCTCATTAAGCTTCCAATTAAAATATGTTACAAGCGAGAAATTGACCAACGGTCACTGTGACCTTGACCTTTGAACTACTGACCCCAAAAACAATAGGGTCATCTGCTCAATAAGACCATTCATCCTATGAAGTTTGAGAGCTGTAGGTCAAAAGGAACTCTAGTTATCGTCCGGGAACGAAGAATGGACGGACGGACTGACGGACTCCCCCAGTTTGAGGGTTGTAGGTCAAAAGGAACTCTAGTTATCATCCGGAAATGAGAAATTGACCAACGGTCACGTGACCTTGACCTTTGACCTACTGACCCCAAAAACAATAGGGATCATCTGCTCTATAAGACCAATCATCCTTGAAGTTTGAGGTCTGTAGGTCTAAAGGAACTCTAGTTATCATCCGGAAACGAGAAATTGACCAACGGTCAGTGTGACCTTGACCTTTGACCTACTGACCCCAAAAACAATAGGGATCATCAGCTCTATAAGACCAATCATCCTATGAAGTTTGAGGGCTGTAGGTCAAAAGGAACTCTAGTTATCATCCGGAAGCGAAAATTGACCAACGGTCACTGTGACCTTGACCTTTGAACTACTGACCCCAAAAACAATAGGGATCATCTGCTCAATAAGACCATTCATCCTATGAAGTTTGAGAGCTGTAGGTCAAAAGGAACTCTAGTTATCGTCCGGAAACGAAGAATGGACGGACGGACTGACGGACTGACGGACGGACGGACTGACGGACAGGGCAAAAACAATATGTCTCCCCCCGAGGTGGGGGAGACATAATTAATAAATCACCAAATCTTAGCGGAAACAGTAAAAGATTATAAAGATCTCACTTATCATTGCAGCATGAAACTACGTAACTATGAAACTGAAATAAATAATACAGATGCATCGGAAATGTTAATAAATCAATGCATTTTGATGCAATGCATGAAACTGCACTTGATTTTGTAGACGTGTACATTAAAAGGAAATTGAATTTTATACTAAATATTATTGTTAAAGTTGATGTAACTAAATCTACAGGTGTAGATCTGACCTGGTCATGTGACCTCTTTGGGGCATACCCAGCAATGATTTCTAGTCACCCTGGGTTTCCTCAAAATTTTTAATGTACTCTGTTCCAAATTGTGCACACTGAAAATTAACAGACTGCATACCCAACAATACAATCAAAGAAAAAACCAACTGTAGTTAAAATATAACTGTTTTGAAAGACTCTCACATCTGACAACAATCTATCACTGCTACCCCCCTTTATCTTACAAATAGGGATTAACCATGTCATCTTTTAACTATAATACAAACAGAAGTTGGAATGCGGTCCAACCTGTAGAATCAAACTTGGAATCTCTGTGACCCTCTTTTTGTGATCTTATTTGAAAGTTTACACAATATCAACATGAAGATTACTCTAAGTCGATACTTAAACCCTTTCTCAACATGTGTTCAATCTAAAGCCGCTGTTTGGCCTTAAAAGCATGCTTTTGAACTCGTCCTTTTTTAAATTTAGGTAAAACTTGGCAGTATCAATTAGGCCAAAAACTCCAGCACCTTTGTTGACAAACTGGAAGATAAATATAAAGTATATAAGTCTAGGGTTTAAAAATCGGCTAATTTTTGTAGATGTTAAGATTTTAAACAGAAACTCTTCAAGAAACCCTTCCAGTTTGAAACCCTAAGTACCGTTAAGTACCTAAAGAAGCCTTACATTAGTATAACAAGTTTTATTGCCTCTTTGTTACTGTGACTATTAGGACATTAAATTGACAGTTTATACTAATTTAGTTACTCTGGATTGTGTTCTTACAACTTATATAGATTAAACAATCTCAAGACTCTCTCAACGACACTACCGCCGTGGCACTAGAAGGGCTCGAACCAGGGACCCTTCGATCCTGAAACAAACATGCTATCACTGCGCTATAACAGCCGCTCCACACACACACAAAAACACCTCTGTACAGTTAACCATTTAACAGTAAGTTACTTCAAAGACGAGTTACATTTAAAACCACCTGTCTCATTATTACATAGTCATGACTTCTTACCATGTAACAATTATGGACAACCATATAAAACATGACCCCATTACAAGCATCTAAAAATTTAAGGGCAACACTTGATTTATGTTCAGTGTATCCATGACAGTGCATTTTTTAATCAAACATCTGTGGACAGTGGGGAAACAATCTCAAGGCCAATAATAAAACAGACAAAAATGCTATAAAAAGTTAACTTAATATATCATAAATTACTGCTTAAAGTAAAAGCTTTGTAGATGTAGGGTGGATAGATGATTCACCTAGTTATCTTTAACCATAAAAATATGTACATTAAATCAATCACCAAAATTGGTTCTTTAGTTTATATGCATTTGGTTTAGTTCAAAACAATTTCAATTACGAAGAAAGCTCTGTAGCTTTAATTGAATCGCTCTTGAAGACTCATTCCAGACTGGACACAGGCAGCAAGTTTCTCAACACTGCTACCCATTAACAGACTTGATGCACTGGGCTGTGGTGGTTTTACATGTGTAGCTATAGCCTAGCTGGAACAAAGAGGCAAAACAGCAAACATTTACAGAACATGAAAAACAAGTTTTAACAAAGCAAAAACGACGATGATGACGTCTGCAGAGTGAAATCAATCACCTGTTTATATCCGCATTTGACCATTCAAATAATGATCATTTCAATTCAATTCAATTCAATAGTTTATTGTATAGTAAGGCCTCCAGCCCATACACAAGTATAATATTATACAAAAGATTTTCATAGAGTGCATTAACATATAGGAACGTAAATACAACAAAGTTGACTATCATACAGAGATTCATGTATCGACATAGTACTTATTTTGTAAATCTCAGTATTGATCAGATTATTGAAAAACTGATAAGTACCTTCCCTTTTTGTAATGCATAATATATATACATGGCAACATTGCGTATGATATGTTCATTTTCAGATGACATTAAGTTACTTAACTTGTAAATTGACGTATTCTCAATATATGTATTAGGAATATATTTACAGCGAATGCTGCTATATAACGGACACAAAAATATAAAATGGTATTCGTCTTCAACATAACATTCACAGTAGGGACAGTCTCTTAACTCCCTTTCAATACCAAAATGTCTACCCTTTTCAATCATGAGTGAATGACAAGAACTTCTAAATGCTGCAATACACTTTCTGAATTTGTTGATATCAACAACATTTACATACTTTTCAACTTTATATACTGTTTTGTACTTTGCATAATAAAAAAGTTTTGCGTTATGATAACATCTATCTCTCCATTCCTGGATATACTGGTCCTTTAATCGCTGTACATATTGCAATAGAAACAGATTGGGATTGTCAACATTCTGTGCTTCCCAAACATATCCGTAGCCATTTACATACAAGTGAGTTCGTAAATCAGTTACCCAGTTATTATAACCAATACTATCATAATACATTTGCATATTGTAACACATTCGTACGTATCTGTCTTCAGGTAAGTTCAACAAAGCGTATCCAATATTTAACTGTACGCTTAGCAGCAAAAATATACAACGGGAATCTGCCTAAGTCACCTAAAAGCATCATTACATGCACCTTTGTTCACTTTCATAAACCTTTTACAAGCAAAAATGTGCACATTTTCAAGACATTTTGGTTGCTTAAGACCCCAAATTTCAGAACCGTACAATGCAATAGATGCAACCTTTGAATCAAATATTTTAAAGAACGTTGTATATGGAAGACATGGATAATTGTACAATGAACTAAACAAAGCATTAGTACTTTCTTTGCCTTAAAGCGACATGGCCTCTGCCATTTTGTACATAGAAAGCTTATTTGAAAAATATATTCCAACGTAAGTAAAACCATTAACTACTTCTATGTCCAATTCATTGTAATTCCATCGTTCCCTTACACTTAATCTACCTCCTCGTTTAAAAACAAGAACTTTTGATTTAGCTGTATTTACAACAAGTTTACTATCTATACAAAAATGTTTCAATATATTCAATTGCTTTTGCAGTCCGACAACCGTGTCGGATATAAAGGCTAGTCATCTGCAAACATAAGCAAAAATATTTCTACAATATGAGGAAATAATTGTATACCTCTTATTCTATTTTTACATAACAGTGAGTACAGTTCATCGATAAACAAGCAAACAGAATTGGACTCAAATTACAGCCCTGACGCAATCCGATGGGACATTCGAAACTTTTGTTATACCATTGTTAGTTCTAACACACGCTTTTACAGAAACATATATAGACTGTATTGCATTATATAAGTTACCTTTATGCCACCTTTTCTTAGAACTTCATACAATATGTTGTGATCCACAGAATCAAACGCTTTTTGGAAGTCAATAAATGCTACGTACAAGTTTTCTTTTTCATACATAAATATTTACTTACAAGGGCTTGAAGAATAAAAGCATTATCTACAGTGCAATATCCTGATCGAAAGCCCGCTTGGGCTTCACAAATTTTACAATAAGCATTTACATAAAATGTCAAACGCTTTGTGATAATTGCTATATAAACTTTGCTCAGAACATCTAATAAAGCTATACCACGATAATTTTTGGGTTATTTACACTACCCTTTTTGTAGAGGGGTATAACAACTGTTTTGTCCATTGATTTGGGAATTCACCTTTGTGAAACAATCTATTAAACAACTTACGAATGAAAGGTAAAAGCACATTTACACCATATACTAAATGCTGTGGAATAATCACTCCGCCAGTAGCTTTATTCAATTTCAAAGACTTTATACTATCATTTATTTCCTCGTCTGTGATACTGGAATTGAAAATTAATTGTTCAATATCATCAAAATCATCAGTTTCATTTTCAGCATCAATGTGTTCTTCATTCTCTGAATCTACATTGTTCACATGTGTAAAAAGATTGCTAAAATGATTAAACCAATCGTCCAATGAAATATTTGGTTCCGTTCTTGGTTTATTAGTCAGTTTTTAACCTCACCCCAAAAACTTTTCGAGTTACCAGTTGTATTTTCTAATCTCGACAATGCATTTTTATTAAATACAAACCTTTTACGTTTACATATATTCTTATAAACATGTTTACTATTTACATATAACAATAAGTAATTTTCACTTGGCTAGACCGAACGATTCAATTGTTTTCTTGTATCAGCCTTGGCTTGTTTGCAGTCAGTGTCAAACCATGGCTTATGGTTCCTAGATTTACCACCATAGCGTTTCAATTTCTTAAATGCAACACTACTGTTCAGTATGGCATCTTCAAATGCACTTATTACCGAATTTATGTCACTGGTGTCATCATTTAATAGTGTTTCTACGTTATCAAAACTCCCATTAATAACATTTTCTGCTAGGTATCTATTATATTCACTGCAATTGTCATCTGTCAGATTATATTTAAAACATGTATGCTACCGGTGCCGTTACTTTTTTGGAACTATGAACAAAATCTGGCACTTTCAGAGATAGTGATAATGGAAAAGACAACTTTCACTATTCTCTAAAATTTCAAAATTGCTGATAATATCAAACAAATTTTTAGACACTATAAAATAGTCAATAGTACTACTACCATTTTGGTTTAAGAATGTACATCCACTACTATGGGGACCGAACCGCCCATTAACAATGAAACAACCAAATGTTTGACAAAAAGATATAAGTTGGCGCCCATAAGCATTCACTATTTTATCTGATGCAAATCTATCTTTATGTACGTTGCAGTCTAAAATATCATGAAATTCATACAGATCTGGTATATACACACTGGATCATTTAGTACAGCATAACCACAAAGCAACAAATGACTAATGCTTGTACATTGGTCAATCAGACCTAAGTCCTCATTTGATGATAGTAATCGAAAGTTTGTCTTTCATTATAATCTGCCAGTAATCCCACTGTTCCTGTACATTACATACTTTAGTCAGGTTTTACAATTACTTAAAGTGGGATTCAGTTAAAAATTAATCTTTGATTAAAAGATAAATCTGGGTGAATAAGTATAAAACCTAGTTTCTGCATTAGAAGAAAGTGGGCCAAATAAAGTAAGAAATCTCTTGCATTAATTATAAACCAAATTCTTTCTTCCTGGCCTCTTTATTTGAAGAGAATAATAATAATAATCTTTATTTAAAGCTGGCAAGATACAAATAACAACAAACATAAGCTCATGCGAGCTTTTGAACCAACCACACAGGTGTTGGCGTATGGTGGCCTTACTGTGGAAGGAAACCGGAGAGCCCAGAGAAAAACCATCTGTCTGATCTGGTGACCACTTATCATCTCACATACTATCCAAGTTTGAGATTGAACTCAGGTTGCATTGGTAAGAAGCGAGTGTGCTAACCACTGTGCTAACCGGACAGCCACACAGAAACTGAAGCTTACAGTTTAAACAGATGCCCTCTCCTTTATAAAAACCGAGACCCGACTTTCATTTGCAGTATGAACAGACTAGTACTCGACACTTGATGCCGTTTTCCTTCTGTTTGTCACTAGTTTTTGCAATTGGTATGTGTCCCTGACTTCAATTAAAAACACAGTAAAACAGCGGATATTAAGGTTTCAATGTTTAATACAGACATAACTCAAATGAAATAAACTTGAGACCACTTTCCAACTAATCTGGAGGATCAGTGTCACGAAAATGTGTGAAAAAAGTATCCACGCTTACATTCCATCCCCGTTTTTAAGGACAGAAAACATTTAAAATCTTTAAAACTGGACATAATTATGTTAACATGGGAGTTCAACAGATGCAAATAGTTTATTTTTGTTTTTCTTTAAATTAACTCAAGGTTCTTTTTAACATTGACATAACTAAAGATGGCACACTTTACAACACACGTTGGAACACACTTTACAATTTGTTTCCTTTCCAGAATCACAATAAAAATCTTGTTCAGTTTCTTAGATCAAAATACAAAGTTATGTTGTAGATGTTCAAACATTAGGTGAAAAGGTTATGGAAATTGTTTTCCTATTTTGAGTACTGTCAGACAGAATTAAGTCACAAAGAAAAGTTTAAATGAGCCTTGTAGTGTGAATATCCAACATTTTTTTACCTTTAGAGTCCTTGTTAAAAGAATCAAAGAGAAAGAAAGTACAATACTACTGTAAAAGTCTGGCTTTTTCGCGACATCTTTATTTTAGCTTTATTTTCGCAAATGAAGCACTAAGTGAATTTATCAAACCTATAAATAGCAAACAATGATTGTATATAAAATCCTGCTTGCTCACCAATTCAAAAACTTTTGATTTTTGAAACGTTAGAAATTGGAAAATCGCTAAATTAACCACTGCACAAAGGTTCAAATGTACAAACAAATGCAACATTACAAAATACTATATTGTTACTATGGTTACAAGTAATGGATAGAAGGGAAAAGTATGAATTTTGATCAAATAGCACTTTTGGGTCTAATATTACTGTGCATGATAGTTACAAGCTTACATGCAAAACTTTAACCAAAATTTCAAAGTCCAACAAGGGCAATTATTTGCATCAAACTCAGTCAAGAGTTATCTAACTTGCTTGCCTGATACCCCTGAACACTTTAATTAAGTTTCAAATCAATCCCATAAGTTGAAACTAAGCTTTGTCCATGATAGTAGCTTGTACGCAAAACTTTAACCAATTGTGCCACGCTGACACAAGGGTCAGACACTACAATAGCCCTCCTTATATTCACCAAACAGTCACGCTAAAAATGGCCATAACTTTCTGTCTGATAAAATGACAGAATTTTTCCTGAATGTGGGAAATACCACCTTAAAGATGTCCAATTACTACATCTAGACTTAGGGCAAAACTGAGAACCTGTAATTTTCTCAGCAAGTGATGTTATTAGTTTCATCTTTAACCAAATCGGAGATGTCTATAATGGTCAGTGTGGTAAAACATACACAACGGGACTTCAACAGGAAAACGGAGAGAAGCAAATTTATTTTAATTAGATAATGAAGAAAGGTTCCTTAGCTAATTGAATGGCTCTCTAAAACTCATTCGCCTTATGTTACTATGCTCGCACGAGAAACACAAACTTTTCAACCCTACTTCCCATTTGGGTAGACTGAGGTATGTACACGTAGCTGTGTCTTCATAAAAGGACACATCTTGTGCTCGAGCTGGAATTTTGAACCCAGGACCTAGGACTGTTCTGATGTTTGCCTCTAGTATGGAGGCAAAGATCATAACAGTCACTAAAAGGCTGTTTCCGATGCAAATAATTCTGCTTGAATTTCCTTCTGCCGATACCCTTGATTATCTAGCCTAAGGTTTAGAGATTTTTTTTTTTAATTCTTTCAAATAAAGTGCATATTTCCATTCAAGTGTGCAGCCTTTCAGATACTACTTACTACATATATATGTTGTTACCTCCACCTCAAAATGTGAATAAATACTACAAAATCAAATTTCATCCCTTTATGCAGTTATTATGCAAAATTATGCCTTGTTTCACAGCCCTAGTTTGATTTAACAACTCAAAATATCAATTAAAACTTACCAAATGCGACTTTTTTCCAAAATATTAAAACTTTTCAACTGTCCATCCGGATATACTATCCACTATAAATTGAACTGATATGGGCTATACTTTTAAATGGCTATAAATACCGGTACTTACCAGTAGGTATAGACCAGGTACAGATCTTTACGATATGTCTTTATTACATGTGTTTATATTTCGGTGACAGGTAGGTAAATAAATCGTAGCTCTTCTTTTTATTATCAACGCTACCTGTACAAACATTGTTACAATACCTTGTTCACCATGCAATTTTTTAAGCAAAGAAAAAACAACAAGAATATGAAATATATAATTATTTTATACACACTGTCATGTAAACAACAAAGTAATTATGAAGTGTAAGTTAATGTAATAAATAGGGCCTACTGATTAAAATTGTACATGTGTTATAATCTAAGATATGGAAACATGAAAATACGGATTTTCATATTTTCACTGCTAAAAATCACTAAAGAAGACCAGTTAAATCTTATTTCACCAACAAACAACAACACGCAATCAAATCTGACTACTAAAGCACACAATACCTCATCGCATTTACGACAGTAACTCATTGCATTTACCACAGTAACTCCTCTCATTTACCACAGTAACTCATGGCCATACCACGGTAGCTCATGGCCACACCACAGTAACTCATGGCCACACAACAGAATCTCATGGCCACACCGCAGTAACTGACAACGCCACCTCATGATATTGTCCCCGATTATGCCAATTCTTTACCATCATAGTTTTGTCTTTTAGTTAAAACATAGCTAAAATACTACTAGAGAATTCGGTCATCAGTTGTTAATCAACCATTTTTTTTATTTGACATTTTTAGACATTTATGAGTCATATATATTGAATGATAACTGCTCGTTGTTTAATCTCGTAGTACAAACTTCCCGCTAAGTTTGTCCCGATTACGAATACATATCGCTTAACGCCCTACCGTTCCCTAGATATGAAGCCATTTTTGTGTAACAGATTTTTACCTACTTTAAACAGATTAAAACAGGGAACGATTGACACATTCTTCTATTTACATGATACTTTATAGAGCTGTCCTTTGATTTTTGCAAGGCAGGGGAGACAACCTGTAATATGCCACAAAGAGCTTACTATTTGAGTTATTTTTCTAATTTCAATTTGTGAGAATTGTGACAAATACACTTACAGTATTAAATCAGCAAACATGAGACATTATCATAATCCAAAACGATCACATTTTTTTGACACAAGCCCACGTATAGAAATCACCTCATTAATGAAAGTAATATACGATGCTTTTATCCAAATGGACAACAATATAACTAATGATTCTGTCTTTCTCTCGTTCTTCCCAGAACAATACCCTAAATTAAAAATGTCACCTTCAACCATCACGTGTAACAAGTCTAACGACCACCATGCATTTACATATTAAATGTAAACAAAGCGGCAACTTTGGTAAAAACAGTCTGTCATATTCACACCAACTTCACACACAATTCGGTAAATGCATCATAAGAGAGACACTTAATGAACAATAATTTTAATATATGATTGACAGATACAGGATTTCCAAATGACAAGAGTCGATTTTCTTCAACCCTCATGTCTAAGGTCATGTGTGTTTGTCCTACACCTTATAAAACACATCTGATCTGGTTATCGGTGGACAATGTCCAGCTTTGACTTTAACGAAGTTTCTTCTCAGATGGTTTGTATTATAATTTTAAAGTTCCAGGATCACATTTACAAGTAGCTTTCATTTTATCAAGAAAGATGTCTTACTGGCGGAAATGATCTTTATTTGTACCAAAAACATTCCTAACTTTGCTTGTTAAATCGTTAAGTACATATTAGAAACATAGCGCAGTATTTTTTTTCAATGATATTACAAAGAATAAGAAAGGCTTTCTAGCAACTCTTTTTCTTGAAGAAACAACTTGAATACAATAGAAAGGTATATATCAACATTGTTTTAGAGTGTATAGAACATGGTTCTATCATTATCCTATCAATAAATTTATGTTACTATATCAGTAATTCAAAGAGATCCTGGGACTTTAAAGACAGTGTACAAGTATTGATGTAGGTTTATGTCCATTTTAAACAGTATTTCAGTTATATACAGACTGTCAGTTTTGCAACATAACCGTCATTCCTTGAAAGACCACTACAGTATCGTGGTATCCTCAAGAAGAGACTGCCAACTTAGTCAAGGCGGGTTGAAAACCAAAAACTATTTTAAACCTTCCTGGAATATTCAAACAGCTAAGATAAACAGTTCACAGTTACAAACAAAACAGGCATTTGACACAGCTGTATGTAAATTTAAGTAACTGCAGTCTAATTATTTGCATAACAGAGAATTCCCTTCATCTCTGCAGTTTGATTAGAAAGAATACTAATGAGGAAAATACTTTAAATAAATGCAGTCTAGACAAATTAACAGCTTATTCATCAGTCAACTATTTAACCTGTCACCCCTTGAAATTTCTAAAATGGACTTCTTGGGCAGTTAGTACCATTGCTTGTTCAAGGGGGTATGATGTAGGGTTAAATGTGCACTTTAAAATTAAATTACTGAATTAGGATACAGTGCAGATTCAAGATCAGGGGATTGCTTGTAAGCTGATTATAGATCTGCACTCGTTGCAAAAGGTAGAATCATTCTGCTAGTCAAGGCAGTGTTTTGATAACAACAAAACTATTTTAAACCATTCTTCAAGATATTGTCAATTCAGCTATGATATACCGTTCATAGTTATATACATAGTAACCTGGAGTCATTTAATTTCTGCTAATTTTAATAATATACAAGACTATGAATGCTTTAGAAGTGCAGTAACAGTGAAATCCCTTCACCTGGCAATACTTGATTAGAAAGAATACTAAGGAAAATACCTTCAACCCTTTACAACTGGCCCAATCATAACAACATTTTCAGCCTATCATGGATCAACTTTTTAAGCAATAGTGGCACCTTGATAATCACAAAAAAAAAGAAATGGACTTGTTGGGATATAACATTGCCAGTTCTAAGAGGGGGGTGGTGACAATGTGCAAGGTGAAATACTTACTAATGCAGGCAACAAGTGATTCTCATGATTAGACGGACGAATGTGAAGACCATGATCATGACCTGAACATCCGGCAAGTCTGATCACAGTCTGCACTGTCAATGGCTAATTACAAAAACCAAGCACTGATTGAAGGCCATGGGTTCAAGCCCCACTACCAACCATATCTCTTTATGTGATTTATGTCACAATTTCTTTAGGAGGATAAGAGTCCGTAATGGTCCTTCCCAGGAACAATAGTTAGGTTAACCACCCGCCTGTAAATGACTTAAATACTGTTGAAAATCAGGGCATTAAACTCAAGATCAAAGCCAATTTATGATTTCAGTGAACACCCCTATGGACAATTAATAGTTCTGTCCTAACAGAAATATGGACAAGTCCATCTTTTATAAGTTATAAATGAGGTAAAGACTAATTAAACAGCAAAATGGAACGAGATTTCCCACCATTCAGGAGACATATATTCCCACTGGACCTGGTCATATAATACAAAACCAGATTAATCATAGAAAGAAATTATTTATTGATGCAACTCAGTAAGGAGTCTGAACCAGATTAATCTTGCTTGAGAATTTCTTTTTCTGAGAGTTTACTTAGTGTAAAACTGTCTTTGAAATTGTTTTTGTCCAATTGCAGCAATTTAAATCAATAATTATATATTACTGAGCCAGTAAATACGGGATGTGTACTCGGTGCCTGACCACTCTGGACCCTGCAATCATGAGACATTCACACTCTACCACTCAACTTCAGCCACATTCTCCTGGCTACTGATAGTTCTGGCTTCCAAAACTCTAAATCCCACTATTTTTATATTTTGTTTCTCTTCAGGTGCCGTTTACCCATTCTATCAAGCATATAAACTGGGTTCGCTGAAGTTGTTTTTACTAGGCCACTGATAACAGTATTGAGTGATTAATTGATTCTTTGTGAATGCTGTTTATATCAAACTGACATCTGCCACTAAACTTTGTTACCTTTTTCAGTTTCGTCAGCATATCCATGGCTGGTAGAAAGTACTCTGACTTGAACTTGTCCATGTTTCCATGGTACTGGTTATGCAATATCCATACTGCCTGTCGCATCACGATACCAGACAAGTCACCATAGTGCTCTTTCAAACACTCCTGGATGCTGTCAAAATCCCTTGGCTTTACCTATAAAATTTAAATGATAAATGTTATATTTTTTTCACCTCTTGAGTTTGAAAAGAACAGCCTCATTTTTTCTTCTTTGGATGGGCGCCGGGTCCCCTCAATAGACCATGATTCTTAATAGCTGAAACCTACCTTTTTACTATATAAGGCTATTTTCTAATGTTTCTTCATGCCTCTGCATGTTTCTTATAATCTTTCTTCCAGGTCATAATTACACTATAAATTGCTACATAACAACCCAAGCATGTAACGCTCAACTACTATGAGCATGGGGATTATCGCCAATGCCCTAGCTCTCAACAATTCCACTGTATGGTAAAGCCATCAAATTTAAATAGGGGAGGAGTGCAGTGATTCTAGGCATCTGAGTATCCATGAGCCGGGATAGCTAAGTTGGTTAGGGCGTCCATCTTGCAAGCAGTCTTCATCAGTTCAGGTCATGGGTTCGAAGTCAACACTGCAGACACTGGGTAGATGTCTAAAGTAATTTAGAACTGCCAAAGAAATTTAAATACAATGGGAGGAAATGACTAGGTGTGAAATGACTTGGCGTGAATTGAGTAGGGATGAAACGTCTAGGGGTTGAAAAGTTTTGACACCAACAGAAAGACCAAAAGGCTTTTGCACGAGAACCTGGCTGTCGAGTGAGTCTAGACTCTACTCGTCTACTGCATGATAACGCTGACCTAGGGAAGAACATATATCTCCTCACTAGCACTTACGCTACTGGTTTGTGGTTTCACAACTTTGGACAACTTTTTAAGCAAAAATGCCATCATGAAATTAAAATCTCGAACAGGTCACATTTTCAAAACACACTTCTCTCACTTGGAATACCTCTGAAATCCCCGTGCAAACACTTATTGATAGACTAAATTCTGGTATGTCGGTACATGCCGGAAATGAGTGAAGCCAACACAAGTTATTTAAAATAAATTTCAAAAAATCATCATCATTTACAAAAAAAAATTACTTACAGAATAGTAGTTAAAAATAATTGTTTTCGATTAATCATTTCCACACAGTTTACTTATTATTTCAATAAACGGACACAGACTATGTAGCCTACACTAACATAGAAACAGTATATGGTTAAATAGTAAGTATCTATGGCTAACCTCAAACGGAAAATATGGGCATTCTTTACGTATATAAACATATTTAGACCCAAACATATTTGTTTACAAGTTAAAATTACGGATGTCTTTTTTTTTCTCAAAAATTACGCAAGACGGCCATTTTACTTGAAGTCTCGTGAATCAGCTTTGAAATCATTCTTTGAAGATCAACAAGCATGATAAGTACATCTCCCGTGAGATATAACTATTTTTCAAGATGTATATAAAAGTAATGATAAATCAAATCCATACAAATACGTGGGCAAAATAAAAAAGTTTGTGAACAAAATGAATGAAGTCACGGAACGCAACTTCTTCAGAAACATTATGCCAAAAGACAACCAGTAATGTGAAAGTTTTGTCAAGACAAAATAATACTTCCCTTAACAACTACCATAAAGATGCAACAAAAGCCTCACCTCTTCATTCTGCCAAGCAAAGTAGTTCCAGAATGTTTCAGAAACACTTGATGACAGATTACGTAGCATACCAGTCCAGCCGAACAGTCCCGGGCCCGACATCCTTACAAACCAAAGAACACCCTTGGCGTCAGACAATTTGCCGGGCAGTTGCACCGTGTCTTGCTGAGTTCATCTAGCATGGTATTCCATTACTGTGTATTTCATATCTGAAAATATATTCCATAAGTTCTGCAACAACACAGTTTTCTGATGTCTACAACACCCAGTTTCTCGGTTTTATAGTTCTGACTTTCCTCGCAGGCTTTATTCGACTACAATTCCTTGGATAATTAAAATTGATTTATAAGTAATCTCGAACGTGTATAAACCACATGATTTATTCCGGTTTACATAATCACAACAACTTACCACTGCTCATCGTTAGTTATCCATTCATAATGGATGTTTCCTGGATTTTTATTACGTGATATATCATTCAGTTAGCTTCACTAAAGATCCTTAACCGAGCAAATATACACACTGTCATAACATCGACTTATGCATGGCTGATTATATAGTTGTTGACCTTTGTCAAGCCCCAGCCGCCACCCCACCATGCCATGTTCGCTATTCTGCGATTAAATTTTCTGTCAAACCCACTATAAACAACACATGGCACTGTCCAAATGAAGAATGGACATGTCAATTATAGAAATTGAGCAGGGTCCGAATTGATTAATTATCAGGCATTTTGTAAGCAGCAATTTTAACTCTGACCATCATTTATTCTCATAATTATTATCATTATTGTTATGATTTGCACGAACGTAGGTCACTTCATCGAATGTTCCCGGTTGTGCCATAATTTTTGCAAAGTGAATCCATACATGTACTTTCATTTTGATAAAAAAAAATTATGTAAAAGTCACAATACATGCAAAATCTCAAGATAAGATTGAAGAAAAGTTATGAGCTTTTTCGTAAGAAATTCTTACTTAATGTTAACTTCTTTATTTTTTTATGTTATCCTAGCAATAATATACATGTATGTTGAGTTGAATGTAAGGTCGTAGAAAAGAAAAGTTGCGTCTTTACTTATATTATAATCTGTAAACTATTTTCACATACAATTGATACTTCAAGTATAAATACTCATTTTACATAAATGTAAGGATGTTTTTGTAGATCAGATAAAGAATTTCCAGGAAAAAGATCGAACGTATGTGATCAGATAGATGTGGTTTATGTTCGTGTGAAATTCCTCTGTAGATTTTGTTTAAAGATTCTGCAAAGAAAATGCATCCCCATTTAGTGTTGACCACTACAGAAATGGTAGGATTGATTTGTGCTGAACAAACATGTTATGTAGACATATATGTGGTTTGATCTAGAAAGGTTATTTACGATATACATGTAGCATTTGCACTTGCAGCGCACGGAAACAAAATGTTACATTCACACTTCTGACTGTAAAATGCTAAATTCTGCTTTTTCCTAAACAGACTGAATGTTGCATGCTTAATTCAGCTTTCTCAGTGTGATGTTGGTAGACATTCTCACCTATTTCGTATAGAAATAGCACACAATATGCACAAATACATGTACAGTTGCATTGAGTCACATTGTCACGAGGTTTCAGGGTTCGTCCGGCTTAGGGGGTTGAGGATTGCCTGACAGGCTATAAGACATCTAGTCATGTTGTTATTGGATGTTTTTGGCAAGGGTCTCCTTACATCAAGGCATTTGGACACAAACTTCCCACATAACAGACCCCTTTGTCTAAATTTGATCGAGGTCAGAATTGTTGCGTGCACACACCCCGTTACTTGTCATGGGTATCATGTAGCATTACTAAGAGTCCGACGTACATGTTTCTATTCATACTACAAGCCAGTTTTATTTTGCACGCCAGTTTTGTATGCAAACAGTATCTATGTCTGAATCATCGAAATTTAAATAAATCAAAGATACTTCAACAGCAGGATCCGCCTAGTGTTTCAAAATATTAAACTGCGGTTTCAACAGTATGCAATTTATAAAAAAAACCTGAATGTTTGCATTGCCGAAATGCACAGTACACGACATTTTTCCTGTTACATGTTGAATCCTCTTGAACACTTTCAATATACATGTACTCATAATGAATGATAATTTTACTAACTGAATAGTGGAAGAACTGTGTTGTATTTAGTCGAAATCAATGTTTACAGTTGTCTTTTTATTTTCGTTTTTATGTCGCATCTCACGAAAAACGGGTTGTCAGAAAAACTTTTTTTTTCAATACCACTGAAGGAAATATTGCGTTACATTTATAACATGTACAGTACTTTTTATTAAAAAGCATAACATTATGACTGTTTCTTTTTTTAAATAATGGACTATGCCGGCGGTAATACATCTTCAATGGTAATAAAAGTGCCACGAATGAGTGATCAAGTGACTTTAAATCAGTAAAATTCACTGTGGCACACAGTCGTCATTACAGACTATACATGTGGCGGGTACCATACACCTGAGTATATAGACAAGATAATGATGCAAGATTGTAGAGGAAGCGCTTTACTTATCAGCCCGATCTTTATCTCTGTAAGTTCCTGTTTTAAACATTACAAATCTAACCTAGTTCTAAATGAGTGAGATATTATACCTCATTCAACATGTCGTACGAGATTTCGTGCAGTATATTTATTAACTAATTAAGGGTTATGTCGAGCACTAAGAAAGATTACCGAGAATTAACAAGATATGTTACAACACGGTTTCTATTTTACAAGAGGAAGTTTCTCTCTTAAAGGTCATCTGGAGGATTTTAGTTTTAACAACAAACTATGTAATAAAACAAATTATGTAATAATAAAAAATAATCGATTACCTAGAATTAGATTGTCCCTCCGTAAGAAAATAATCCAGTATGCTGCAGTAAAGGTATAAGCAATGCATGAAGTTCAAACCGAAACACCTTAATTAGTTTCTATACATGTGTTACAGATTATATCTATAGCTGATGTGCAGATTTCATTGAAAAATGCACAAACGTGCAATAGCTTTAAGCGATGTGAAGAGATATTTATCTCGCCTTTTCAATGCTATAACATCGAAAAGGCGGTGTACATTTGCTTTAGTTGTAATTTATATGATTGTATCTTGTTTTATATCAAAAACAGTATACTTAATTAATGCAACGACATTCGTGTAAATGTAAAGCGTCGCTAAATACATGTTGACGTACATGCATTATTATACATGTGCATGTATATGAATTAAAAAGGGAAAAACGCATGCTGAAAGGTCGAAATAATTATGAACGGAAATTGAAGTCGACGTTGGTACACTAATTTTGCATTTGTAAATGAGTAACAGTTGTGGGGTTTTTTTAATTTCACATTTGAAATACTAGTCTTTCCTGTACTAGATGTATATAAGGAGCTTTTTTTTCTTCATCTCGCTCTTTTGATCTGTACATGTTAACCGTTTTTCCCCACAAGAATGAGACATTGCGGTGCTGGGGTAGAGCGTCGGACTCCTGGCACAGAAAGGTCGCAGGTTCAAATCCCATCAGCGGAATTCTAATAAATCCACCGCATGTCAGACTTGCAGGAAACAGTCGATGAGGATAGTAAATATACTAGTAAGCTGCCTAGCCTTAAGTCTACGTATTATTTGAAATAATGATACGTTTAAACTAGTATATACATACTGAGTTACATGAATACTTTACATTTTTCTACTTACCTTTATTCATATGTTTATGAAAACACCTGAACCATTACCTATCCCAAATAAATCACAATCTCACAAGTCCTTATAAAAGATAAAATGATATATGACGTACGTGCATGTTTTGTAGGTTGCAGTTTCACACACAATATAGTTTTAACATTTTATAACAGCTTACTACCCAACAACTAATTGTTTGAAATGTTTGTCCTATAGTGAGTCACAGACAATATATTCGTTCTCTTTAAGGTAACTTAATATTTCCTGATCGAGCTTTTTCTCGCGAAATGTCTTAACGTTTATCGTCCTGGGTTTCCTAACAATGTCCACTTTATTGTCCAAAATTTGCTGTACAGATGAAATGAGGGAAATATGAGAACTATTTTGATGTAATTAATAAAGTATAGGGGATGCGCAGGCGAATGATTCATTTGTAAAGGTATATCATTACCATTGTCACAAATTGTGTTATGACAAACAACAACCTACATCGAGCCGATGTAAAAAGCACAAATGTATAGGTCCTCGTTTACGCCGATCACAAAAGAAGATATGCATTGACATCAAATTTTAATAAGTCATAAAAAGGTAGTTAAGCTACTGGGTAGACAAAGAATAAAAAAGTTGTCTCAGTATTAGCCATTTTAAGATTTCTGCTTGGGCGGCCATCAGATTTAGGACAGGGCCCTGATGCGCAGTCCTAGAACAATCCATTGCAACCCAGTTTTGCCTTTTCCTTCCGGATTTTCGTTGTAAGAACATAGATATATTTTTATCATAACCATCATGACGGATGGGTGGCCATTATTTATATAGCAAAGAGCCCTTGTGCGCAATTAGTTGGTATACCCTTCTTTTAGAAATAGACAGTAAATTTGCTATAAGCGTCAACAAAAATGTCGTTCCGATTTTAATTTTGGTGTAAACGGGGCCCCTGTCATTGTCTCAATCATAAATCAAAATATATTCAATAAAAACTCAGGTATGGCATGTAATGTGTTGTAATACTATATCTTTGATTGATATCAAGAGTAAAGGTAAATTTGATAGGGAGTACAGTGTTATGACCGTGTGAAACGTTTTCTTTTAACATTAATATTAGTCCTTATTTAATACCATCCTAAGATATATATAGTAACATCTAATAAATGATCATAATATTATTAAGATCGCGCCAATCATGTTGAACGAGCTTCAAACAAAATCCTCCAAAAGCAAGTATAAATTGATTATTTGTTAAAACAAACCTTCTAATCTAAACGTACATCCTTTTTAAATAACAAAATAATGTATTTCCCACACAAAACAATATCTCAACTGTATTTCAGATACATTGTATATGTCAAACTAGTTTATTTTCAGCACAAACTTTATAAAGCAGAAATGTTCAAGTATCGTATTTCGTTAAAATGTATGTAAATTGTATATACGAATCGTTTCTATTGAAAACAGCAAATTTCAATTTAATGTTACGTTGAGTTATTTAATGCGCCAGATTTCATGCCTGCTCATGCGTAGTTTAATATGAAACTGACGGACCATTAACATCTCTAATGGAGAAGGAGCACATGGTTTTTAAGGCTGACACCTTCGGTAGACAGGCAACACAGTAGACTTATAAAGTTTGTTGATTCAAAACTTTAAACCCCTATAAATAATTTTCAATACCCGGAGACATACATCAGAGAAAAGTGTTCTATCAACGTTAACATGGTATGAAAAGTCTGAGAATAGTGTTTGATAAAGTATGCTAGTCTAGCAAGAAACTCAGGTGTATTTCTGGATTATTGACGCGACTTGTAACCTAGCAACAAGTTACTAGAGTCTGAGAGGTTTGTAATCTAAAAGACCCAGCTGCTATTGTCCTTGGCGTTTGTAATCTACAAACAATCCGCTCGTGTCGAGGGGGTTTGTGGTCTAAGAACAATCCGCTAGAGTCTGAGAAGTTTATATTCTAAAACCAAGCCGCTCGAAACTGGGAGGTTGGTATAAATCTAAAAACCAGCCGCTAGAGTCTGGAAGGTTTGTAATCTAAAAACAAGCAGATCGAGCATGGGAAGTTTGTAATCCTGTACAAGCCGCTCGAGTATGGGAGGTGTGTAATCTAAAAACAAGCTGCTCGAGTTTGGGAGGTTTAAAATATAAAAACTAGCCGCTAAAGTTTCGGAAGTTTGTTATTTAAAAACAAGCACAAGCCACTCGAGTATGGGAGGTTTAAGTATAGGGGCCCTGTATCTGTGCTACAGTACCTTGCCGAGTATCTGCACTTTACAGTACCTCACCGCGTATCTGTGCTACAGTACCTTACACTGAACCACAAAAGGGACAGCTATGCTGACCCCTTGCCAGTGGGCTGACAAAAGCGTTTGTGCTGAAAAAAAACCTTACATATCTAATAAATCCTGATTCTTGTAAACATGTAATCGTATAAAAAGCCACTCTAGGTTTTTGGAAACGTTTTGTCTAGCAATGAATAACCAGACTGAGGAAAACTTTTCTCGATGTAATTTACTGTACATATATTAAAAGCTGTTTTCAGCAAATAACTGCCAGATTCTACAAAGTTTATGAAACAATTATGTAAGGGTTGAGCGTGGGACTCTTTACCCGGGTATGAAGGGAGCAAGCCCCGCCGTCGGACCTTGGCTGCGACCTGAACTCTACCTTATTCCTGAGCAAATACATTTGTCACTAATGTGATACACAGCGGACATGCAAAGGAACCCGCGGGGGTGTCTCTGAAACTGGGAGACGTTATGTACCTTGCACTGTCCCCAATCCTAAATAAACCTTTTCTCGGTGTATTGGTCACATTGGGTATAACTCTCTGAAATACACAATCGGAACATCGATCGCTCGGCCTTTTCCGCAGAAATGGAACATCGCTAGTCTTTTCTGTAGAAATAACATTGTTCGGACTTTACAGAGACAATAACGGTTATTTCTACGGAAAAGGCCGAGCGATGTTCCGATTGCGAAATACAATTGCATTCTAGAGACAGAACGTATGTGGGATATGACCGCACATTTAGGCACAACGCAGTTGATAGAAAAGTAAAATAAGATGATATATATACCTGTACAAAAAAGATTAGAGAAGTTAAAAAGTAATTTATTCTTCTTACCTTTATGTTATGTATGATAATTTCTAATGTTTACCCTATACTTCGATAGATATTGACTATAGATAAAATAAATGTACAAAAGAGAGATCTCGAATATCACATAAAAGCCTATTGCATACGTGTGACTGCTCACATATATAAGGAAGTGTCATACCCAGACTTGCATTAACTTAATTCATCGCCCGTTCTTTTGACATTAAACCATACTTCGGTTGTACAGTTTTAAAAGGAGTATGACGAAGGAACTCATACAAGTCTTTAACAAGTCTAAGTATTTTTTTGCATTTATTTCCCGTCCGTATGCAACTATAGAAAACAAAATGAAACTAACAATATGTATGCAGTGGTATCCTTCTGCCTTAATTATATTCGTGTTTTGATTAACGCACCTGTAAATTGCAAACTTCAAAAGAATTCAATTATGTAACAAATAACCACGGGGGATTTATGCATATATTTTACACGCAATGATATTTTAGTAAATAAATGTAAAATACGCTTTAAACCGGTAAAAGGTAGTTCAAGTAAGCCATGTGGCGTGGACTAGCCCGAAATGCGACAAGGGTATTTTTTTGGACGGATGACTGCGTCTGTTTCTGATCACATTGTAAAATAAGGCGCATCTTTATTTTTGAACTTACAATAAACACCTGTTGAGCAGAAGAAACAGTACGGAAAACTTCCATAGTCGCCTTAAAATATTGATTTGCCACGTGCTGGTGCCAAGTAAAGAGAAATATAACACGTTTTGCACGTGAACAGTGGACGCAACGTGACCCGGTCTTCTGGAACTTTATGCTGTACAATTATGTCTATTACAATTTGAAAAGGCTCAGTATGAAAACAGCTAAGTTCGTATGTCAAGTGTGAAGTTGATGTAGACTCGGAGCTTTTCACATAAAAACGAAAACAACAGCTTATTGTGCAAAAGATACACTTGCAGGTGTTCTAGGCCTAAATTCTTATCACCACCTTGGCAAAGTGTTGCAAACAGTTCCTAAGGTTTTAAGGCCTCCTCTTGGTAATGATTGCCGCGGAGATCCGGCACTCAGCTCTAGTAAATTGGCTACGCCAGCGCATGTTAGAGGCGGAGTTGGTATCCTTTGTCCTGATTGATTGTTTGTCCGTAGAATCTGGAAAAAAGTCTGAACAAATTCAGGCATAACACATAAATAGCACAACCGGAATCGAAGTGGGTCTCGTTAGCTCAGTGGTAGGGAATAGGGGGGTATAGAGTAAGGGGAATAGGGAATAGGGGGATAGAGTTCTAGGGGGATATGATACCCTGATAATATTAAGCTACGGAGCTTTCTGCGTATTCGAACTAAAATAAATCCTATAAACTATAAACTATAAACAGGGCATGTTAAAGAACCAAAAGCTCTATTTGTACCTGAATTTAATTTTTTTTTAAATTTTACTGCTCGTAAAAGCGGAGGCGTTTAGAGTAAAAAAGGGACATAAATCAGTGAGAGTCTATATCAAGGCTGTATAATTTATATAGTTGTATACAATCCAGTGACCACGGCTCTATATACACGTGCAGAGACGTATTAACACAGATTTATACACGTCTCTTAACAATCTAAAGGAACGTTTTTGGCAAATTAATTTATGTTTCCTATTTTCTTTTACGCAGAGACAAAACTTGTCTTTTTGGGCGCGCTTAAATAAATTGGGTCGAATTGAATAAGGTGCGAAGCGGCAACAACAACAACAAAAACACAACTTGGCCACATTTTTAGAATCGACGTTGTTTTTCTACAATTTAAAGGGGAAAATAACAAAAGATGACGCAAATAGCTAGGTGAAAAATATACGAATGATAAACCATCGGCTCTCCCTTTCATTTACGGTTAGTCCGTTGCAGACTTAAGATTCTTTAGAGTGGACCAGTAATCGGATATGAAGACAGCATTGAATTTTACAAAATTGTTGCAAATTATTATTGTATCAGCTTTGTTACAATAGGTTACGAAACATTTCAACAGGCAAGTCATATTATTTCAGCTGAATATTTAGATTTAAGCTTGACAGTTGTACTTGACAGGTGACGTTAGTACTTTTAAAACAGTCGTGATAGTGATGGTAATTTGGTAGGTGGTCACAAGATCGGGCAGGTGGGTTCTCTCCAGTTTCTCTGGTAAGGCCACCATACACAAACACCTGTTTAAAAGCTTGTGTAAGCAAGTCATCAGGGATCAGGAAATTTTGAAATCTCAATCGGTCCGGACAAGTCGAGTACATCACCAAACCCCCCACCGAAAAAAGTACAAAAAGAAAAAAAAAAAAAAAAAAAAATTTGTACGGATTTATATATTTTTCAACCATCTTTCCATTTTTGCATGATCATAGAACGGTTAAAGTATTTGTTCCTCCTTTGGATTCCAAAAGTTTCAAAAGAAAATATTTATCTTCTTTTATTATTGATTAGTAAATCTCACGAGTCGATAAAATAAAGCGCCGCTCACGTGGAGCGTCCATTTTCTAAGGGATAAACTTTACATAATTTTCGCCATAAACGGAATTTCTAAGTAATAAGAAAAATATCGAGCCAGTTTTCATAATTAAATATGATAAATCCATGCGATTTTATCATTGAAAGGTGTTCAATTTGATTAGAACTTAAAAAAAATACGTCAATGTCACCCCCACAAAGTTTTGTAATAATCCATGTGTCAGGTATAGGCAATATAATTTTGTCGCTGGTTTCGTGTGAATAATTTTTATGCCTCTCGGGTTGCCAGACCGATTACATTATCTTTCGGCTTCCCCTTCACTTTGAAGCATTTACTACCGGTTGCCAGTCCGGTTATTTGTTTCGTTATTATTCTCCGTTATCATAATTAATAATTTCTTTCAACTGTTTTCTTACCGGTCAAAAGTTCACGTGAACCGAATCATTTTAATTAAATCATAAAGACCAGTAATGTTGGCAAAGGTAGGTAATGATTAGCGGCCTAAAGACAATCGGTCCGGCATAGAGTCAATCGGAGCTGCAAACACATTAATAAAATCCTTTAATCAATAACGTGTTAGCCCCCCGAGGGGGGACCAATTAGGTAAAGACCGCCCGGGTTATTAACATGACACGTTTGGGGTATTGGATAGGTGCTAATAACACAGATGCTATGTGTAATTACACAAGCAACTCCTTTTGTCATATTTAAGCGATTTTATGACTTTTTAAAAAAAATCTCGGACCGATTTTTAAGCAACTTTTGGTGACGTGAATCGGTCCAGCAAGTTGAAAATCGGTCCAGACCGGCAAATTTTCGGTTTTCCTGATCCCTGCTTATAATTGTTCTTAGTTGTATTTTGCTGAATGGATAAAGTCTGATTTTGGTCAAACATCTAGTGTCACTTAAATGCTCCACTCCTATAAGTCCCTTAACATGTGCAGACTTGATCATCTTAGGCACATTGGCAACAGGTTATCCCTTTATGTATAAAATCCATAATGAACTGGTTGCTATCCCCAATTGAAAGCTCCCTACCTAAACCGCAGCACACATAACTTTCAATCCTCAGGCTCTTATTAGTATCCCTTCTTCCCCAGAACTATATACCACTGGAACCATCTACCACAGACATTGTCCATTCCCCAACCTAAGAGCAGTTCAGTGCGGCTGTTTGCCACAACAGTCCTGTCTCTCCCTAGTTGTCCTGCTACCTGCTTTTACACTTTTTACCAAACCTAGTTTTTCTTTTGCTTGAAATCTTTGGACAAGTTTATTCAGCGGGCCCAGTAAAAAGAGCTAAAAATGCCAGAACATGCAAATTCACATATCTTTGCACTTTTTTTTGACTAAAATTGCTCAAACTCATTTTAAATAGGCCCGCAGATAGGCCTGCTGAATAAACATGTCCTAAATCATTTTATATATTTCAGTCTACTGATATGTTTGTAGCTGATATGCCAAATGTCTACATCCCGGAGAGGGGTTTGACATCCATTTTATTTTATACAATATAACATACAATCAGCAAATTATTTTGAATTCTCATTCTTTCCATGTACATTGGTGATGTGAAGCTGCCTCCCGGTCTCTGTTGTTCTACAGCCTGAACTTGAGGGTTCAAGCAGTGCCTGAGTCACATATGCAGTTGTTTTTACCAGCTATTAAGTTTTAAATATATTTCTTCTGTATGTAACAATGTCATACTCTTGTTCAATCTTGCTATTTTACTTTGAGTCTCTCTTCCAAAACTTCTGCACTGGCTTGCACCTGCCATTAGTACCCAAAAGGGAAGTCCAGGCAGGATGGATGGGTAAATAATCATAAATTTGCAAATTTGCTTCTTCATTAACTTTTTCTTAATTTCTTACTTAAAACTGTTAAAAGATTATGTAACAATCTTTTGTTTTTCAGGAAAGAATTCAGTGAAACTGCCTTGCCTCTTTTCCAGTCGCAGAAGTAACCTATCCACAGCATTTGTCACCGACAGGCCACAAGCATACAGGAACTGAAGAAAACATATTTAAAAAAAGAATATGTTACGACAGGCAGTAAAATTGTTCTTACACCAGCAAAACAGGCTCTCTTTCAGTTCTCTGCGAATTGTTGTAAGACAGCTACAGACATTAAATAACTCTAACCCTTGGTTAACCAACACATTTATTGAGAGAAGGTATTGTCAAAAGTCATGTTTTAGGTATGTCCATTCTACACTTGTTTGTGAATGTGTTCAGAAAAAAGTAAAAACTAGAAATGACAAAATCCACTTAAAGGAGAGAGACAGTTTCACCAATAATTTGAATAATGATAAAAATGATCTTGATGTAGCATGTACAGATGAAATAAGAGAGTTTGAAGACTGCGGAACAGTTGATAAAAGAAAATTGAAAATAAGAAAGTTTATGGTTGACAATGATAAAAATTATTTCAGTGATGTTGACAATGATTCTGCAGCATTCGGTAGTGAGTTAGTACCACATGACAGAAAGGCTGTTAAACATTTAGAAAAGACGATACAAGTAGGCAGATCTTTGGTTCCTACAAATACATATTACAAACCTAAGTCAATTGTGCAGTCTTTGTTGGATGAGGACGAATCAGTTGATATTGTCAGTTCTGAGGCAGATTCTAAACTTGCTAAATTAGAGGAACAGTATAATCTAGAGCTGGTTGAAAAAGGAAAACTACATGTACAGGGTGTTGAAAAGGTGGTAATACCACCGCTTACAAATGTAGCACCATTTGTAAATGATTCTGAAGTACTGAAGAGTTTTGTAAAGCTTGGTGTGGACCTGTCAGTTGTACAGAAAAAAGGAATGATAGAACAAGTGTTGAAGATGGATTTTAAGAAGGACGTTAGTCCGTATATCTGGTTCTTGAAAGACTGCGGGGTACCAGCAGACAACATTAGTGAGCTTATCACCAAATGTCCATGGATTTTCCAGCATGATGTAAATAATTTAAAGGTAAGCATTTCCGAACTACAATGTGTGTAAAATCTAATAAAAAAGAAACCTGACAGCTGCAAAACCTTAGGAATGTGACATACCATTTTATATTAACCTATACCCATAAACAAAAAAACATTGTCAGACTCAGACTCTACATGTACAATGCAACCTGTCGGGAGAGAACACCCTCGAAAACACAGAAATGTGTTTGATGAAGGGTTGTTCTGGAGAGGTTGATTCCTTATACAATTGATGCAACAGGAAAATACAAAGGTGTGTTGTTCAATATCAGGGAAATTGGATTGTATTGAATCAATAATTAATTCTTAATTATACTATGAACCTAATGATTTTCCATTCAGGTTAGAATAGATTATCTCCGATCGAAGAAGTTTACACAGTCACATATTGCAAACATGCTGGAGAAAGATCCAAAGTTCCTGTTGATACCAGTGGACAGGATAGACGCCAAGCTTGGATTCCTACAACAAGAGTTCAGACTCACAGGTTTGTTTTAAGCTCATCTGAATACATTTAAGTGTTTTCTCTTGCTCTGCTGGAGATGAGGGATTATGCCTTTGCAACTAGTTTAGAACACTATCAACCAGTGCTCACTAATCATGATCTGCACTATTTGCTACTCAGGAAATTTTCATTGAATGTCCGTTTAAAATTGATAGTTAGAACAATTAATGATAGGCTGATTATATAGTTATATGTTCATTTTGAAAAGATGGCAGAGTCAGGGTTTTGGTGTGTCTTGGGCGAGCTACTTGTAATAACTTCTTTATATCTGTCTGTCAAGCCCAGTAACAGATACTTGTAACTTTATTCCTTAATTGCTGTTGCTTTTAGCCTTTCAGTTTAATAATTATCTGTGAGAAAAGTTGTTGTGTAATTAACACGTACAAGGAGTGCATAATAACTGTGGTCGGATGTGAATGCAGTTAATGATCGGTCATTTTTAATTTTCAGGGAAACAGATAAGAGAAACAGTTGGTGCATTGTCAAAGCTGATTATAGCAAAACCAGTTCTAATTAAGGTAAGTCTGTATACAGTTATGAGATGTTTCTTGCAGAAACTGTTCATTATTAACAATTAAAGTATGAAATCTTCTTATCACTTTAATTCAGAAAGAATATTCAGTAAGAATATAAAATAAGAATACAGAAGATTTTGTTGTTTTCGATGTCATGTTAAAATCTCACCGTAGTGGGCAACAAAAAGGACATTTTAATTACTATTTGGTGTTTACATGTGAAATTAATGTCATATTACATCAGTACCAATTTTTCTGTTTACTTTATGCTTAAAATGCTGGAAATGTCATCAGAAAGCATAGGACACATCACATCATTTTATGATGTCATCAAAAGGATGGTTTCCAGCATACATTACGCTCTGATTACTTTTTGACGTTAATCTTGGTAGAAGATTTTGATAAATTTCACTGCGTGAACAGGAGTTTATCAGGATATAATCCACCGTTATATTTCCATTAAATAATATCAATGATAATGTATTTTGTAAATTGGCAGAAACAATTTGGAACAAGTCAATGAATGAATAGATACAAACTGTCCATATTGTGTTTAGTATATTGATTAGTAAAGTTTGGTGATATAACATTGAGATGATTTCATTTAATTGAGCGGAACTATTGCTTTTCACTGTACTTGGATATCCTTGCATGATTCAATTTGCACAAATTTTTGAAAGATTAATTTCACATAGATTTATGATTAAAGAATACTCCCTTCATGAATTCTAAATTTGCGAATAAGTCTGCCTGATTTTAAATGAAGAAATTATCTTCATGTGAAAATTACAAAAGTTACAGTATACAACAAATGTATGTAGATCTATACACTGCTACATGTATGTACACATAGGATCCACCCTTTGAATTTGAATGCAGGGCTTTTTCTAAATGCAGCTTTTTGATTGAGATAGTTTGATAACATCGTACAAAATATGACAGTATACAAAGTTGGATAACAAAGAAACACTTCATAGTATTTGCTCTCTGGAAAAAGTTGAAAGTGAACACATAATGGTTTGTTTTTAGAAATCAAATTTTAAGAAGTATGCCAATTACTAGTATAGACATGCACATTTATGTAGTGAGTTTTAATTTCTTTTCAGGAGAATAAATTCTACATGAAGAAGTTTTTGGGATTTACAGAAAATGAGCTGAGGACGATGTTTCTTACATATGCAAAGATCTTTCTTTATGGTAAGTGTATACCATTACACCAGTGGTCATCTTGAATAGGCAAAATAAAAGATGTTTGTTTCCGGATCAACCATAATCTTTTGCTGCCAACGTTAAACTCTTTACCGCAAAACCTTCAACTTTCCTATGAAAAAAATATCAAAAAAGACTAATTTTCAAGTGAGCAAAAAATAACAAAATGAGAAAATTCATAAAAAACTACTGACTAACCAACCTTAATTTTGTTTGCATGAAGACTGGAAATATGCACAATTTTTGTTTGGCCTTGAAGTATCAGCTGTAGTACATGTACTAGTTACTGCATGCAAAAATTCCGTAATATTTTAATTTCTGTTTAGCATATGACATAGCTAAGCAAAAGCAAATGGGTTGGGCCACAAGTTTTAGCAACATTAATGAACGGCCCCTCCAAACATTAATGGACTGCCCTTCCAATATGTAAAGAAGCTCTCATCCAGCAGTTTTTATTTACAGATGTGAACTATGTTGCGGACAGATTTGACTACCTTCACAACATTATGGAACTGCAACATGGTTTAATCGCCAAAACCCCACAAGCAATGAAAAAGTCACGCCTAAAACTGGAGAGCAGACATCGATTCCTCGTTAAATGTGGACGAGCACAGTACGATCCAACAAAGCCAAACTATGTATCGTTATCGGCTTTAATAACAGGAACAGACGACACTTGGTGTTTCGAAGTTGCTAAAACATCAGTTGCTGAATATAACCAATTTCTTCGCCTGATTTGAAGATAGTTGCGCTTTAATAAATCTGACAAGATACAAGTTATTTGTGTTGAAGATGCTAAATATTTTTTCTTGCAAGATGTTTAAAATTGATGAAAAGACCTGATTGGTTTAGAGATAAATTATTGCAAGTTAGAACTGTATACATGTACATGGCGAACGTTTTTGCCATAAAAGGATTGTAACCACTTCTTTGAACTTGCCCTACCAATTCATTACTGTTTGTTTTAGATACGAGTTTGTGAAATATACTGTGACAGTTAACATGTAACTCTGCCCTTACTCATTTTTTTTCACACAAACGGCATATTAATAAATTTTATATGGAACAGATATTTTCAGTTTTTATCCTTTGACCAATTTATTGTGGTAGTGTCCAATTGGTGGCGAATGACTCTGCAATTGTCAACAATGTAGAACAAGATCAGTCATGAAAGAAGTTCTTGATCACAATCACTGCCATTTATAATTAACTGATGCCTCATTTTTTTTTCTTGGGCATTGAACACCTGTTTCAACACTATTTCAGGTATAGTGCAAAGAGATTTGATTTGTGTCGAAAATGCTTGAAATGAGATTTCGGTGTTGTGTCTTGGCCTATTTATACTTATGTGAAAAACAGTGATTAACTTTTCATCTCTGAACAAAACCTGTGAATTCTTTAGATCATTTCCTGTCAGATGATCCTAGTTTCAATTTGACATTCTCTAAAATGTTTTCGAAACATTGGCCTCAGACTAGAGGTGCAGAATGAGGACCAACCCTCATTAAAAACAATGAAAAAAAACGCCTAAAGACCCCAAAGTACAATGGTGGGTAAATCATTTGGAAGCCCACAGATTCTCAGTGGTTTAGTATATAGATTTCTGAACAGTGAATAGGATTGTAAATGCCATAAGAAGGGAGTTAGACTTTTAATTTGGCCGAAATGAAAATCTGCTTAACATAATTTTAAAGCATGTCAAAATGGTCATTGTAAATTCTTATCCAAGTTTAATAACTCGTTCACATGTTAACCCTAGGCATTCCAGACTTGCTTCTCTTGAATTTTAGAAATTTCAGTATTTTTCTTGAAAGTCACCATTGGTCAATATGTTTGCGGAACACACAAACTTCTTTTTGTCACAACTTGCAGTCATATTGATGAAACCATCATGGTTGAAATCATGCAAGCTGGACACACAATTTAAACTTGCACTTGATTTCACATCTGCTTATACAGGTAAAAATCTAAAGTCTTCTTGCCTAAAACTACAAGGCCCAGAGTTTAGACATTTTGAATGTAGCATTATGTAGTTGACCTCTAAGAATATTGTTCAAAATCAGAACCCCAGGTCAATATTACCCTTTCGCAAACAGTTGTTTATCTTATTAAATGCCAATGAATTACAATGGAAAGCAAAAAAATTCGCAAACTTCACTTGTTAAATTTATTTGTTTGAAAAAAAAAAAAATTATTAAGGCATAATATTTTTAATTAGCCTGCATTTGATTAATTACATATTCTTAATAAAATGAAATTCCACTTCCCATTTGAACAATGGCCTGAAGCAATGGGGAAACATGTTACCCAGAAAAGCCCTGATTCCGATTAAATTCTAAAAGAAAACTGAAACAGTCGAACAAAAATCTGCTGTGACAAAAGGGAGTTTTAAAGCATGTCCAAATTGGTCATTGTTGTAAATCTTATCCAAGTTTGATAACCCATTCGCCTGTTAACCCTAGGCATTCCAGAGTTGCTTCTCTTGAATTGTAAAAATGTCAGTATTTTTCTTGAAAGTCACCATTGGTCAACCTTATGTATGCAATGTGGACACACAAACATCTTGTATTGGTGATCACAAGTTGCAGGGTCATATTGATCAAACCATCATGGTTGAAAATGCAAGGTGGACCACAATGTTAATTTGCACTTGATTTCACATCTGGTTTATACAGGAAAACTACATAGTCTTCTTGTCTAAAACTACAAGGCCCAGAGAGGTTTAGATATTTTGAATGTAGCATTATGTAGCTGACCTCTTAAGAATATTGTTCAAAATCAGAACCCCAGGTCAATATTGACTAACCTAATGTTTCTCAGGTGACAGTTGTTGCAAATCTTGTTAAAATTATTTCTGAAGCCAATGGAATAGTAAGCCTTGTGAGCAATAAAGTTTATAACCACAAAACTTCACTATTTGGCTTAAATTTATCGTTGTTTTTAAAAAAAAAAAAAAATTATTGTAAAGTGCATAATATTTCTAATTTGCCGCATTTGATTAATATAAATCATCTTAATAAAATGAAATTCCACATGGATTCCCCAATTTGAACAATGGTAAAAGCAATGGGGGAGAAATGTTTTACCCTAGAAAAAACAGCCTCTATGTTATGATTAATATTCTGTAAAGGAAAAACTGAAACAGACACACAAAAATCAGCTGTGTTTTAACAAAATGGGCAATATTACAACAATAATATACATTGCTGTAGGCTAACAAACAGCTTGAACTGCATTAAGAACATTCACATTAAGATTCATTTCACATGGATTATCCAATTGTACAGTATAAAAGAAACCTTGGAGAAATCCCCAACAGGCTTGCCATGATTCTCTGACGGTTCCTTTGTACTTAGCACTTTGGTGTACAATGATCCAGTACCACTGATGCCAAATTGGTCCTCTGTGTTTTAATAGAATGTAAAATTTTGACACTATATTATGCTTGGTTTATTTGACCTTCAACTGTCACCATTGTCTACACTTTTTACCTTTGGCTACACTGGTCTTCACGTAGCCATTACTATGGTCTAAACTTGGTCTACATTTGTCACCACTACTGGTTCACTACCTGGTCAACACTGGTTAGCTATGGCCTGCACCAGTCACCATGGTCTTACAGTGGTTGCCATGATTACTCACCTGGTCTACACTGGTTTCCTTTATCTACATGGTTCCATTTGTCAACCTGGTCTAAAATAGTTGCCATTATCTACACTTATCTATTTGGTCCACTGATCCTAAAAAAGATAACCATGATCTTCATTGGGTCCTGTGGTTGCCATTGCCTACACTGGTCTAAACTTGTTAACTTGGTCTTTACTGGTTGCCATTGTACACACTGATCAGCATGGTCTGCATTGGTATCAAAGATAATATAGTGATTGTCTGTGCCTACACTGATTGCATTGGTCTACAATGATTGCCAGTTTCAACACTTGTTACCATGGTCTACACTGGCCAACATGGTCTGCATACAATACCAAGGTGTAGAAGGGTTGCCCTGGTCTATGCTGGTCACCTTTGTCTACACTTGTCACATTGCTCAACACTGGTTGCCATGATCTACATTGACTGCAATAGCCAACACTAATCACCATGGTCTACACTGCTCACCTGAGTCTACACTTAGGGTTTTCATTGGTTAAAAATCATGATTTATGTTTCCAGTGTCACCAATAAATTCTCAATACTATACATGTATTTACTAATATTGAAAGTCTTTTTTATGAAGAAAAGCAGATTTTCCCCCAACAAGTTTATTTCAAGAATAATACAAGAGCTATATATAGTGAATGATAAATAAGATACATGTACATATATTTCAACAGGTAGATTAAAGAAATAAGTTAACAAGGTATTGTACCTATAAATATTCAACCATAAAAAACGGACTGACAGAAAAAAATCCGTATTGTATGTGCTATCCGCACAATGACATTATTTGTAAGAGTGTATTCCATTGGCCCATAGAAGATTCATGCATAAACATGACGTTAATGACATCGCTTTTGATTGGGTCGTTACTACTTGCTTATACGATGACGTCAATAAAATGACGTCGCGCACAACCCATATTTCGCGTGGAAAAGAGTTTTTCTTCATTTTTAGCTCAACATTTGAAGAAAAGGGGAGCTATCCTACTTGCCTCAGCGTCCACGTTGGTGTCACACCTTAGTTAAGTTTTTCATATCACTCCACTTTATTTCAAAACCATTAAAGATCGAGGTATTGCTTTGAAACTTACCATAGGAGGTTTTAGTGTGTCGTCACATCCGGGATTTTCCGTTACTAAAAATAGCGTGGCCGTCAACTGTATTGAGTTCGGCCATATGCCGAGCGTGTATTGATACAGTATAGACATTATTTATCGCCAAAATAAACTAAATATTATTAAGTTTCTTTTAAGTTTTGAAGTGGAAGTAAATACATTATTTCTTATAATATGAAATTAGGCACTGCCTAACAAGCGGGAAAGCCCTTAAATATGACAGATTTTGATAGACTTGAGAGAAGCTGTGACTTTCATTTGACCGTACCGATGATCCATGTTTTGCCAACCAGAAAGTCACAACCAGGCAATGGATCGGAAATAGCTTCTAAAATATATAGTCGACCTTTTAGAATAGACTTTCAAACCCCATGACACTTTGACATCTTGAGCATTTTAACTAGACAATTCATGAATTAAGGTATCCAGTTGGCAAGTTGGACCTCTGGCATAATTTAAGTATTTCAATCACATTACATGTATCACAGGTAAAATCTGCATGTAGTCTATAGAATTTTTTACCATCCTGCATTCATTCCTTAAGAACTCTGACATGTCAGTTGTCTCCATTTATGTATAACCCCATCTGATGGGATTTTTTGCTTACGTGAATATGTTTGAGTAGAAACATATATATTATTTAAATTTGAACAGTCTTTCAAAACAACTTTGAACGTAAATTTAATTGTTAATAACAGTCTGAATTATTTTAAATGATCTTCATGAATGATGGAACTCCTTTGTTCTTAAAAAGATTGACAACCAGAAGATCAAAGACCACGATGATGCATACTTATATGCATGTGCAGTTGTGCACACAACACATACATGTATATCATAATTTTCTAAAATTAATATTCTTGAAAGAAAAACAGGACAGACACTGACACATATGCCTATTACATAATGAAATAGCATATAGATGTCAAAAAAGTATGTGTGTCAAGTACCTGTGGTTCAATTAAACAAACATCAACTTATTTTTAAAACAATGATCCTAACATTTTATAAATGGTGCTTTAAGCAAATGACTTGTGTCTTAATCTTTCATTTACTGTGTACCCAGTCTTTTGCATGAATTGAAAATCAGCCAGTCAAGCAGAGGCTGCATAATCCTTATACAGCTTTGAGAATAATGCTTGATGCATTATACAGAAGTAACAGTTGTAGATGCAAATTGTTCGTATTTCTGTATCGAAACGTAATTGGGACGAATCGTCAGACATCTGTGACGTCACTATAGAAATAAATATAACGGAAGTCAGTGATGAGTTTTTGAAGTTGCTTTTATTTGTACTTGCATGTTTTTGCGGCAATTCTCTTGAATTTAGGTGTAAATTACACTTTTGTTATTTTTGCAAACTAAATTTGTGCAAAACAAAAAACACCGTTATGGACATTTAATCGTTAATTTATTTTCAACCATTCCGTTACTTAACGCACATTCACCGCGGCGTTATTTTTGCCCACAATGCATCATCATGGCGCTGCCCATTATCAACTTCCGAAAAGGCTTCACTTTTCAAAAACTGATGGTATATGTAGAAGTATGTTGGAAAAGTAAAACTGATGGTATATGTAGAAGTATGTTGGAAAAGTATTATTTTTTAACTTGCTACTTACTGACATGCTTTATACGTGTTATACGCATTACCTATAGGGCGGAAACGCCCCGTCGGCGAAGCCGACGGGGCTTTCCCGCTATAAAATATATTTGATAGTTGTTGCTATAATCAAAGAACTAACTTTGATCAGGCTTTGTGAGATTTCCCTTCTTTCACCTTTCATTTGTCTTCTTTCCTTCACTGATTATTCTCTTTCTATCTTACCCTTTTCTCTCTGAAGTATTTGTTTTCAAAACCAGCACACTTAGTATTATACAAAACCATAATCCTACTTTAAAAGTACTTTGTGTGTTTTAAAAAAAAGTTAATAGTCCCGGCCGATCGTGGGATTTCTCCGCTTGGTGAACTCGCCAAGACTCCCATGTATACTGGTACCTTTGTTTGGTTATATAATGCATATGTATATCTAAAAAATAAATGACAGAAAAAGATATCCCTGATTTGATATAATTACGGAAGTATACACTACAGAAGTGTATACTGCCGTGGTATATACTGTAATCAACGTCCATGACATCTACAGCGACGGACACATGTGAAAGTGACACTTCCAAAAAAGTATTGTATTAAAATATTCAATAACACATAATAAAACATGCCTAATTAATTGTATATTATCTTAGCTGAGCAACTGCTTCCTTGAAATGCCCACACGCCATGCAGTTTACGTCTACTCATTATTTCAAAAATTTTAATATGTTTGATGCCATGTTGTTAGATTAACAAAGTATATGTAGATTAGTGGAAAGCCTCAAACTTAGAGAAAACAAAGACTTTAAAATATCGAATTAAAATTTCCTTTTTTTTTCAGACATTTGTTGTCGCCTCTAAAATAAAAAGAAACTCAGCTATCTGAAATTTAAAAAATATTCTGTCTTATCTGCGTCCTTATATCAAGGGTATCATTTAACTTGGTCATAAAATATTATGATGAATAAATTGATCATGTAGATTCAATCAAAGCTTGATGTGTGCAATATGCCACGTTATGCAATTCATTCAAACTGGTCATCTATAACGTGTGACCAATTAGTCTATAAACAGAATGTTACATGGATTAATTAAATTCAAGTTATATCGTGCTTTATGCCCTAGGGGACAATATACCTTACTGGATCTCTATGGCAACGTGTCATTTGTGTGTCTTATGTCATCGCCAGGCGATAGCACAGTGTCATGTATTATATAGCTCTTCATGGTTTCTAAAGTTTAATTTGACACTATTCATAAATAAATGTACGCTTCACAGACACATGCATGATTTCTATGAATATTTTTTTTTACTGAAATTAGAGACATATAATAGGGAAAATATCCGAATAAAGCCTTGACCTTTCTAAACAAAGTATACTGGTTTGCATCATTACCCCTATCTGTAGGCAAGAGAAGGTAACTTTGTCAAGGATTTAAAAAAAATTAAGGTCCTTTATCGTCTTAGAATCTCGGTTAAGTTTTTTGTACCAGTCCAATTTTAGTCTGAATTGTTTGAGATATTACTTTTAAAGTTGGAATACTTGTTTACCATCTTGATCCCCAAACATAGACTCTGTCAAGGATTATATTCGAATTATGGCCCTTTTCGACTCAGTTAAAATTTGCACACGAGTTTGATTAAATGATAGCTTTGCAAACGCAATTTTTGAAGACTGTTTTATATGGAATGTGGGTTGGGACATGCCACTTGCTAATTGCCACTTGCTTAATATTATTGCTTATTTTTTACCATCATGATCCCCAAACAAAGACAGGAGAAGGTAACTCTGTCAAGGATTATATTTGAATTAAGGCCCTTTTCGACTTAGAAACTCAGTTAAAATTTTCATTCTTTTCCACTTGTTGACTTAACCATTTGAGATATTACTTTGAAAGTTGGAGTAATTATGTACCATTATGAATTCCTATCTGTAAGCAAGAGAAGATAACTCTGTGAAAATGTTTTTTGATTTGTACATTGAAATTTCAAGTTAAAGTCTTGTGTGCAACTGGCACTGTCATGCACATATATCAACCACTTGGAAAGATTAATCTACAATTTTACTGTAGTATCCAGCGATATAAAACATTAAAGATTGATAACTGTTGACTTAATATCTTGCTAGATATCCTTGTTTTGCCTTTAACTGTCAAAGTTTTGTTTTATTGGCAAGCACTTAAAAAGTTGAGCGCGCTGTCCTACTGACAGCTCTTGTTATTCTTCAAATATCGTTTTAATTCAGTGTCCAAAGGTATATAATAAAAGAGTCATTATCATAGAAATGTGATCCAGAAGCTGGTTTGGCTCATGTTGGGGTCAGATCATACTCGTACTCTGCACTCGTATGATCCTACGTACAACTCAGCAAATCCAGCATTCTGGATTACAAAATTATTCTAATAACCATATTGTTTTGTAGCATAGTTCTGTGTTACATTACAGGGTACAAAATAAATGCAAGATATTAACTGCTAAAATTTATTATTTTCATGTATCTCATGAGATGGGAAACATCTTCTAGTTTTATAATGCATGCACACGAGTTTGATTAAATGATAGCTTTGCAAACGCAATTTTTGAAGACTGTTTTATATGGAATGTGGGTTGGGACATGCCACTTGCTAATTGCCACTTGCTTAATATTATTGCTAATTTTTTACCATCATGATCCCCAAACAAAGACAGGAGAAGGTAACTCTGTCAAGGATTATATTTGAATTAAGGCCCTTTTCAACTTAGAAACTCAGTTAAAATTTTCATTCTTTTCCACTTGTTGACTTAACCATTTGAGATATTACTTTAAAAGTTGGAGTAATTATGTACCATTATGAATTCCTATCTGTAAGCAAGAGAAGATAACTCTGTGAAAATGTTTTTTGATGTGTACTTTGAAATTTCAAGTTAAAGTCTTGTGTGCAACTGGCACTGTCATGCACATATATCAACCACTTGGAAAGATTAATCTACAATTTTACTGTAGTATCCAGCGATATAAAACATTAAAGATTGATAACTGTTGACTTAATATCTTGCTAGATATCCTTGTTTTGCCTTTAGCTGTCAAAGTTTTGTTTTAATTGGCAAGAACTAACAAAAGTTGAGTGCGCTGTCCTACTGGCAGCTGTTGTTATTCTTCAAATATCATTTTAATTCAGTGTCAAAAGATATATAATAAAAGGGCCATTATCATAGAAATGTGATCCAGAAGCTGGTTTGGCTCTTCTCGCGGTCAGATCATACTCGTGCTCCGCACTCATATGTTTCGACGCATGACTCGAACAAATCCAGCATTCTGGGTCACATAACTATACTAATATCCATATTGTTTTGTAGCATATCTCTGCATAACATAACAGGGTACAAAATAAATGCGAGAAATTAACTGCTAAAAATGGATTATTTACATGTATCAGATGAGATGGGAAAACATTTTCTAGTTTCATAATGCATGCACATTAGTTTGATTAAATGATAGCTTTGCAAAAGCAATTTTTGAAAACTGTTTTTATCTTGCAAGATATTTCTAATAGAAAATCATTCATAATATCTTCTGATAACAGGCCCTAAATGAAAGTACTTTCCACTAAAGTATTGATACGTTTAAAATTTGAGATAAATCTGTGTGCATCTAGTTTCCGCATTTTTCCGAGAAAACACTTTGGAAGATAATTTACACAAGAGCACCGCAAAGCGCAGCAATATACGCCCCAAGTGTTGTATCAGAGAATGGGAGCAAAATTTAGGCTGTTGAAGCCCAACGGACAGGAACAAGAATAAAAAATTGAAGTTATATAAAAAAATCTAAGTCCCCAACCAGAAAATCCTAACCAGGTACAAAAATGTCAAAAAACACCAAAAAATTGGAGGTACCATTCATGTTGTACCACAGAAAAGTGGTCTCGGTTTTTCCGTACTGCCAATAATAAAGAAGTTACAAAATATGCTATTGATAGTAACATAAAAGGGAAGTAATTCAATAAAAAAATTAAGCAAACAAAATAGGATCTCCCAAATAAAAACAAGAGCACTGTAATCAAGAGCAAATGCAGAGCAATATCCACACAGTTATATGACGCTTGAACCCTAAGTGTGACCTTGACCTTGAAGTGAGCCATCCGGAACATGGCTTCTGCACATCGTCTCAATGTGGTAAACAATTGTGTCAGGTTTCTTTGAAATCCTTCACGGGGTTCAAGAGTTACAAAGCGGAAGGGAAAAAAAGTCATATGACCTTTGAACCCCTAAGTTTGACCTTGACCTTGAAGTGAGCCATCCGGAACATGGCTTCTGCACATCGTCTCAATGTGGTAAACATTTGTGTCAGGTTTCTTCAAAATCATTCACGGGGTTCAAGAGTTACAGAGCGGAAGGGAAAAAAAGTCATATGACCTTTGACCCCTGAGTATGACCTTGACCTTGAATCCAGCCATCCGGAACATTGCTTCTGCACGTCGTCTCAGTCTGGTTAACATTTGTGTCAGGTTTCTTAGAAATCCTTCAAGGGGTTCAAGAGTTACAGAGCGGAAGGGAAACAAAATCATATGACCTTTGACCCCTGAGTATGACCTTGACCTTGAATCCAGCCATCCGGAACATTGCTTCTGCACGTCGTCTCAGTCTGGTTAACATTTGTGTCAGGTTTCTTCGAAATCCTTCAAGGGGTTCAAGAGTTACAGAGCGGAAGGGAAATTGCTAACGGACAGACGGACAGACGGACGGACGGACAGACGGACACCGAGGCGATAACATAATACGTCCCTTCGGGCGTATAAAAATCATTATAGATGTGTCAAACTAAAGTAAAAATGACTAAAAATAAAATAAACACATGATAAATCGGATAAGAAAATGTTGGGACGCTTTTGCAAAAATTAATTTGAAAATTGTTCATTGCCAGGTCAAAAGGGGGGGGGGGCATCTCTGATACTAATGTGTTTGTGAAGTATCAATTACCTATTATCTTGAAGACACACAATTGTTTAGTGATTCGTTTTCCTACAATCAGTGGTAATTTTCATAGCTTTAATTGATTGTAAGAGTAGTTGAATATAGTGAGATGATAAGTCTTTTTATCCTTTATATGTACATGACTACTCTGAAATGTATTATTTTGATCAATTTGTCAGTCTTAGAATATATCATATACTTCGATATTGTTTTCCCGGTGATTTCCTATAATCATTTTGGACATTTGTTGATCACAAACAACAGTCTGGCATCTCTTATTCCCGCCATCGGGCTTGAGTACCTCTCCTATCAGTTTTCCACTTGGCTCAAACTGTAGCACATTATTTGAGCCCTTACAAGCAACAACCACGCTTCCTGTGCTGGTAACATAACAACTGTTTGGATAGTTTAACTCTTGGCCATTGAATTTCTTAATAAGTTGTCCAGTATCGTCCAGAATAATCAGTCCATTATTCCAGTCAATAACATAAATCTTTGAACCATCCTCAGATACAGCTATACTTCTGATGTTAGAGAACAATCTCTGTCCTAAATGGTCCGTAGTGAACTGTTTCAGCTTCTTTCCCGATATGCTGCATATATACACCGCTGTTTCATCATCTGAAACAAACAGTTTGTCATTTGCATACGCCAGTCCATAGCAGTCGAAACCAAGCTTAATTTGTTTGATTTTTGTCATTTTACTGCCGACTGAAATGAAATGTATTTCTTTCAGTGATTGCAAGTTCACAGCAACTTGCTGGTTGTCGATGGGACAAACTTGCCATGGGGTAAGAGGAAGATCTAGGAAGCCTATGACTGTATATGTGGACCTGTGCAAACGTTTCAGTCTCCTGTTATTTTGATCACTCAGTATTATTGTTCCATCCTCCAGAACACATACACTTACTATGTCACAGTCATCTTTGTCTTGTGCAACTTTTACGTTGTAAGTCGTCTTCGCTTTGGTCAGCAGTAAAGCATCACTCAACAGAACTGCTCCTAACTTATTCATTTCTTTTAGTAACGACTGTATTTTCTGATCACATGTAAAGTCAATGTCTTTCCTATGGAAACAAGACTTACTTTTTTCGATAGATTTTCTCGCATCTCTGGCAACATTTCGTCCTTTTTTTGCATTCACAAAGTCCTGGAACACATTATTACTTGCAGCAGCTAGCTTGTCTTTAGCTGAACCAACGCTGATTTTGTCTCCCTGTAACAGGCCCATGCTTGCTTCAATCTCAGTTATCAGTGTTTTGAATTTTTCTTCAATCTCAGCGACAGATTTCTGCTCCAGCTGATCCAGTCTGGCATTGATTTCTTCTCTGAACTTCCTTATTTCCTCAAGTGACTCAGCCTTTATTTCGAAGAGTCGTTGTTTTTCATGTTGGAAGTAATCAAATTGTTCAGTTAAGGATTTGGCTGCTGAATCCAGTTTAAGTTGAATGTCTCTGGAAGCGGGCAGACTTCTGTTGTATCGTATGAACTCTGGTATGTAAAAGATGTCCTCGCATAACCTTGAAATAGAATGGACTTATTCAGTTTTATCAACTGATGTAATTGACGATATATTTCGACATCTGATTTTTCAACTGTAAATAGTCTCTTTTGAAATAAGCCTTGTTCTATTTTGTTAAACCGCCTTTATAAGTTTGGCAAGGAATATATCATAGAAATTCCTTAAAGCAGGAGGGTAACAACATTTGATATGCCTTGATATAGAGATTTCCATGTAGGTGGTTACCTAATTCAGATACTATATTTATAACCCTCCGTAACAAAAAGTAGATATGATGAAATACTTGTATGGTATATGGTATATATACTGTTATACTAAAATATCGTTTCAGTGGAGTTCCGGAACTAATGTTTTAGAAGTAATATCTAAAGTCTTTCTTGACATACTTTCAGCTAGCACTGGTTTGAATCGAAGATACAGAAAGGTAATAAACCATCATTATCAATATTTGTTACAGGAAGCTTTACATTAGGAAAATATAAGTATTTTGTATATGATATATGTAGTGAATAAAATGAAACTACCTGTGTTCCTTCGTCATACATGTAGAGCAGCCGATATCGTCGTGGTTATGACAGTACATATCTACATGATTATGACTGTGTCTGTCACATATCTCTGTTAGTACTGGTAGAAATTGCTGATGGGATACCGAAGGAAACTGTCCTTTGTCGAGAATCTTGTGTCCAGTCAGTAACGGAACATCCTCGTGCACTGTGACACATGTCAAACAATAATAGTCACTGCATTGAACACAATATTTCTCCGCTTCTGTGTTTTTACCTTTACCTTTGCATACTGTACACCGGAGACCAAACGTATCATTAGAAAGTGTATTTTTATCCTTTATTTTGGACGCCATCCTGATTTCGATATCAGATTTCAACAAATTTAATGAAATCTACTTGATCACCATCGTATTAAAAATAAGACGCTACAAATAATAGAGTTATAAAGAAAGTATTAAGCCGCTGATCAGTTAATCTTTATTAACGCATCACTCGGGAATGATTGTTCTGAAAAACGACATTAGTATAAAACGTGTTTTATTTAAACAGTAGGCTGAATCAACACAATGAAAGGTTTAAAGGTATACTTCCGACATCATATGAACAATTCAGTTTTTCCGAAACCGGAAGTGCAATGTTAATGAACTAAACTTTGTGAATCTATTCAACTGAAGGAAGCATTGTTTAGACTTTTTAAATGTGTAATGCTTAACTCATAGATCCTTAAAATCGATATTTTCCACAACATGAGAGGCAATGAGAATGCCTTGTCATAAGGTTTGACAGCGAACACTTGACATAATCTTAAAATATGTTCTCTCGCTGGGTGACACGGATATCTACAAAGCATCTTGCCACTTGATTATTGCCACAATTTAATTTCAAAGTAAATCTGTAGCTAGTGCGATTTAAACTTTGGAGAACTTTTCCCATTTTCCTTGCGAGGTGAAATGGATTTCATTTGTTGAGAAAACATCTTTTTACAAAGTATCTGACTCAATCATTAAACATGAATATCAAACAAAAATAATTTAATCTAAACTTTTCAATATTATTTTGAAAGGTTCACATGGCAAAATGTTAAACTTAATTCTCTGAGTGTTTGTGAAGTATCAGTTAGGTTCTGAGTATCTTGATTGAACATAATTGTTAATTTTCCTACATACCTTTATATTTGCATAGGTTTGATTGATTTTAAGTGTACATGTAGCTGATGATTTAGGAATTCTTTATATCGTGTTATATACATGTACATTGATACTCTGAAAATGAATAATATTGATCATTGTGACAGTCTTAGAGTATATCATACACATGTACTTCGATATTTTTATCATACCTGCCTACGATTTCTTTTATATTTGTTGATCACAAGCAAGAGCCTGAGGTTTCTTGTTCCCTCCACAAGGTCCCGAATGCAGAACAGTATTTGAACCCCTGCCGGCAACAATCACGATTCCTGTGCTCGTACGATAACAAGTGTGAGGACTGTTACTCTGGACATTTAAATTTCCCGATTAACTGTCTATTATTGTCCAGAATAATCAGCCAATTATTGCAGTCAGTAACATAAACATTCGAAACATCCCCATTATCAGCTAGACTTCGGATTTTACAGAACTGGTCTCTGTCGAACTGTTTCAATTTCCGTAAATTGTTTGTGAATATAAAGATATACGTATAATTGTATTTATAACTTGAAATTTTGCTATTCTTTAGCTTGATTCTCACTGTTTGCCTTAGAACATGCATCTTTAATCCTGTATGATTGATCCCTAATAAATATGGATATGCAGAAGGTTTTGCCAAGAGTTTTCCTTTATCCACATAGATATGTATACATTGTATTAGATTTAAAATCTTCTTTTCTGAAACTATAATGTAAAGACCTTTATTATAATAATTATGTTCCTTATTTTTTGCATGTATCATCATGACTATTAAGTTAAACTGCAAGTCAAGACTCTCCAGAGATATTCTCTTCAATTAATCTTATATTTTGAAAATCATCATTTATTGAATTTGCGTGCTTTATCAAATTGGTAGAAAACACTGTTTACCTTGGTCCTCCTGCATAGATAAGTTGAATTATCACTGGCCGCAATTATCCACACTGGGCACCATGGACTATGGCATACACTGGTCACCATGGTCTACACAGGTCGCCTTGGTCTATAGTATACAATGGTCACCATGGCCTACATTCCCATTGCTTTTCAATGATGACAATCATCTACACTGGTCACCATGGACTTAATTTATTATCATGGTCAACAATGGTAGCCATCATCTAAAAACGGACCATGACGGTTAATACATGAAATCATTGTCTACTTTTGTCACCTTGGTCTACACTGGTCATAATCATCTGCATCGTACATCAAAATCTACACTCGTCAGCATTGACCTCACTGGTCACGACGTCCTACACAAGGCACTATTTTTCTCCACTGATCACCTTGGTCTTAATTGGTCACTTTGGTCAACATGGGCACCATTGTCAACAATAGCCAGCATGTTCAACACTGACCAGATAAGTCTACTACAATCACCATGACAACATAATCATCAACACTGGTCACCATCGTCTTCAATAGTCACAATGGTTCTCACGGGACACTATGGTTTACACTCGTCTTATTCATCAACACTGGTCATCATCATCTACACTGGTCACTATAGTCTACACTTATCTTAATCATCAACACTGGTCAACATGATCTACACTGGTCACCATAGTCTACACTGGTCACCATCGTCTACACTGGTCAACATTGTCTACACTTATCTTAATAATCAACACTGGTCACCATCGTTAACACTGGTCACCATAGTCTACACTTATCTTAATAATCGACATTGGTCACCATCGTCAACACTGGTCACCGTAGTCTACACTTATCTTAATCATCAACACTGGTCAACATCGTCTACACTAGTCACCATAGTCTACACTTATCTTAATAATCAACACTGGTCACCATCGTTAACACTGGTCACCATAGTCTACACTTATCTTAATAATCAACACTGGTCACCATCGTTAACACTGGTCACCATAGTCTACACTTATCTTAATAATCAACACTGGTCACCATCGTTAACACAGGTCACCATCGTTAACAACAGTCTACACTTATCTTAATAATCAACATTGGTTACCATCGTCAACACTGGTCACCATAGTCTACAATTATCTTAATCATCAACACTGGTCAACATCGTCCACACTAGTCGCCGTCGTCTACACTGGTCAACATCGTCTACACTAGTCACCATAGTCTACACTTATCTTAATCATCAACACTGGTCACCATCGTCAACACTGGTCACCATTGTCTACACTTATCTTAATCATCAACACTGGTCAATATCGTCTACACTAGTCACCATAGTCTACACTTATCTTAATCATCAACACTGATCAACATCGTCTACACTAGTCGCCGTCGTCTACACTGGTCACCATCGTCTACACTGGTCATCATCGTCTACACTAGTAACCATAGTCTACACTTATCTTAATCATAAACACTGGTCACCATCGTTAACACTGGTCATCATAGTCTACACTTATCTTAATCATCAACACTGGTCAACATCGTCTACACTAGTCACCATAGTCTACACTTATCTTAATCATCAACACTGGTCAACATCGTCTACACTGGTCACCGTCGTCTACACTGGTCACCATAGTCTACACTGGTCACCATCGTCTACACTGGTCATCATCGTCTACACTAGTCACCATAGTCTACACTTTTCTTAATCATCAACACTGGTCACCATCGTCTGAACTGGTCACCATAGTCTACACTTTTCTTAATCATCAACACTGGTCAACATCGTCTACACTAGTCAGCATAGTTCTCACTGGTCACAATTAACTGCACTGTTCACCATGGTCAACATTTATCACTATGATTCTCACTGGTCACAATTACATGCACTGGTCACCATGGTCTACACAATACATCACTGTTTAATATTGTCACACTGGTTTACACTGGCTAATATCACCTAAAATAGAAATCATAGTCTACACTCGTCACCATGGACTACAATGGTCACAATGATCTTCACTTCTTACAATCATCTCCACCGATCACAATGGATCACACTGGTCACCATGGTCTACAATGACCATCATGGTCTACATTTGTCAATATGATATACACTGGTCATCTTGGTTTACATTGTTTAACTTGGTCTAAAAGGGGCATCATGGTCTACAATGGTAACCTTGGTCTACATTGATCACCATGAAATACACTGGTCACCAATGGCCTGTACTAGTCAGCATAGTCTACACAGGTCGCACGCAAAAACTAGCAAAAAAAGACAGCATTAAAATTAAGGTAGAAAATTCACATATCCTACATGAATCATCAGGTGGTCGTTGTTTTTTTTGACAAGGTGAAATTGGCTTTTTGGTACACATCCTGATTATCATAAGTATAATATTTTCCTTAATATAGAAAAAACACATTTTGTCCTGAACAATTTATTTTGAACTAAAGAGCAATGCCAAATTAGTATAGCATTATTTACAACAGTTTTTTAATATTGCATAAATATGATTGATTTTAAGTGTAGCTGAATATAGTGAGATGATTGAAGTATTTTTATCATGTTATGTACATGGACATGATAACTCTGAAATGTATTATTTTGATCAGTAAGTCGGTCTTAGAATGTATCATATACTTCGATGCTGTTTTCCCACCGATTTCCTATAATCATTTTGGACATTTGTAGATCACAAGCAACAGCTTGGCATCTCTTGTTCCCTCCATCAGACATGAGTACCTCTCCTATCAGTTTCTCACTAGGTCCAAACTGTAGCACATTATTTGAACCCTTACCAGCAACTATCACGCTTCCTGTGCTGGTACGATAACAATGGTCAAGATTTCTTAACTTTTGGCCATTGACTTTCCCAATAAGTTGTCCATTGTCGTCCAGAATTATCAGTCCATTTTTCCAGCCAGTAACATAAATCTTCGAACCATCTTCAGATACAGCTATACTTCTGATGTCAGAGAACAATGTCTGTCCTAACTGGTCATAAGCGAACTGTTTTAGCTTCTTTCCGGTTATGCTGCATATATACACCGCTGTTTCGTTATCTGAAATGAACAGTCTGTCTTTTGCATACGCCAGTCCATAACAGCCGAAATCCAGCTTAATTTGTTTGATTTTTGTCATTTCGCTGCCGGCTGAAATGAAATGTATTTCTTTCCGTGATTGCATGCTTACAGCAACTTGCTGGTTATCGATGGGACAAACTTGCCATGGGTTATAAGGAAGATCCAAGAAGCACGTGACTTTATATGTGGACCTGTGTAAACGTTTCAGTCTCCTGTTACTGACATCGCTAAGTATTATTGTTCCATCCTCCAGAACACAAACACTTACTATGTTACACTCACATTTGTCTGATGCAACGTTAACATTGAAGGTTGTTTTCCCTTTGGTTAGGAGTAAAGCATCTCTCAACAGAACTTCTCCTAACACATTCATTTCTTTTAGTAACGTCTGTATGTTCTGATCACGTGTAAAGTCAATGTCTTTCCTTTGGAAACAAGACTTACCTTTTTTCGATAGTATTGTATGTGCGTGCAATCCGCACAATGCCATTATCAATATAAAATAATAATAATAATAATAATAATAATAATAATAATAATAATAAATCTTTTTTTCATGAAGGTTACATATCAGACATACAAGGATTTACATGTAAATCAAAATACATCTTATTTTCATATGGCCTTCAACAATGTAAAAGAAGAATTAAAATGCAACAACAATAACATACCGTCGATAGAGAAATATGAAAAAAAATATGATTTGCTAGTTATACATTTCAATTTAACAATAATATTTTTTAAAAGTCTATTTGTTTAGCAAAGTTAGATATGACAAAAGTAAGACAAAAATTGTTTAAATTGTTGAAGCTTTCTTTTGATACGACAGACACTCAAAAATTTAGTCCAAAAGTTAGTGCGGAAATATATTTTTAGAAGTAAATTTATGATTTAGAACAATATTTTTTTCATATGGCCTTCAACAATATAAAAGAAGACTTAAAATGCAACAACAATCTCCTTTGCAGAGTTACCGTTCCTTACACTCACTATCATAATGATAGCCGATAGTGTAAGAGAGTGTGCCATTATATGTAAGAGTGTATTCTATTGGCCCATAGAATATTCAGCATAAGATTAATAAGGGTCACTTTTGATTGGGTCGTCACTACTTGCTTATACGATGACCTCAACAAATTGACGTCGCACTCAACGTGTATTTCGCGCGAAAAAGATTTTTCTTCATTTTTATTCTTCAAATATCATTTTAATTCAGCTTATTAGAAACAAGTGTAATAAAGGGAATAAATTGAAGAGGTCTCCATTTGAATTGGAGACCTCTATTATTGTTTTACAGCATGCAAGAAATAAATTAATGATATCAAAAATTATTTTTGAGAGGTCTATAATTGAATTGTACCGCGCTTCAATTGTTTTATTTGAGAGCTCCCTATTTCAAGGTTGTTAATGGATTGCGATTAACAATATTGAAGCGCGGTACAATTAAATTAGAGACCTCTCTAAAAATATTGATATCGTTAATTCATTTCTTGCGTGTTGTAAAACAATTAAAGAGGTCTGTAATTCAATTTGATTATAGATATCTCTAAACCAACAAGCGAATTTAATCCTTAATTGATTTGTAGACCTCTCCAAATATTTTACAGAGCTCTCCAAATATTTTAAGATCTCTTCAAATACTTTAGTATGTGTAGATTTGGCATGTATTAACATCGAATTCAAGTTATCTAAAATTGAATTTCACCGCGCTCAAATTGATTTAGAGAGGTCTCTCTCTTGAATTCAAGAACTCAATAAATTAATTTGTAGCGAGCTATAAAACAATTAGGGATGTCTTCAAATAAAAAAGAGACCTCTTCAATCCAATTGCAGAGCTCTTAAAACAGCTGAATTACACCTTAATTTTTGATAACTTCAATTGAATTGGAGAGGTCTACAATTAATTAATTGCACGCTTTAAATCAATTTTTGATATCAAAAATTGACTTAGAAAGCTGTCCAAATATTTAAAGACCTCTCTATTACAATTAGTGCGCGCTGTAATTATTTGGAGTTATCTCTAATTGAAATTGATACCTCTAAAGTTATTTGAAGAGCTCTCCAAATATTTAAAGACCTCTTCAAATATTTGAGTATATGTATATTTGGCGTTCCATACATTTCCACGTTAAAAATTTGAAATCAATCTGTATTTCAGAATATCCGCTATTGAATAATTTAATATTTAGAGAATTTTTCCCATTTTCCCTTCATCAGGTGACAAACGTTTCACTTGAAGAGAATATATTTTACAAGATAATTTACTAAATCATTATAGATGTGTCCAAATATAGTAAATTTCTAATCAGATGAGAAAATTTGGAGAAAATCTTGTAAAAATTAATCTGAAACATGTTCATTGCCAGGACAAATAGTAAAGAAAAGCAAAGCTCTTATACTAATGGATTTCTAAACTATCAATTACTTAGTATCTTTATGGAACAACATTGTTTAGTGATTCATTTTCCTACAATCAGTTTTATTTGCATAGCTTCAATTGGTTTTAAGTGTAGTTGAATACAGTGAGATGATTAAAGTCATTTTATCATGTTATGTACATGTACATGATTACTCTGAAATGTTCTAGTATTGTCTTTTATAATTGTTTGTCCGTCTTAGAGTATATCATATACTTCGATGTTGTTGCTTACACTCCTTCCTACAATCATTTTGGACATTTGTAGATCACAAGCAACAGCTTGACATCTCTTGTTCCCTCCATCAGACATGAGCACCTCACCTATCAGTTTCCCACTAGGTCCAAACTGTAGCAAATTATTTGAACCCGCAACAGCAACAATTACGCTTCCTGTGCTTGTACGATAACAACTCCAAGGATTTCTTAACTCTTGGCCATTGAATTTCCATATAAGCTGTCCATAAATGTTCAGAATTATAAGTCCATTATTCCAGTCAGTAACATAAATCTTTGAACCGTCTTCAGATACAGCTATACTTCTGATGTCAGAGAACAATCTCTTTCCTAACTGGTCGTAAGCGAGCTGTTTCAGCTTCTTTCCTGATACGCTACATATATACACCGCTTTTTCGTAATCTGAAATGAACAGTTTGTCATTTGCATACGCCAGTCCAGAACAGTTGAAATCCAGTTTAATTTGCTTAATTTTTGTCATTTTACTGTCGACTGAAATGAAATGTATTTCTCTCATGTCTTTCAAGCTAACAGCAACTTGCTGTTTATCAATGGAACAAACCTGCCATGGCTTCACACGAAGATCCAAGAAGTCTGTGACTGTATATGTGGACCTGTGTAAACGTTTCAGTGTCCTGTTACTGATATCGCTCAGTATGATTGTTCCATCCTCAAGAACACAAACACTTACTATGTTACAGTCACCGTTGTCTGATGCAGCATTTACATTGTAGGTCGTTTTTCCTCTGGTCAAGAGTAAAGCATCTCGCAACAGAACTTCTCCTAACACATTCATCTCTTTTAGTAACGACTGTATGTTCTGATCACGTGTGAAGTCAATGTCTTTCCTTTGGAAACAAGACTTACTTTTTTCGATAGATTTTCTCGCATCTCTGGTAACATTTTTGTCCTTTTTGGCATTCACAAACTCCTGGGAAACATTATTTCTGGCAGATGCTTGCTTGTCTATAGCTGAACAAACACTGGCTTTGTTTGTCTGTATAAGTCCCATGTTTCTCTCAATCTCAGTTATCAGCGTCTTGAATTTTTCTTCAATCTCGGCGACAGATTTCTGCTCCAGCTGATCCAGTCTGGCATTGATTTCTTCTCTGAACTTTTTGATTTCTTCCAATGATTCAGCCTTCATTTTAAAGAGTCGTTGTTTTTCCTGTTTGAAGTAATCAAGTTGTTCAGTTAATGATCTAGCGACTGACTCCAGTTTCTGTTGCATGTCTCTTGAAGCTGGTAAACTTCTGTTGTTTTGTATGAACTCAGGTATGAAAAAGATGTCCTGGCATGACCTTGAAAATATAATGGATTAATTCAGTTATATCAACTGATTTGATTTAAAATTAAAGTTAGGGAGATATTTCTACTGAGATTTGTCTCTTTCGTTATTTAAGGTGATATCGGATTGTTAAACTGTCTTAATCAGTCAGCCAAGGGATATATCAAAGAAAACCCATTCAAGCAAGAGCGTTCTTAGTATTCGATATCCTTTAATATAGACAGATTCATACAGGTGGCTCCTTAATTAAGATATCATAACTGTATTTATAACCAGCCAAAACATAGAGTTACAGGAACAAATAACGATATACTAATAAACATAAATCTTGTTTCAGTGAAATTCGGGAAGATGCAAGAGCCAGAGACTTGCTTCACATACTTCCAGCAAGCGCTTGTTTTTTCCGTAGAGACAAAATGGTAATCGACCATATTTAGCTCGACTCTTTGAAGAATAAGGAGGCTATTGCAGGCTACGGCGTCTGCGTTGGTTAAAGCTTTTCCCATCATCCACTGTCCGTCTTCCGTCCGTCCTTTGTTCCAAACGACATCTCCTCTGAAACCACTGGGCCAATGTTTACTTGGCAGAGATGTTCCTTGCATGAAGCTCTACCAATTGTTATATTGTTCAAAGAGATACATTCCTTACAGAACTCCGTTTGCTATGGTAACAAATAGGAAAAACTTCTTCTCTGAACCACAAGGCTTGGAGCTAAAATATTTGGCATGTAGCATTGCCTACTAGACCTCTACCAAGATTGTTCAAATCATGACCCTGGGGTCAAAATTGACCCTGCTCTTGGGTTCACTTGATATTACATAGGTTTCTATTAGAAAAAACTTTAAAAATCTTCTTCTCATAAACCACAATAGCATTGTCTAAGTGACCTCTACCAAGTTTGTTCAATTCATGCTCCACGCCCATGGGGTCATTTGTTTTTAATATACATATATTGGAAAACATTTAAAAATCTTCTTCCCCCAAACCACAAAGAATAGTGCTTAGATATCTAGTGTGTAACAGTGTCTAGTGGACATCTTCAAGTTTGTTCAAATCATTCCCCCGAGGTCAAAATTTACCCTGCCCTTGGGTCACTTGTCTTTATATAGAGTTAACCGGTGACTTAGACTTAAAACTAGTGTTTTCATTAAGCAAGCAGTGATCCCCTAGAAGCCAGTTACTTACTTAGAAACAACTTAGTTCCTTAGCAACCAGTGACTTCCCCTAGCAACCAGTGACTTTCTAAGCAACTACTGACTCCCTACAGCAACAAGTGACTTCCTTGGGCAAATGTACTTGTACTCAGGTGAACGATATAGGGCCATCATTGCCCCTCTTATTTATAAATGCTTATAACTATACCACTTCAAACCGCGCATACTTGTTTCTCATGGCAATATACACAACTGCAGCAAGTCATATAACTCTGTCAATCGTATTTGCGTTATGCGCAAACTTGACTTCAGTTATAACTTCAGTTATAACTTTTCTCAATACATCTTCATCAAACTTTCAAATCATTTTGCTTATGACAACATGGTTGTGATGCAGCCACAAGTTTAGTTCAAGGTCACATTTTACAAAGGTATGTCCCTTTTTGTACTTAGATTTTGTCAAGATATGATTTTGCCATTTCTAAATATTTCTTCATTAAACTTTCAAATTATATTGCTTATGACAACATGCTATATCTCTTCCCCTATCTCTAACCCCATACCCCACCCGTTTTCCCGTACTCTAACCCCATCCCCAACCCTCTAACCCCAGCCTCTTACCTCCACCCTGTACAGAAAAAATAACATTAGGAAAAAATAAGTACGTGTAAATTACCTGTGTTCTATCGCCATACATGTAGAGCAGCCGACATCATCGTGGTTCTGACAGTACATATCTACATGTTTGTGACTATGTCTGTTACATATCTCTGTTGGTACTGGCGGAAGTTGCTGATGGGATACCGAAGGAAACTGTCCTTTGTCGACAATCGTGTGTACAGTCAGTAACGGAACATCCTCGTGCACTTTGACGCATGTCAAACAATAATAGTCACTGCACTGAACGCAATATGTCTCCGCTTCTGTGTTTTTACCTTTACCCTTGCATACTGTACAAAGCAGATCAAATGTTTCATCAGAAAGTGTTTTTGTATCCTTGCTTTTAGACGCCATCCTAATTTCGATATCAGATTTCAACAAATTTAAACACAATTTGATGAAATCTACTTGATCAACATCGTATTAAAAACAAAACGTAACAAATAATGGAGTTATAAAGATTAGAAATTATTCAGCCGCTGATCACTTTAAGTCCCTTTTAACGCCCAGAACGCATCACTCGGGGATGAATGCGCTGAAAAATGACATAAGTATAAAATTTATTATATTTTATCAGTAGGCTGAATCATTTCAAGAAAATATTTAAAGTGTATACTTCCGAGATCTTATGAACAATTCAGTTTTTCCAAAACCGGAAGTGCTGTGATTAAGAACTCAACTTATGTGAATCTATTCTGAAGCATTATAAAAAAAAAAAAAAAATAATAAAAAATAATAATAAATTTCTTTATTTTACGAAGGTATTACACATTAGTTAGTAACAAATACATATTCTTATTTACAAGTGGCCATCGATAAAACTAAAAAGAAAATAAAGCAAATACAAAACTATCAAGTGGAATAAACACATAATTAAAAACACACATGTCAGAAACAAACATATGATTCATGTACACCCGACAAACACTCCTTAAAAAGTCATTCACTCAGTAACGGATCTGTGATATTGTGTTGAGTGCAGTGACTATTATTGTTTGACATGCGTCAAAGTGCACGAGGATGTTCCGTTACTGAGTGAAGGAGTTGTTTAGACTTTTAAATGCGTAATACCAAACTCATAGACACTTGAAATCAAGCCAAACTGTCCGCACCAGCTACTTTCCTTTATTATTAGTTTCTTTCAAGGGCACGCGGTTCAGATCGAACTATTTGTCACTGAGGACAACTGTTTTGGCGGGAACGAGGTTTACCCAAAGTGACGGATATTTTTATCTGAACCAAGTGTCTCATGATAGAAACTTTTTTTGCAAACCGTCTTGCAATTTGAAATATATATTTAAATGCATTTACTTTTTGTCCTTTGAACCTTTAAACTAATTTTGAAAGTTTTAGTTTTACTTATTTTTGCATTAGTTTTAGGCATATAATTATACAACTATTAAGTCAGATACTTTGCAACAAATGAAATCCATGTTACCTAGGGAATGATGCATTTAAATATAAAAACAAACGTTATTCAGATTCTGTGTTTGGGAAAGTGACGTTTGTTCTTAACGTTACGTCAACAGTAATTCACGAGAGTCGTCTTACATGGGGTGTAAGATGAGATTTTCCAGCACTGGTAAAAACTGCAGATATCCCTATCTGGTATTCAAGAATCTTTATTCTTTAATGAACAGTAGCTCTGAGCTGTAGAAGAAGCCCCCATATACATGTAACCTTAAAATAGAAATTTTCCACATTATGAGAGGCAACGTGAATGCCTTGATATAGTGTTTGAAAAAAAGCTAATGAAATAACGAAAAGTGACATGAAAACTATTTTCTCTCCCTAGGTGACACGGATTTTATTTGTTGCAAAGTATCTGACTTAAAAGTTGTATAATTATATGCCTCAAACTAATGCAAAAATAAGTTAAACTAAAACTTTCAAAATTAGTTTAAAGGTTCAAAGGACAAAAAGTAAAACTTATTTCTCTGATAACAGAGTGTAAGTTACTAAATATATTGATGGACCTTAATTGTTAATTAATTCATTTTTCTTCCTGCCAGTAATTTGCATACGTTTGATTGAATTTAAGTGTAGCTGATAAAAGTCATTTTATATGTACATGAATCTCTGAAAATAAATTACAAAGTATATTGATCACTCTGTCAGTCTTAGAGTATATCATATACATGTAATTCGATGTTGTCGTGTTTCTGCCTGCCTACAACCTTTTCGGACATTCGTTGATCACAACCAACAGACTGAGGTTTCTTGTTCCCTCCATCAGGTTTGAGTACCTCTCCCATCAGCCTCCCACTAGGTCCACACATTATCCAAACCCACACCAGTAACAATCACGCTTCCTATGCTGGTAGAAGAACTATGAAGAAATTGTAACTGGACATTTCAGTTTCCTGATTATCTGTCCATTATTGTACAGAGTAATCAGTCCATTATTCCAGTCAGTAACATAAATCGTCGAACTATTCGCATTAACAGCTAGATTTCGGATGTTACAGAACTGTTCTCCATCGAACTGCTTCAGCTTCCATCCTGATGCACTGTACATGTACACTTATATGTCGTCATATGAAATATACAGTTCGTCAATTGCATACGCCAGTCCATAACAGGTAAAGTTAGTATTTATTTGCTTGATTTTTGTCATTTTTTGCCTGCTGAAATGAAGTGAATTTCTCTGAATGAATGCAACTTGCTGTTTATCTGTGGGGCAATCTTGCCATGGATACATAGGAAGATCCAAGAAGTCTGTGATTGTATATGTGGAACTGTGTATACGTTTCAGCCTTTTGTTAGTCATCGCACAATATAATTGTCCTATCCTCCAGAACAAAACCACTTCTTATATTACATGTATCTTCGTCTATTCATATGTAATGTGTTTATATGATTAGTAGTATATTGTTTTGAATGAAATGCACAATACACATGTAAACATACATTGTACTTATTTCATCACGTGCTTTTTTGTTCTTTGTTATTTTATCATTACATTAATCATATTTTATAAAGATGATTACTTTCAAAAGTATTTTAATGTTTTTGTCAGCATGCTTAAGATGAAAACGTCCAATTTTTTCTCTCTTTTCTTTAAGTGTTTGTTATATTTTATTCCTGAGCAGTTTAAGATTTACACACTTAGTCCATGATTTAGCATCCCCAGTTGTAACCAAATAACAACAGCTTCATGCAGGAGGCTGCTTAATTTAGATAATCACGGACACAGATCTAACTTCTTTCCTGTATTTAGATAATTCATGTACATGTAGTTGTAATGCATTTCATTTATCTAAAGACAATGGCAAATTAGCCTGACAATAAAAATATTGTTCGCGTTCACCTCTCAATCCCCTCGCTTGATTTTGATAAAAGTTTGTATGATGTTTAGTTGTGCTTTTAATACTTTGGGGTCACTTCCTAAACGGTCAAGGTTACCTCTTCCTTTTCATAGAAAATATTGTCCATGTTTCCCTTCCGGGATTTTAATAAAGCTTTGCGGGAAATATAAGCATAAAGTCTAGTTGTGCACATTATGATTATAATTTAGGCTCGCTTGTCAAGGATCAAGGTCACAGGGGCCTGTTACTTGAAAATTATCTGCGCTTCACCTTCCTCAATCCCTTTTTTGATATTTATGAAATTGGTAGGAAGCATTAGTATGATGTGTTGTTGTGCATATCATCTAGGGTCACTTCCGCAAAGATGAAAGTCGCAGGGGCCTGTTAACATAACATCTCGTCTGTGCTACATCTCCTAAGCCTCGTTCTGGATTACAGATAAGATTTATTCAATAAGGCCATCCCTTTTTATTGACCTTAGTTATATTTCAAACATTGTTGCAGGGTATAAATTTCCATCCAAGTTCGATAACCAATTCACCCGTTAATCTTTTGCACCATTGAGTAGCTTCCCTTGGATTGTGGAAAGCCAATCTTTTTCTTGAAAGTCGTCGCCAAACGTAGTCGTTATGTCCATTAGCATACCATCCAGCCAATTTCTTTAACCAGTCACATTGTTCGGACATACTGTAGTCCCTATCCTCTCTGTCTTGGATTCCATATACATTGTATGCAATTAAATCTGTACCTAGTCACAATGTTGAATAGATATTTCGTTCGTTTGATAAGTCACATTGCTGCAGCCATTTGTGGATTCATGAAATACCACTGTTAGTGCTATAACTTGCTTGATAAAGTGGTTTGATTTCAATTGCAGTTTCTGTTAGAAATATGACGGACGTGTGAGTGACAGTTTGTCATTCATTTTATGTATAAAATATGGTTGTTAATATAGTAATTTGATCCATAATGCCGGATTTGCCCAAGTCATGTATCGGATCTCACGATATTGTCGTACCGCAACGAGAGCCAACCCAGCTTCTGGATCACATCTCTATGATAATGACTCTTCTATTTTATACCTTTGGGTACTTGTCTACACCAATACTCTTATTTTTAAATGACATTTAAGTATCAAATAGAAGGAAAAACTCTGATTAGTGCAAAATTAGGTGTTGTACGCGATTCATTTGTTTTACTGTCGAAAGAAGTCTTCCTACGGTACGTCTATTACTGAAGGTGTGTCAAATATTGTCTAATTATGCCAGCTATTGACAAATTCTTGTTTGTCGAGTTTTTGTCGAGGATTCATCCTTGTTTCAGTCGTATTTAAGTTATTTTTACAGGCGGAAAGTTTCAACTATCTATCATTAAAGGGAGATAATACAAATTTTGCAGCTTTTAGTTTTACATTTTACATACGGTAAAATGTCCTTTTGAATTCATTTTTTTTTTTTTGAAAATCTATGAAAGATCAATGATCTCTTTGAATAAGCTGATTTAGTAAATATATTTACTGATAGGATAAAGATAAAACATTCTATTTACACTAAAACAATTTTGACGTATGGCTTTCTTTGGTATTCAATTTGTTTCTTGATGAAAACTGTTGCCGGAAAGCCTTTCTTATCTTTTGCAATATCTTTCGGAAAAAAATCTGGGCTATATTTCTAACATGTACTTTTCGATTTAAAAACCTAAGTTAGGAATGGTTTTGGTACAATCAAAGGTCATTTCCGCTGGTAAGACATCTTTCTGGGTAAAATCAAAGCAACTTGTTATTGTGGTCCTTGGACGTTAAGGTATATATTTGTATATATCTAACCAGCCAGCACTTTAGTAAATAATATTTCCCAATATATTTGTTATTCAACTTCCCACTTTAACAGATGGCCACAAGCGAGGGAGAAACAAGTTTTTCCCTAGAAAAAAAACAGCCTCAAGATTATGATTTAATATTCTGTAACGGAAAAAACTGATATAAGGTAAGCTGTGTCAAAATGGGCAATATTACAACAATAAAAACATTGCTGTAGGCTAACAAACAGATTGAACTGTATTAAGTAGAGCATATTGTCGTTTAATCTGTTAGCTTTGTGATATCGTAGATGGTGTAGAAATATATATATTGCATTCAGGGCTGGAAATACTGCTATTTCTTCGGTTAAATTCCCAAATGACTGAGGCCCCTGTATGTAGCGATGTGGCCTGCAAAAGTGTGCTGGTGTTCGTTGTTTCCTCAGAAGGTGATCAGAAGATGATCAGTCGTTACCGGAAAGAAACTAGGGGAGAATAGAGGTAAGCACAGCACGTGATATTTTATTGTTTATTATCAGTGCTGGTATATAAAACATAATCTTCATGTTGTTTTAGTGTTTCACCTGAGCACGCAGTGCACATGGAGCTATTCCCATGGCTCTGTGTCCGTTGTGCGTAATATAAATCTGCATTAAACAAGTCTTCAACGACATAGCCAATTATCACTTCCTGACAGAGACCCAAGGCCTGTAGCTTAGGTATTTAGTGTGTAGCATTGTGTAATGGTCCTGTACCACCACGGAGGCCAAAGTTGTTACCGCCTGATATCAGAATGTTATATTTTGGCAGTACCTGTATATATTGTCTCCTTGGTCTACAACTGTCACTTTTAAGGGGAACGGTGGACTTTTAAGGGGAACGGTGGTGTAGAGGTTTAGTTGTCTGCCGCTCATCCCGGAGGTTGCGGGTTCGAGCCCCACCAAGGTCACGACCGTACCTCCTCATATGACACCAGTACTGGTTTTTCCAGGAAGCGGACTCGAGAGTGACTCTATAAGCTCAAAGCTTTCTTCGCAATCGAGCTAAAATAAATAAACTAACTGTCACTTTCGTCTACACTTGTTGTCTCAGTCTACACCAAAAACATTGGTCTAAACTGGTCCTTATTGCCATTACACATCACTATGCTCTACACTGGTCACCATGGTCTACACGTTCACCTCAGTCTATAGAAATTATCATGGTCTACACTTATCACCAATATCTACACTAGTCACCTTGACCTACACTTGTCATCATGACCTACACTTGTCATCATGACCTACACTTGTCATCATGATCCACACTAATTACTATGGTTTTCAATGGTCACCAACGTCTCCACTGGTCACCAAAGCTTACACTTGTCATCTTGATCTACACTAATCACTATGGTCTTCAATGGTCACCAACGTCTTCACTGGTCACCAATGCTTACACTTGTCATCTTGATCTACACTAATCATTATGGTCTTCAATGGTCACCAACGTCTTCACTGGTCACCAATGCTTACACTTGTCACCATCGTTTACACGGGTCACCATCGTCACAACTTATCCCAATGATATACACTGGTCACACCATTCACACTGGTCTACACTGGTCGCTACCCAGTTCACACTTGACATCTATTCGACAATGATAACCTTAGTCTACATGGGTCATCATTACACTTGTAACCTTGGTCTGCCTTGTATTCATTTGTCACACTGGTTGTAATGGTCTACACTGGTCGACATGGCCCATTCTGGTAACCTTAGTCTATACTGGTGGTCATTATCTACACTATTCACCATGGTCTACACTTGTCATGACCCTGACACATCACCATGGCCTTACTGGTCACTCCAGTCTACGATGGTTGTCATAGTCCGCACTGATCACCATGGTCTACACTGGTCACCTAGGTTTACAATAAGGTGTTTTATTGATTGAAAATACTGGTTTATGTCACCAATAAATTTTTAATACATGTAATTCATAAATAACGAAAAACTTTATTCCTTTTTATAGAGAAGAGAAAAACATAAGTTTTTTTTCCCACGAGAAGTTTATTTGAAACCTAAGAATAATATCAGAGTCATAATATAGTGAAGGAGAAATAATTTACTTATTGTAGAACAGAAATGGAGTTAGAGAATTAATGACCTTTTGTAAATGTTCTTGATGTATTCTTAGCGAACACTTTAAACAAGTTATTGACCTTCCTGCTGAAATTAGTTATAATAGATGGGTGAAATGATCTGAACTTGTTATTTTCTTTCAACAGTAATTAATTGTTACTCTCTTTTTTTCATACGTCATATTTCTTTATCTAGTATTTGTATCTCCCTATATCAGAGCGCAAAATAAATGCAAGTAATCAACTGTTCTATAGCAAGGTGCCGCTAACATGTTTGAATAATGTAAATCAATGGATTATTTTTCACATGAGATGGGAAAACATTTTTTAGTTTCATAATGCATGCATATTAGTAAATAATTTAATTGTAACTTTGCAAAAGCAATTTTTGATAACTGTTTTAAAATTTATGTAACAAGATTTTTCTAAAAGAAAAGCATTTTAAATATTTTCAGGTATGTAAACAGGCCCCTGATGAAAGTATATTGCCACGTTTAAAATTTGAAATATATATAATGTGTTCAAAAAAGTTAATGTTTCGAAAACTTTTCCAATTTTCCGCCGCCAGGTGACATGGGTTTCATTTGATAAGAAAACACTTTTTCAAAGATAACTCACTAAATCATTTTAGTTGTGTCAAACTAAAGTTAAAATGAATAGAAATCAAATGAACACGTGTTAAATCACATAAGAAACTTTTGGGAATAGTTAAATTAATTTGGAAATTGTTTATAGCCGGGACAGATAGTAATATATGATAATAAAAAATATTTGATACTAGTTGTGTTTGTGAAGTATCAATTACGTAGTATCTTGGTGGCACATAATTGTTAAGTGATTCATTTTTCTACCAGCAGTTGTAATTTGCTTAGCTTTAATTCATTTCAAATGTAACTGAATACAGTGGTATAATTGAAGTCTTCATCGTGCTACATGTATATACATGATAACCCTGAAAAGTACTAGTATTGTTTTTGATAATTGTTTCTGTTACAGTATATCATATACTTCGATGTTGTTGTCTCTAAAACTGCCTACAATCATTTTGGACATTTGTAGATCACAAGCAACAGCTTGGTATCCCTTGTTCCCTCCGTCAGACTTAAGTACCTCTCCTATCAGTTTCCCACTTTGTCCAAACTGTAGCACATTATATGAGCAAACCCCAGCAACAATCACGCTTCCAGTGCTGGTAAGATAATAACTGTGAGGAGTTTTTAACTCTGGGCCATTGAATTTCCCAATAACTTGTCCATTGTCGTCCAGAATTATCAGTCCATTTTCCAAGTCAGTAACATAAATATTTGAACCATCGTCAGATACAGCTATACTTCTGATGTTAGAGAACAATCTCCGTCCTAAATGGTCTGTAGTGAACTGTTTCAGCATCTTTCCCGACACGCTGCATATATACACCGCTGTTTCGGAATCTGAAATGAACAATTTGTCACTTGTATACATCAGTCCATAACAGTCGAAACCCAGTTTAATTTGCTTGAGTTTTGTCATTTTACTACCGACTGAAATTAGGTGTATTTCTTTTAGACTTTTCAAGCTCACAGCAACTTGTTGGTTATCGATGGGACAAACTTGCCATGGGTTATAAGGAAGATCCAAGAAGTCCGTGACTGCATATGTGGACCTGTGTAAACGTTTCAGTCTCATGTTACTGACATCGCTCAGTATTATTGTTCCATCTTCCAGAACACAAACACTTACTATGCTACACTCACTTTTGTCTGATGCAACGTTAACATTGATGGTTGTTTTTCCTGTGGTTAGGAGTAAAGCATCTCTCAACAGAACATCTCCTAACACATTCATTTCTATTAGTAACGTCTGTATTTTCTGATCACGTAAGAAGTCAATGTCTTTCCTTTGGAAATATTTACGGTTTTCGATAAATATTCTCGCATCTCTGGCAACATTCGTTACCTTTTTTGCATTCACAAACTCCTGGGACACATTATTACTAGCAGATACTAGCTTGTCTTTAGCTGAACCAATACTGGCTTTGTTTTTCTGTATTAATCCCATGTACCCCTCAATCTCAGTTATCAATGTCTTGAATTTTTCTTCAATCTCAGCAACAGATTTCTGCTCCAGCTGATCAAGTCTGGCATTGATTTCATCTCTGAACTTCCTGATTTCCTCCAATGATTCAGCCTTCATTTCCAATAGTCGTTTTTTCTCACGTTGGAAGTGATCAAGTTGTTCAGTTAAGGATTTGGCTGCTGACTCGAGTTTCTGTTGAATGTCTGTGGTAGCGGCTATACTTCTGTTGTTCTGTATGAATTCGGGTATGAAGAAGATGTCCTTGCATGACCTTGAAAATATAATGGATTAATTCAGTTATATCAACTTATTTAATTTTAAATTAAAAGTAAAGAGATAGTTCTACTTCAGACTTTCAATTGTGATTTATTTCTTTCGTTATCAGAGTGTGTCGGAAACCGTCTTAATCAGACATCCAAGGGATATGTAAACGGAAACCCATTCGAACAGGAGCATTCTTAGTATTAATATGGTTTTCTAGTTATATTTTCGCGAAACATTTTAGGTTAGATAAATATCGTAACACAAGTTGTGTCCTTCCAGCTCATATCTTGCACTACTTATCTACTTATCTCAGATAATTAAGTGACTAACTTGTTAAGATTTCGCGTTGCTATTTATAGTAGGTAACACGAAGATATTTCGCATTATCTACTTATCCGCTATATTTAAAAATTGCGGTTTAGTGTATAACGCGAAATATTATCGTGATATCCACTTATTTAGTGTATATAACACGATACTATTTCGCGTTATCTACTTTTCCGCCATTTTAAAATATGGCCGATAAGTGTACAACGCGAAATATTTTCATGATACCCACTTAATATTTAGTGTATTACACGGTGATATTTCGCGTTATCTACTTATCCACCAAATTTACCTATGGCAGATAAGTGTATTTCGCGTTATACATTACGTGTATATTACACGATAAATATTTCGCGTTATCTACTTACCCGCAATGATAAAAAGATAAGTAGATAACGCGAAATATTATCGTGTTATACACTTAATACATGAATTTCATGAAAATATTTCGCGTTACATACTTATCCGCCATATTTATACTTATCTGCCATATTTAAAAATGGCGGAAAAGTAGATAACGCGAAATGTGAGTGGATATCACGAAAATATTTCGCGTTAATACTTATTACTGAATATGGCGGATAAGAAGATAACGCGATATATTATCGTGTTACAAATGTATACACTTAATAAATGGTGTGTGGCAGTGATATGCCATCATATGAAACTATACCTGTGTTCCATCGCCATACATGTAGAGCAGCCGACATCGTCGTGGTTCTGACAGTACATATCTACACGATTATGACTGTGTCTGTCACATCTCTCTGTTGGCACTGGCGGAAGTTGCTGATTGGATACAGAAGGAAACTGTCCTTTGTCGACAATCTTGTGTCCAGTCAGTAACGGAACATCCTCGTGCACTTTGACGCATGTCAAACAATAATAGTCACTGCACTCAACGCAATATCTCTCCGCTTCTGTGTTTTTACCTTTACCCTTGCATACTGTACAAAGCAGATCAAATGTTTCATCAGAAAGTGTATTTGTATCCTTGCTTTTAGACGCCATCCTTATTTCGATATCAGATTTCAACAAATTTAAACACAATTTGATGAAATCTACTTGATCAACATCGTATTAAAAAATTGTTACAAATAATGGAGTTATAAAGATTAGAAGTTATTTAGCCACAGATCACTCTAGTCCTTTCTAACGCCCAGATTCGTTCTCGGGGATGAATGCGCTGAAAAACGACATTAGTATAAAACTTGTTTTATTTCATCAGTAGGCTGAATCATTTCAAGGAAATGTTTTAAGTGTATACTTCCGGGATCATATGAATAATTCATTTGTTCCGAAACCGGAAGTGCTGTGATTAAGAACTTAACTTGTGTGAATCTATTCTGAAACATTGTTTAGACGGGGGTGTAAGATGAGATTTTCCAGCACTGGTAAAAACTGCAGATATCCCTATCTGGTATTCAAGAATCTTTATTCTTTAATGAACAGTAACTCTGAACTGTAGAAAAAGCGCCCATATACATGTAACCTTAAAATAGAAATTTTCCACATTATGAGAGGCAAAGTGAATGCCTTGATATATAGTGTTTGAGCTAATGAAATAGCGACCACGTGACATGAAAACTATTTTCTCTCCCTAAGTGATATGGATTTCATTTGTTGCAAAGTATCTGACTAAATAGTAATATATATGCCTCAAACTAAAGCAAAAATAAGTAAAACTAAAATTTTCAAAATTAGTTTAAAAGGTTCCTGATAACAGAGTGTAAGTTACTAAATATCTTGATGGAACTTAATTGTTAAGTAATTAATTTTCCTTCCTGTCTGTAATTTGCATAAGTTTAATTGAATTTAAATGTAGCTGATGATTCATAAAAGTAATTTTATCGTGTTATGTACATGTACGTGAGTACTCTGAAAATGAATTATATTGATAATTGTGTTAGTCTTAGAGTATATCATATACATGTACCTCGATGTTGTTGTTGATGCCTGCCTACAACCTCTCCTATCAGCCTCCCACTAGGTCCAAACTGCCACATATTATTCGAACCCACACCAGTAACAATCACCCTTCTTATGCTGGTACGAGAACTATGAGGAAATTGTAACTGGACATTTCAATTTCCTGATTACCTGTCCATTATTGCACAGAGTAATCAGTCCATTATTCCAATCAGTATCGGATGTTACAGAACTGTTCTCTATCGAACTGTTTCAGCTCCCATCCTGATGCACTGTACATGTACATTTATATGTCTTCATATGAAACAAACAGTTCGTCAATTGCATACGCCAGTCCATAACAGGTAGAGTTAGTAATTATTTGCTTGATTTTTGTAATTTTTTGCCTGCTGAAATGAAGTGAATTTCTCTAAGTTAATGTAACTTACTGTTTATCGGTGGGGCAAACTTGCCGTGGGAACATAAGAAGATTCAAGAAGTATATGCCTGTATATATAGAACTGTATATATGTTTCAGCTTTTTGTTAGTCGTCGCACAATATTATTGTCCTATCCTCCAGAACAAAACCACTTCTTATATTACATGTATCTTTGTCTATTCGGATGAAATATGTTTAAATGATTAGTAGTACATAGTTATGGTGGCATATTTCTGCCACCACATAACCACTTAATTATCACGTTATATAACTAGTTAGTCACTTAATTATCATGATAAATATCTGATTAACGCGTTAATTTTTATGTTCACTAGTTAATCTAGTTAATCACATAATTAACACGATAATTATGTCGTTAACTAGTTATGTAACTAGTTAATCAGAGAAGTATCGTGATAATTATGTCGTTAACTAGTTAGCAAGATAAGTATCGTGATAATTATGTCGTTAACTAGTTATGTAACTAGTTAATCAGATAATTAACACGATAATTATGTCGTTAACTAGTTATGTAACTAGTTAGTCTGATAAGTATCGTGATAATTATGTCGTTAACTAGTTGCTCAGATAAGTATCGTGATAATTATGTGGTTAACTAGTTATGTAGGTAATTAGTCAGATAAGTATCGTGATAATTATGTGGTTAACTAGTTATGTAACTAGTTAATCAGATAATTAACACGATAATTATCTGACTAACTAGTTACATAACTAGTTAACCACATAATTATCACGATACTTATTAACTAGTTAGTGAGATAAGTATCGTGATAATTTTGTGGTTAACTAGTTATGTAACTAGTTAGTCAGATAATTATCGTGTTAATTATCTGATTAACTAGTTACATAACTAGTTAACCACATAATTATCACGATACTTATCTCACTCACTAGTTAATAAGTATCGTGATAATTATGTGGTTTACTAGTTATGTAAGTAGTTAATCACATAATTAACACGATAATTATCTGACTAACTACCTAACGACATAATTATCACGATATTTATCTGACTAACTAGTTACATAACTAGTTAACGACATAATTATCACGATACTTATCTGATTAACTAGTTAACGACATAATTATCACGATACTTATCTCACTAACGAGTTACATAACATGTTAACCACTTAATAGATATCTAAAATATCATTATGTAGGTATCTGTTGGCAGTAGTGGGCAGTAACATACACTTTTTGCGTTGACATAAGTATCTGTTAACATAAAAATTAACGCGTTAATCAGATATTTATCATGATAATTAAGTGACTAACTAGTTAATATAACGTGATAACTAGTTAATATAACGTGATAATTAAGTGGTTATGTGGTGGCAGAAATATGCCACCATACATAGTATATAGTTTTTAATGAAATGCACAATTATTACATATGTAGACATATATTGTACTGCTTTTTTGTTCTTTGTAATTTTATCATTACATTAATCATATTTTATAAAGATGATTACTCTAAAAAATATGTTGATGTGTTTGCCAGCATGCTTTTAAAAGATGAAAACGTCGAATAATTTCTCTTTTATAAAAAGTAATTGTTATATTTCATTCCTGGTCAATGCAAAACAAAGGAAGAAAATCTTTGGCAACTGAAACAACTTCTGTATTTATTCACTCTGCCTTTGATTAGTACAGCTCACATCGTGATGTCTACTTGTATTTATGATTGTGTTATGGTAATCCTGCAGTTTTGGATTTCTAATGCCGATTTATCATCCCCACTTCGAAACAAATAGTTCCATTTCCGTGTTATTATGAGAAACAAAAAAAAGGAAACTTGATAAAACAACAAACTAATTGGCATCATAGTGTAGCTTTTTTTAAGTCACCTGAGTACGTAATGCTCATGGTTAGCTTTTAGTATCGTTGGATGTCCGTCGTCCGTCCGCCCGTCCGTCCGTCACTTACAATTTATTTCAAATACAGCTCCTATGAAACCACAAGGCAATGTTGATGAAACTTTTAAGGACTGTTCCTTGCATAAAGCTCTGGGAATTACATTCCATGCGGAGCTCTGGTTTTCATGGCAATTGAAATGAAAATCTTTAAAAAATCTTCGTCTAAAACCGCAAGACCCAGAGCTTAAATATTTAGTATTCGGCATTGTCTAGTGGTCCGCTACCAAATTTTTTAATTCATGCCCCGCGTGTTTTTTACATAGATGTTATAAATTACAAAATCAAGACACATAGTTCAGATATTTAATGTGAAGCATTGCCTAGTGGTCCTCTTCCAAGTCTGTTAGAGTCATATCCTTGGAGTCAAAATTGACTCAGTCCTGGGGGTCAGTGATTTTACCATCTGGGGATCAGTGATATTTTACCACTGGGGTCAGTGATTTTAACATAGACTTATATTGGAAAAAATGTTTAACTAATGTCTAAAAGCTAAGATATGTGCTGTGAGGCATTGGCTAGTGTTCTTCTGCCAAGTTTGTTCAAAACATGCACCTGTAGTTAATACTTGCCCTGCCTTGGGGTCACTTGTTTTTACATAGAGTTATATTGAAAACAATATTTTAAGTCCTCTTGTGTAAAACCGGAAGGCCCAGAGCTCAGATAGTTGGTATGTAGCATTGACTAGTGGACTTTACCAAGTTTGTTCAAATCCTGCTCTCCGGTGTTAAAATTGACCTTGCTCAGGGGTCACTTATTCTACATAGATTTATATTGGAAAACTTGCTTTACGGTTTATGTTATAAGGTATTGTTCTGCACATCTCTTGTCTTTAAGAGTTTCGGTTGTGACTTTTGCTGTGTTATGGCCACACTATATTATTGTCAAACAATGAATCGGTGAATGAGTAGTCAACGAGAAAGATTTTGTTATATTCTTTAGAAACAAATTACAGCTGTCATTAAAATCCATATAATTTCGTTATAAATTTGGGGAAAAAATATTACCCTTCAAAGTAACCATCATAATTTTAAGAGATATATCAAAAAAAAATTTACGGCTTATGCAGTATTACACTTCACATCACTGTCTTCAAGATTTTCGGTTGTGACTTTTGCTGTGTTATAAAATCTAGAAGCAGAAACCTTCCTAAAGAAAAGTGTCCCAAGTAAATGATCAAGAATTCTTATTTAAATGTCATTAGTCTAGCACACAGTCAGACAAGTATCAACCAGCCAGCAAACATGAAAAGTTAATAAGAGACATAGAGTGTAAATAACATTTCTAAAATTTGTTCGTTGACTGATTAAACCTGTTCAGCGTATATGCGGGGTTCTCACAGTATATAGAATTTAAACAAAATGATTACAAGATACACTTTTGGGCCAGAATCGCTCTACTTATCCCGATCGTCTGCGATTCCGTCATGTACTTTTGAAAAATTCAATTCAGGTCTGAACACAATCATGAGAGAAAATGAACAAGAGGGCCAAGATGGCTCTATATCGCTCACAAGTCCACTTGGAAGATCACTAGACAATGTTATTTACAAAAAGGTTGTCCTATATAATAGTACATTTTGTATGTCTCTGTAAAACAAGTGACCCCGGTCAGGGTCAATTTTGACCCCAGGGGAATAATGTGAACAAACTTTGAAAAGGTCTACTAGGCAATGCTACATGCCAAATATCTAAGCTCTAGGCCGTGTGGTTTCAGAGAAGAAGATTTGTAAAGTTTTTCCTATTTGTTGCCATAGCAACCAGAGTTCTACATTACATGGAATGGAATTCTTTGAAAAAATTTGGTAGAGCTTCATGCAAGGAACATCCCTGCATAGTTTCGTCAATATTGCCCAGTGGTTTCAGAGGAGATGTCATTTGAATCTAAATGTTGACGGACGACGGACAATCATCCATTAGAAAAGCTAACCCTGGCGAAAACTTGTTCTCATGTGACACTAACATACACCTTTCAATCTGCTTAAGTTGCTAAAACAGATTGCTTAAGTTGCTAAAACCGATATTTGATGCATTCAGATGTCAGTTATTATTTTGTTCTCTCTATTCTCATTGCAGCCACAATCACGTGCTTATAAAATTAGGATCTTCCACAGTTTGTACTTTTTGGCAAGTGCTGCACATAAAACATGTGATTCATGCTGAATCCAAAGACAAAATGGTCTGCTCCCAGGACAAGAGACTAATACATAAACGAGAAACAATGACCATGTTTATATGAAAAGACAATGAAATGGTTTTGTTGTTCAGTATAAATAATAATTATGCAATTCCTGCATCCGAGTCTTCGACAGTTTTATTGTATTTATGGGAAGATGGCATAACGTGGGGACAAAGTACTTGAAAAGCATCCTGTTTACTGATGATCATGATCGTAGAAAGTTTTTACAAAATTGTGGACATTTATATTGTCTGTCTCAACTTTCTTTTTTTAAGACAAAATTTAGAAATGCTGTTTCTACTTGATTGTTCTATTATACATATTTCTTATTGCAAAATCGCACATCAAAAATTTCTTTGAATATTTCCGTATGAAATAGCTCAATTATTGAAAACAACTTCTCAGAAATAATTCTCTAGTGAGCATGATGCTAAATCTTGATCCGGAAAATGTACCAATTGGAACAAACAGCTCCAAAGCACTAAAACAGAATTACTCTTATTTGTTTCTTTCTAATGATTTACTAGATCTTGAAGTGTATAGGAGTAAATGTTTTTATAAATAAAAAATAACAACTGACAGTCAACCTAATGTATACATTCTTTCAGAAAGCCTCGGAAAGTTTCTGGCTGTTTTTTTCCAAGTTTTATTCTTCAAAAAATACCATCTGCACATTTCTTAAGATTGTTGTACGTCGTGAAAATTCTGCCTGTTCATTTAGTAGTGCTACTGACCGGTATAGATAACCTTATTCATGCTGAAATAAACATGTCTTTTTCAGCAAAGCTTGGAATGTAAATTATGTAGATGCTATTGAAAAGAAACTTCTTCCCATTACACGATTAGTAGATAATGATTTTCTAGAAATGGATATTTTGGACAGTCAGATTTGTATACATATAGTGTAATGTTGTTATGTCATTTCTTTGAGATACATAACTAGATTTGCATGTCATTGGTATCATTATTCAAATCAGTTTCAGTATAGTTACAGGGCGGTATCTGTATCAGAATTGTAGGTGTATCACAAAGTCCGTTTGTTACTTCATTGTTTACGTGTGTCTGTTGTCTGAGAAGACCCCAAATAACAACATTTGTTTGTTAAACGTTGTGCTTTATGTTCTTACCTTTGACTAATCTGCATGATTTGTCGAAAGTTAAAAGCAATTTCAAAACAGACCAATCGGGACCCTGATATTTGAGACTGTCATGATGTATTTGATGAATCATGATAGAAATAACAAACAAATTATAATTTTATTTTTGGCATTGAAAGTTTTTTCCATTCGTATCTTTTTTCACTACGAGTATTCGCTCGCCAAATGATTCGAAATCAACGAAGAACTTGACATTCTTTTTATCACCAAACAGCTCTATTCAATAGCTACATGTCGATATGTATGTTGTATCTTATGGCAAGACAATTTACAATTTAATAAAAAAGAGATATGTCTGTTTGGAATCGGAGAGATATCTTTTTTTTGTAATAGATAGTAAAATGGTTTGCCATACTATCTTGTACGTCTGTATTGTAGTTGAATATATATCAGCTCTGAAAGTGATAAAACATATTTAAAGTAATTCCTACAAATCATCAAATACAGCAATCACCATCATCCAGGCGTACACACAGAAGAATGAATCCTCCAACTCTGAGATAAAGGCAACATAATAAAGTACATACTTCAGTTTATATTCTAAAACTAAAGGAAAGCAAGGCTTTAGCCAGAACACCACATTACCTAATGAAGACACAGCACAGCATTGAACAAACGATTCGTCAATGCGTATGAAGTACATGTATCGAGTTACGTGAAATCTTTTGTATCATATTGACCCGTCAGAGAAGAGAAAACTTCAATGGTTTTGTCTACATATATACTTGTCTACATATGAAAGACGTGCAAAAGTCTACGTAGGAAGGCAGTGATGACCGGCAGTCGCTGATCTGGTGGCTTGCCGTCTGCTACTTAGCAGCTGCTAGACATTTCACTGCGTATAGTTCATTTTATTCTTCGTCTTATTTTGAAAGCTGATTGAGTTTTGATTGATGAGTAGAAAAAAGACTCGTGTTTAAATGGATACAAAAAATGCCAAAACATGTTTCCCACCTACGTGAAACCATTGCAAATGTTGTTACAGATTATGGAACAAAGGTTTATTATTTTAATATCACCAAAAGCAGGAAATAAAATACACCTACGAAAAATAGCCGCAGACCTTTAATGGTTAAAAAGATAAGTCAGTGCAAAGAAGGATCTGACACGATATTGTTCTCTTCATAATTGATGGCATTTCAAATTAAACTCTACTAAAACACAAGAAAGTACTACCGTAATGTAATGCCGAAGCAATATGATTGTTCAAGACATCAAAAGAATTATAACCAACCTATCTAAACCAGCACACACTTCCGGTGAAGTTTGGGAAAGACTACAGTCAGGTAGAAATAGTTACAACTTTACCCCATACTTCATATTCAGAAGAGTTGGCACCATGTGATTTCTTCCTGTTAGCAACTGAAATTCCTTGTTAGGCACTGTCATCGTACTTGGGAGTCACAATCGGCTATATTCCAGTATCTTCGAGGTACACGCAAATAAGCTACACGTAACCTTAACGCAAGAAGTACATTTAAGAAATTTTTCAACGTGTACACATGAAAAACTCAAGAGAAGCAATTTGAAAGTCATTCAAATTTTTATAAAAGCATTATGTAAACATGTTGCCTAAATCAGGTCCATGCAAATAATGAATTTAGGATTTGTGTACGTTTGTCACTCAGTAAATGGTATTTTCGGATGACTTTTGTTGGGAGGGAGCTAACATTGCAAAAAACGCGTTTAGTCATAACAAGATGGCAGTTTCAGTCATGAGCTAATTCAAGTTTACATTGTCTCTTGTTTGAAGAAAAGGTCAAAATCATGAATAAAATGTCAAACGGTTTTTGTTGTTGTTACTTTATATATATATTTGATAGAAACTGACCTTTTTGAAGGTAATGTGAATGCATCACTTTTTCTCATTTGGGCTTTATTTCAGTCCATTGTGCCATGTATTCTTTTAATTCTTATTTATTCATTTTTTATTTGTCCTAATTAAGTATGTTAAGAAAGCCTTGTATAACACTAATCTGTGTTATATATGTGTGTAATACATCGATGAGGACTCTTGTTTTGGATTAAGTAATTACATTGCAAGTATATTGGAATTAATGTGATTGAGTTCGGTCTAATTTGATCATCATTTTGAAAGGTTTGCCAAATATCGCAACTTTATGAGCATTTGTGGCATGCAGCTATTGTGCGGGCGTTAATGTGATCAAGCTATTCTACATGGCATAATCATTAGCTAATTCATTGAAATAGTTCAAACTTCGGGATATGATATAGTGAGGATATAATTTCACATTTCTTTACAAATAATTGAAAAATTGAAGAAACAACCATCGTGGTGTGCTGGTAAGTACTGTAAATTGCTTTAAATTCGAGATGGTTTTATTTTCGCTAATATTCGCGAAACTATGCAGACGCGAATTCAAAACCACGCGAAATATTAGCTTACCGGGTATCCGAAATCCAGTCTCTAGAATACTGGTCAATATATTTGGAATGTTAGACCCTTCTTGCGTTCTTATCAATATAAGAAATATATCTTATTAAACAAATGTACTAAATTCATCGCTTACAGTAATACGTTGCATTTTAATATCATTCTTATTCCAGTTTGTTGTTGTTGTGGTTGTTGCTGTTGTACGAACAGGCGCACAGTTTAACGTTTGTTTAATATATCACAACGGATTTTGTCCATTATCATTATACTAAACTCTACAATAATTTTACCTAGCATAGATCAAGTCTCTAGCAAAATTATATTTGCTCTGTAACGCTAATGCAGTTCATATTTATACGTACAAAGGAAGACAAGAAATAAGCTGGACTGAAAATGTCCGACTCTCTGTAGTGCCGAGACGATTTATCATAAAAAGCAACTCTAAATTAATATCAAAATCTTACCAGGTAACTAAGCAGTAACAGTAAAATTAATACGAGATGTATTACAGACGGTGACCATGAAGTTTATAGTGGACCACGCTTCGACTGGTGACCACAAGAAAAATTTCAAGGCAACCATAGCAAGTGTGGTGGGGAGGTCGCGAAAAGCGCTAAAATTCTCCTGAATACAAAAGGCTTCCTTTTGTAAGGGACGCCATTACAATCAAAACGAGGCTGGAATATTAATTAGCGTTAGTAAATCTAATACTACTCCCCTGACAAATCTGTATATATGTAAAGATACTAAATGTCACCTGCTAGAAGTGAACTACCTGGATAATACAAAACTGACTTATGCATAAATATAAATCACATTATGACGTTTAGACTATATAAATTATTATTTTTATATTTTGGTCTTGTAGCTATGTGCTGCAGTTGCTATTTATGGCACGACAAAGCAAGACAATCAAAAAGGGTACTGGATTGAGACGTATGTCACTGTAGTCGCAGGTGAAGAGCCAGACTGGTCGGGATTTATTAAAAGCATAAATTAATTTCAAAGTTTACTAAGTGACCTAAACAGTAATTTTGCAGTTAAATTAATACGAGCCATGTATTATTCATACGTGACATGAAGTTGCTTGCTACAAGCCAAAAGTGCAAGAACCAGTCCAACCAAAGAGATCAAGTCTTTAACGCGAGGAAATCAATTTTCGTAGCAAAATGATAGTGCCTGCAACTCTAATGATTTCAATCATTTATATTGTAAAATAATTTAGGTTATAAGGTCACAGATAATGTCTAAAATCTCTATGGAGTATTGTCGAGCAGATGTGTCATAAAAACGAAAATAATAGTCAAACCCAGGTGGAATTTGCCGTATGTACCAAAAACGCCGATATGGCCACACCTAAAACGTGCAACTCTTGATATGTAATCTGTAATCTTTCACGGTAGTACTTGGCATTTTTACTAGTAAGACTTTACCTCGGGCTAAATTTTTTAAGAAGGATTGATCCATCTTTCAGATTAAAGTGAAGATGTACTTGTCTCGCAAAACTGGATTAGCATTGGCAAATTTTCAAATGCAAATAGCAATCTGCATCGGTCGCAAATGCGTTAAATATCTCTCATCTATACAAAAGGGACCGACTGTTCTACTTCATAGCAAACAATCAAAACAATCAATTAATTAGCGATTAATTAATCTTTTTCTTCTCCCCTGACACACCTGTTTATTTTGATTTTATTTCTAATGTCTGTTTGAAGTGTAGCACTGGGATTTAAGAACTAGCATATGAATAACACATTTTATAACATTGATTACATTTGAGACATGGTGTGATTTTTGTGTATCTTTTGTAAGGTTTTGGATAAAGCGTAGTGTGTGTCTGCAGGTGCTTTAAAAAATCTGGGCCAATTCAAGCTACTCTGCTACTTTTGCATCTTTTCTGATTACACCTAGCCAGTCTTGTTTCTCTCTGTGCATGATGTTCCTTGCTCTTAACTAGAACACGCAATAAAGCTGTCATGCCTACAAAAGCTTCGTTTGACCGTACGCATTTGTTTTCATAATTTCCAATCGGTTACCTCACCACTGGGATAGTTGCTTATGAAGTACTTAGGTACATATTCACCAAGATACGTATGGAAGACATGACAGGTCTGGGACATCTGGCATTTTTAGAAGGATGTGGATGCTGATAGAAGAATTGCCGTTTCCTGAGTTTGATTCTGCCAACGTATGGCCGTGGTTAAGCCTTAAACTGTTCAATGTTTTGCAGACGGGGATATGGATGGTTAAAACAGAGCTACGTAGAACCTCAGCTTTGTGGTAATTTGACGTCTCTACGTTCACAATATGCTTTTGGCATTTAGGTTTGACTTGAAGTTTCGAGATGACGAAGGGGATTGTAAGTCCAGCATTCACAGTTTCTCAGGATTGTTTTGGCGGAATATGGTTTTGATAAAATGATATTATGTTAGCTAACTGTTTGCATGAAAATTAGACCATGTACTAGTACTTTTGCATTTACCAGTGCCGTTGAATCCGTCCCTCGTGGTCAGAAGTCCCAAAAAAAAAGAAGTTTGTCTGCTTTGGGTATGTTTGCTATCAGAGAGCTCGAAACTCAGAATATGCCTTTCTCATTACCAGGATTTGTCACAGTGGAAGTATATGCACTAATAATAGTCGCTTGTCTGTTGTTTCCATAAGGCCATGGCACCGTTATGAGCACGTCATTTGTTTGGCTACACCATTAGAATGTAGTTAGGTGTTATCGTTTCACTTGCTGGATGAATTCAGGACGTGCGCATGATTTATTTTAAAGAAGGGAGTTTGTGCAGTATCATTCACACTCTCTCAATCAGAGTCAACTGTGGCAAGACATGGCTAATATACCTGGAGTTAAGTCCAGATGAAAGAGTGAGACACTTAGAGACAAACATGTAAGGTACCCCACTCAAATATTTCTTTTACATATGTTTGCTATACCTACTACTCACAAGATAGTTGGACTATTTGACTAGTTGGTCCATAGTTGGGACTATCTGACCCGTAGTTGTGAATTACGTATTTGGTATTTAACATATCGTCTGGAATATTTGACTATTATTGGAAGTCTGATGATGAGCATCAGTTTCAAACAAGCCAGAATGACAAACATTTTTAATATTTGTCATTCTGGCATGCTAGAACGACAAATGATCACATCGATACGACAAATGAGCTATTCGTCGTACTGGCGGTGGCGCCAAAACGACAAATTTGAAATTTGATTAACGACACGGCGCCAACACACCAGAACTATTTCATTAGTTGAGGTTTCTATTGAAGCGTTTAGGCTACCAGTCAAGCTCCTCATAACAAGAGAAAGGCATAAAAGCTTGGCTCTGAGCGGGAATTTATACATGGATATAACCTATTATCCCAGAGAGAGAGAGAGAGAGAGAGAGAGAGAGAGAGCGTATCATATGCTACTGTCATATAGCTTAGTAATACACTATAAGGCATTCCGCATTTGGCTATAAGAAACTGTGGAGCCCTGCCAACTCTCGGTACAACTGACTTTGCTGTGAAATTTAAATCTAGGGATTCATCCAACTTAATTTTGAATGCAAGATCATTAATTAACAAATTACCATAACTGAAGAGAAGTGGTGGCAAGGAACATCCCTGTCTAAGACAACACTTTACAGTCAACCATTCATTATACAAATTCTAAGGCTAGACAACACATTACCATACAGTAGTATGAATATCACCACGAATACCTATTTGTGAACTAATCAGTTTGTTCCATAATAAATACATGTATAAGTGTTTTAACTGATAAAACATAGAATGGACTGCTAGGTTAATAGTTGTAATTTATGACATATGGTCAACAGTACTTCTACATTTCTTAAAAACAAAAATAATATCAAACAGGGAATGCCACGTACCAAAAACGCAGCCTCCCCAAAACGAGCCCCACAGCACCCAGAAGTGCACACCACCAACACATTTAAAGCCATTTTGCTGATCTATCGAACTATTGTTTGTTTCGTATCATTTGTACATGAATGTGTTTTACTATGCACAATGTATTCGTTTAAAGTTTCACTGAGCAATTTGCTTACTTCAGTGGCATTATACACCCACTACCCTCCCACCCAGAACAAAAGTTCATTTTTCACAATATCAAGGCTGGTGACGTATCATATTTAAATTATTTTCTAGAAATTTATGTTTGAACAATTTTTCTGCAATGAATTTACAAATTGAACATTGAAATCGCTTTTTGATAACTGACAACAAATTTTATGTATTATTTGAATTTAACTGGTTTCTCTTCATGTTTTATATTCAGAGTAGTACATTTTTAAATCTCAGTTCATTTTGTTTCAGAATCAATAAATTATTGCTTAGCATTTGAAATAAAACACAATGGTGAATTGCCAAATTTGGATTTTTAGTATTGATAAACATGAGGTAGGGAATATTTTACCGATTTTCTTTAAAGGGTACATACTTCATAAATAAGGCAGGTTACATAACATTTTTATAAACCAAATTTAATAAAATTCTCAATGCTGAAAACATTATGAAATTGTAGCGATCGTCTTTAAGGTGTTTTTTAATAGACGGAGAATTTCATTTCAACCAGCCTCCTTTCTGCCACACAAAGTACATTCCATAGACATAACAGGTCATTATTCCACCACGGCTTACTGATCTTTCTCCTCTTGAACTTAAAACAGATTTATGATTTATGTTTAAGTTTTCAAAATAGTACATAACTCAATTACAGTATAGGTAGAATCAACACCATTTTGCCTTCCTACATGTAAACTTTGTTCTAACATTGACAGATTTAACAGCAAAATCCGTATGGAAAGTTGCAAGTTTTAAATCAAACATATCATAACTTACGAGCATCCAAGTTATCTATGTGAGTAAATACAGGTTAATATTTTATGTCCAAGAAAGAGTGATAAGGTTTGGAAGATGCAAAACTAAAGAAAATTAGCCTTGGGATTTTCCACTTTGTTAACAGCACGGTTAAGAGTACTTCAAATAGTTAGATGACCATCTTTAGTAACTGGATTTACAATAGCATGTACATTACTGGCTACAAGATGATCTTCTTAAGACTGATCTGCATGAGCGTATACATCATTGAGTGCTGTTTTCTGTAGCTTTCCTTTAGCTTTGATTAAGGACTTTATTTTATTCCATTCCGTCTACTATTCTAGTTTTAGTGTTGTTGTACTATCATCATTGCGTCACGTGATAATTCAAATTTATGATAAAACCCGTATATTATGAGTAGATGAGTTCATGTCAGAAAGGAATACAAAGAGGTGTAAAATTTAGTAAGGGAGTACTCTAATACCAAAGCCTTACATTTTGTTATCTCCTTTAGATTGAGAATAGTTTTTACTAGAGATGCATGTAAACTTTTCTTATATAATGTGTTGAAACAAAACCATCGTGAAAACAATGTAAAAAATACTCTGAATTTAATCAATAACATCAAAACATAATACCGATATGCCTTTCCATAGTTTAAAAAAACCCAAATCGTCTGTACTTCATTTTGAAAAGGTTTATAGGTAATACTTTGTATAATAAGATGTAAACAATTGGTTTTAGTCCTTTCCTTTGAGAAATTTGGAACTGCTGGGTGGAAACAACCACGAACTTTTTGTAAGTCGCGAAATTATATAACAATGCATTTTATACAAAGACATCATAGTTTTCGGATAAAGAACTGTGTTTGTGTAGCTCAAATATTATTTTCACCATGTGTTTAATACAAAAACTTACCTTCATCGGGGATTTTACATTGCTTATCTTTGTTGTTGCTATACTTTCGTTTTCTGCAGACGCTCTTCAGTGTGGAGATGACGCTTGGTACATTATATGTTAAGCCGGATCAGTCAAAACGATTAACGCGAAAAAAAATAGTTTAAATTCTTTTTTTATGCTTTCCCGTGAATAGATTTTTCTAGACTTTTTATATATTGAATGTTACGTAATACTAAATCTGTCAGCACAAAAAACATTTCTGTTGCAATTAGTCAATGGTCAAATTACAGATTGACTGGACTACATTTGGCACACTTAATTTGTCATTCTGGCATGTTGGCAGGGCGTGTTGGCGGCACGGCAACAACGACAGAATTGTCATGTGTCATATTGGCGCACTTTATTTGCCATATTTCTCGCATGTTAGTGTGTTCGTGTCCTGCAAACGCGACAGAACAGGACATCTAACGAAATGGCAGAAATCAGCAATGTCAATCTATCACTTATGCCTTTGGGTTAATTTACACAGCTATCTAATTCTAAAAGTTTCTGCCAAAGGATCGGAGGGGAAGAGCAGAAATCCGCAAAATGTCGTCCGTCGAACGGGAGGCGCATTTGAATCTAGAAATAGAGCAGCGGGGGGGGGGGGGGGGGGGGAGTAAAACAAAACTTAAACAAATGTTGACAATGAAATAGTATGGTGAGGCATATTTATTTCAAGGGGAAAATATTTATTTTTTGGTGTGGGGGGGGGTTTTATTTTAAAATAAAAAAAAATAAAAAAAAAAAGAAGGGGGGGAGGGGGGGGGAAGAAAAGGAAAAGATGGGGGGGGGGGGGGGGGTTTTTTTTTTTTTTGGGGGGGGGGGGAAAAAAAAAAAAAAAAAAAAAAAAAAAAGAAATTTTTTGGGTTTTAAAAAATTTTATTGGGGTGGGGATGGGGGTTTTTTTTTTTTTTTTGGGGGGGGAAAAAAAAAAAAATTTTTTTTAAAAGGGGGGGGGGGGGGGGAAAAAAAAAAAAAAAGGGGGGGGGGGGTTGGGGGGGTTTTTTTCATCCCGATAGCATATATTCGTCCCAGGCCAAAGGTAAGACATTTCAGAAAGTTTAATCTTTCCCTCCGTTCTCCCTTCCATTAATAAACACAATGCTTTTAATTTTAGGAATTATGCAACCTTATCATTAAAATGCCATATTTGAATTTATAACTTACTGTATAGTCTGAAGAAAATTGACAAAAATTTGCTGCGTAATGAAAAGTAAAACAACATATAATTATACAATGTAGAAAAGATAGAGTACTCAACTGTTATACATGCACATGTAGTTATGCTATTTTGAGGAGGCATAGCTTCAGATAAATTATGGTATGGTATATTAGGGTTTTATCGTTGGTACCGGTTTCCCATATGACCAACGCCCCCAGAAGAGTTTAGTTATTTTAGGTTTCGGGGGATAGTGCAAGATACAGAAAGCGTCCCAATTCCAGAGACACCCCTGGTTCTTTATCATGCCAGGTTTTCACCCATACATGGGACCTCGGTTTTAAGTCTCATCCGAAAGACTGTTAGTAATTTTAGTTGTTCAGCCCTGGGAATCGAACCCACAACCCCCGAGATTACAAGTCTCGTGCTCTACCTATTGAGCTATCCGGGCTGACAGAGATAAATTGTGTAATCCTGCATCTATTATGTATCATGTTGTGTTATTGTGTCTGTTCCCTATTGTAGATAGATCATAGTTTTAAGCTCCGCCCCCATACACAGTGCAAACTATCTGAAATATAGTACATTTTTTTCCTATAGATATATGCAGTAGCCATAGATGCATGATACGAACTCTAAATTATATATTGTAAATCCTATCATATATATGCCAATTATATGCAGTGAGTTATTACAGAGTTGTTGTTTTTTGTCAATATATTATTCACATGTAATAACCAAAATGTCATAAAACTCCTTATTTATTAATCATTGACTTTGCTTAATTTATTTTTATTATTAAATACTGCAATAAATAATATAGAGGATAATTGACAAAAATTAATGAAATTCATACTTTATGCAGAATGTCTTTCCAAACTTGAGTAAATTCACAATTTGACCATTAATTAAAAGAATATTATTCATACAGTTATTGTTTTTTCTAATTTAAAAGAATTTACAAGATTGTTTAATATGTTTTTAAAAGTAAAAATTATACATTATCGTTATTAGGCCCACATCACCATATGTTTTGCAGAGCCAGTTAGGAGGTATAATGGAAAAAACAACAGGAATTAACCTACATAACCCAGACATCATCACCTGAAGTAATAAGAAGCAATTTCATTACCGTATTAATATACAGCTGTCTGTAAGCTAATAGTTTAGCAGGATTGTTTGTTTTTGCAGGAAATTTTCCTAACAAAATGATTCAATTATTTGTTTTTCTTAACCAGAATGATGGCTTTTAATACCTAACAGGTTAAGATGAAAAGGAGTGTATTCAAAATTATCATTTGATTGCTGATTTATTTCCTGTTTGTATTTTCTGAAGAGTTTTGCCCCAGTCAGTAGTCACCTTGCACTGAACAAAACCACTTTTAAGAGTTTTCATTGTCATTTTTGGCAAGTGTCTCTCTCTTAGGTCTTAGAACAGTTACCCAAACCTTGATATTTCGCTATATAAAAATGTTCTCATGGTCATATCTAGGCAAGCAGTGATCTATATTCTCATTGACTTTCTTACTAAGCAGTATCTTTAACAGTTGCAGAAAAATTCTCACTGGCTTTCTTGCCAAGCAGTGATCTTTAACCTCCTTTAAGTTCCTCTTGGTTTTTTTGCCAAGCATTTGTCAGTGTTGCTTAGCAGTGATTTTTACAATTTAAAGAAAATTCTGATTGTCAACCAAAAATCTTTTACAGTCTAAGAAAATTTCTCATTATCATTTTTGTCATGTGGTGATCCTTTAGAATCTAAGAAAATTTCTCATGTGGTGATCCTTTAGAATCTAAGAAAATTTCTCATGTGGTGATCCTTTAGAATCTAAGAAAATTTCTCATTGTCAATTTTGCCATGTGGTGATCCTTTAGAATCTAAGTAAATTTTTCATGTTGTGATCCTTTAGAATCTAAGAAAATTTCTCATGTTGTGATCCTCTAGAATCTAAGAAAATTTCTCATTGTCATTTTTCCATGTGGTGATCCTTAAGAATTAAAAAAAAATCTCATTATCAATTTTGCAATGTGGTGATCCTTTAGAATCTAAAAAATGTGCTCATTGTCAATTTTGCCATGTTGTGATCCTTTAGTCTAAGGTGTGTCTTCATTGTGAAGTTTGGCAAGCAAGTATCTTTTACTAGTTTCTATTGCCACTTTTGTGAAGCAGTGATCTTTTACAATCTAAAGAAGGTCTTACTGTTTTTGTTTGACAAGTGATGATCCTCTAAGAAGAGTGTCTATTGTCTTTTTTGTAAAGGAATGATATCTCCAAATCTAACAACAATTTGCATTATTAACTGGCAATCTCTTCACTGTTTTTTGTGGAAAGGTGGTGATTTTTGACAATCTTAAAGTGTCATGTTAGTCAAACAGAAGTCCCTTACAATCTAAGAACAGTTCTAATTATTATTTTGTTTAGGAATTATCTATTACAATCTAAGATTGGTAAGATAATATAGTGATTTTTCACAATCTTGTCATCGTCATTTAATACAAGACAGTGATCTCTTACAATCATGAAATAGTTCCCATTGTCGGTTGCCATTGCCAAGGAGTGATCCCTGCAAACATAGAAAATTAACCAATGTAATGATGTTTTAGAATCTAAGAACATTTCTTACTGCTATTTTTGCCAGATGTCTAGTCTGAGATAGCCAGCAACAGCTACTTTAAAGACATGTCACACTCTAGCCAATGAAAACTCTTGTGACAAACAATACAGTGAAACAGTCTTTGATACTGAAACAAACTGATTTAAATAATGTTAATCTATATACATGCATGCACAATAAAGAACAAAAATAAAGTAGACAGCTTATTTAGAAAATCTCTCCTTTTCAAATTTGTTATTGATGTCTGAAGATATGGTGAAAAGTTTGCACAAAAAAATAAGCAATTTCTGTTGTCTTGGATTTAATGAAATTCTGATAACAGGTTTCATGGAGTAATTTGAAGTGACAGGTTATTTCGTAAATATGCAAATATGAATAATGTTATTGTCAGATGCTAGCTATGGAGAAAAAGGCAAATATGATACATGGTAGACAGTGTTTAGTGGCTTGATTTTTTCTCCTGTCAGTTTGTACATCTAGTACTTTCTGTGCTTTGATTTGGTCATTTGGCAATATTATTGTTAATGGAAAGTTCAGCATATTATGATGTAATATATACCCACAATAAAAATCAGTTAACAGGAGGCATAATAATACAGCGATTTTATCCATAATGTTGTAGAAATCATTTCACTATAACCTTTATGTTTTCAGATAAAATCATTCATTAGCAGATCTATAATGAACAAAACCACGATGGGCTGAAACACGTCATTTAAAGCAAACGAACTTATCCTAATGTAATTTTTTTTCTACAAGTATATATAAGGTATAATAACAGATTTTTACGATGGGAATGGAAATTCGTGTTTCACTTTTTTCTGAAAGTTCCGAATATGGAAACAAGCGTGAGACGGTATAGTGTTAGGTTGTCATGTATTGATGTGTGGACTTGCGTCTTAATTTTCCTCAGTTTGTCTAATTCTGTATAAGATCATTGTAAATGATAATTTACATAAGAGGAGTTTGATATGATAACGGAATTACTTGTTTCTTACAGTTGTAAGTATATTTTGTAATATCTTATACATTTTTGTACAGGTTTTTTTCTCAGCATAAAATATGGTTGTTCCCTGGGTTAACTTACCTATTTAACTGTCATAAAAGATGAAAAAAGTATTAATAAACGTGATAACCAACGTGCTGAAGACAGAAAAAATAATTAAAAGATGGAGCCCTGCTGTGTGAATTAAAAGCAGCGTAATTGGGCCTTCTGACAGAATCCAGCTTGTCAATATTTTAAGATCAAAAAGAAATTTTCTAATCACAAGAATTTATTTTCTTCCAATCAGATCTGATATTCTGTTGTCAAAAATGTATTTCTTGATATGAAGAAATGGATTTATGATATCAAAAAAATAATTCTTGCTTTCAAAATTTTGATTTCTTGATATCGAAAAATGAATTTTGATATCATAAATATCTAAAAAGAAAATAATACATGTATAACAATTTCACATACCTCTTTTTACAAATAATATATGATTTTTTTTTCTATTGTGCTGGTTAATTTATATTCACATGTTATACACATATTAGAACATTCAATACTTGGATTATCCGTTGTCATTATTTCATTAAATTTTGAAGGCTAAAAACCAGGACTCGAACCTGTACCATACAATGTCATGTACAGCATCATCATTCTAGTTTATTTAAAATATTATAAACTTTTTTAGGCAAAGAAAGAGAAGGTATTTCCAGTCTCCCGAAAGACCAATTTTCATGTGGTTCAGAGCAAAAAAGGCAAAATAATACAAAAATAAAATAATTGTGCGGGTGTGGGGGAGGAGGGGGCTTATCAGTGCTTCTTGAGAACATTTGTTAACAGAGAATCCTTTCTTACTTAATCTACCAGTAAGCAGTTGCTTCTTATAACTGCCCTATATACAGACTCACATCAGTAATTAAGGGTTTTGCTGAGGGAAATTCATCACTAGGGCCTTAGCCATTGAGTATGAATCCAGAGCAGCCTGCACATCTGAATCCATACTGTTGGTAAATTAGAAACAAAACTCGGTCTAAAACATTTCACTCTGATGGTTTGAACTTTGAGGTTCGGACCTAATACCTGTAATTCAATAAGTCTACAAAATAGCACTTGTAATTATAATTCTATATTGTTATTTTAGATTTACGAGTACAGGGTACAATGTGTGTATAAGTGCTCATTCTGAACTGTTCTTGGAAGCCGTATTTAAGGGGACAGAATATGTCATCGATTGAAAAGTCTGTATTTCTACAAGTTTACTGATTGTGAGCATCGTTACTAATATAGTAAAGTACTAATATAGTAAAGTAATAATAAGCTAATTATTTGACAATTCATACAGGTTTATAATCATTCTATGGAATTAAGAATGAAGGAAAAAAAAGAGAAATTATGTGACAGCCATTTCACTTGATGACAAATAAAGCTGCCCACTAGCAAAAAAAAAACGTTAAAAAACTTTGCGTTTAGTATAAACTATATTTACTCTCCAATCAATTCATTAAAGCTGCTCTAAGGCCTTATTTAGGAAATAAAATTTGTTATCAGATAGGAATTGGAAGGAGAAAAGTTCAGGCATATTTCGATCCTCGCTGTGATTTGAGTGCTAATTAAACATTGGATTGGAGGCAAAGTAAACAAAAACAGTTCTAAAACAATTAAATGACAGTTCTTGGCACTGCAGCGGATCAATGAAATCTGCGACGCGTTAGACAGCAATGTATGTTTAGTACAGTTAACCTCAGACATTACTTTTTCTTCTTTTCACTTTTTCAGAAAATGTTTGTTTTGCTATGCCAAAGTATTTGTATATCTTTCCTGCTTGTGGCAAGTGATTTGGCCTCTGTGACCTGTGATCATGATCTGCACTGCGTGCTATTCAGTCAGTAGGTTTTTTTGCATAGCACCCCTTTAAATAGATAATGGTACTGTCTAAACTGAGTCCATTTTAGAAATTTAGCTAGGTCAAGGTAGCAAGATATTTGATAAACTTTAAGTTTTGTATTTATATATATAATACAAAATGTATATTGTAAAACAGCAACCTAATATTATATTGTTGTAAATTGACCGGCAAAATCGTTCTTTGAAGAGACTGTATGTCTGTTTGTCGCTATTGGTGTGATTTTTCCAGTTTATTCTGTTTCTTTGAAACTGTGCTGCTTTTGGTGTTATTCAATTTCCTGTTTGCTTTACGGGTCTCCCGAAGACTCCTACGCTGATATCTAGTCAGGCTCATGACCAAATGATCCCAGTAACCTATGGCAACATTCAACTATACATTCAATCACACTGCTGATGAGAGGGAGTAGGGGGTTGGGGTGTGGGAGGGGGTGTAGGTGTCATCACTCAGACAGCAGCTATTGTTTACTTTAATACACAAGACAAAATCCAGAGTTTTATTACCTTAACAATCACAAGGTCATACAAACAAATAATTTCAATATTTTTTTAAGTAGCATTTATTTCAAATCTGGAAAAAAAAACCTTTTATTGAAGAAAAGTACCTGACAAAAGTTAAAAATTTGAGTAAATTTATGATGTAGCACTGCATGGTAAAGTGAGTGGTAAAGTGGTAAAGACACATTTTTATATGTAGAGAATTTCTTTATTTTGTGATTTCGTAATCTTATTTCGTTTTTACAAAATTTACGTAATACGAATACATGTAATTATAAAATGTATAACATGCAAATTTAGACATAAAGTTCATTTATATGAATGTCATATTGTTTTTCTTTTTACAAAATGTATTTCGTAATTAGGAAATGACATTTTGTGACAAGGAACAGCATTTCATAATTACAATGAGATAACAAATAAGGTAGTACTTCGGGTGTCACTTTAAGGGCACCTGGGTAATTTTCACACGAAGAAAATTTCCCTATTTGTAATCAGTCAGAATTAATAGCAAATTTCAAATTAACAAAAGGAGAATTCTCTAATAGTAAATCTTTGTGAAATGAGTCTTTTGCAAGATTTTAAAATTAGCAAAATGGAAAATAATCGAAAATAGAGAAAATCAAATAATTTCGAATATTACCAAATTATCAGTAACAAAATAATGTAGTGCTTCTGATGTCACTTTAAGGGTGCAACATTAACAAAATGGATTTTACGTGCATTTAATTTTCAGAGCACACGCACAGCCTTGTGCATCGAAAGTTTAAGAAAAATGCCCGAGTAGGATTTAGAAAGTTTTGACAAGAGTGTCACTTTATTCAAGCATGTCCGTAGACACTTCTAACATTAGTTAACCCTTGACGATCTGATATCTACAGTTGAACCTGTGCTTGTTGCCACTTCTGTCGAGCAGCCGTCTGCCTAACAGTCAATACTGATGTTTCTCAAAATGCATTTTTTTAGTTCGCCTGTGTTAAAGCAGTTATGTTGGTCACTTTCACTGCATGACATGGCTTGCTGTGACTGTCTATTTGCTATTTTTAAATAAATGTCTTTGGCAGCTTTAAAACCCCTGCCCCTCGACCCACTATCTCCACCCATCCCCTTATACCCTCTGCCCATCTACCCCCTATCTCAACCCATCCCCTTATACCCCCTGCCCCTCTACCCCCTATCTCCACCCATCCCCTTATACCCCCTGCCCCTCTACCCCCTATCTCCACCCATCCCTTTATACCCCCTGCCCCTCTACCCCCTATCTCCACCCATCCCCTTATACCCCCTGCCCCTCTACCCACTATCTCAACCCATCCCCTTATACCCCCTGCCCCTCTACCCCCTATCTCCACCCATCCCCTTATACCCCCTGCCCCTCTACCCCCTATCTCCACCCATCCCCTTATACCCCCTGCCCCTCTACCCCCTATCTCCACCCATTCCCTTATATCCTCTGCTCACAACCCAACCCCCACAGCAAACACCCAGAGCTGTTTACACTAGAACAAGAGATATAATTAGACAAGTCAGTGCCAAGATATATTTGATTACAATATGTACTGGTATAGTGTTTTGTTGGATATACCAATTTGTTTGCAAGAATGAAGTACAATTGATTAACATCAGATCAAAGACTTTTCCATAAATTATTAATTAGCATCTGTTTACAAGTCTTCTCTGTGAAATATATCTGTTGAAAGGTCACAGAGTCTTGGCAGCCTTAAGTCTGTAAGGTTAAATACTGCTAATTTTTGTATCTCTGTCTGGCATACTAAAATAGCCGCAGTTTCTTTTTGTTCTTTATTTGATTTCAGATGGTAACAAATGTTAACTACACCAAGAGGAAATGTGTGCTCTTCAGTAATGGAGGAAATAAAAGAATATATGTTTCAATCAGAATGCATGTGAAATATTGTACTTCTCCACCTATCACCTCTGAATAGAATCTTTAACCCTGACCATGCTATATCTTTAAAATGGACTTGTCCGTCTTTTAATTTGGACAGTACCATTAATTGTTTAAAGGGGTATTCAGTGCGTGAATTTTTTTTTTACTGAATAACGAACAGTGAAGATCATGATCAGACAGCAGGGATATGCAGGCTGATCATGATCTGCACTTGTCACAAAGAAAGAATCATTTGCCGCTAGAATGGTAGGAGTTTACATTTTTTATTCTCTGACAGTGGTTGTTAGAATAAAATTTTATTTGGCACTTGTAAATAGTCATATTATAAATGACTGGCTGCCAACGTTTCTAAAGTAAAGAAGGCTACAAGACGAATTTTGATGCAAGGCATCAAAGACGCCGCGCATGTTTTGAAGCATGGCTAGGAGATGGGCACTAGGCAGGTTTCTATTTAAAAGTGCGTGGTTAACATCAGCGAACCCTTTTTACACATAAAAGATCATTACCTCTGTCACGGACCTATATACACATTATGTTAATTATGTATTTGTTTTATTCATCCTTGTAATATATATGCAAATAAAAAGATTTTAAATGATTTTCTAGTTTCTGTTTTTTATTTTCATTCACTCATGGGAATTTTCGTAACTGGAAATGCAGATAAGTTGTTAAACTGTCAAAGAACTTGAACAAAAAATATCGCTAAAATTTATCGAACTATTTAAATACAAAAAAAGAAAAAGTAATACTTTTTTCTAATAGAGAACGGACCTATACACTGTGTATATAGGTCCGTGATTGCAATGATTTTGGGTTTTAATACCGTCTAAGGGAGGTAATCGTTACAACATAAAAGTACACACTAAGTTACATCGAACTAATTTGCTAAAACCTAACCTATCCATATTCAACAAAACATTAATTTTTATCATTTAGAATAATAAAAAGTGTATTTAACATAAAAAACTATTGAATTAAGACTTGTTTCCGGTAATCTCATTTGTTTTTGGTTGTTTCGGTAAAAAGTTGTTTTCGGTAATCAGTAATACCGGTCCGTGCCTCTGTGTATTTAGCTGTATATCCTTTTTGTTTATGAAACTGATTTATAAAAATAAAGTTTTTATTAGTAATTAGCATAATACTAAACCCTTATGTAACTTCCATATTGTTTGTCTATTGTGATAATTAAATACCTCTTTTCTCACAACATTAATTATTTTCGGATGCTAATTTTACACTGGCTATTTTAAGATACCAAGGAACTGATACACAAAACTATTTATAACCATGGCTCCTCCCACAATTTCACTGATACTCAGGTCGGTTAATAGGAAGCAGAGGCAAAAACCTGTGCAAAATAATTTACACGGGTCTAAATATTGTGAAAAAGAACTATCTGTAAAACAGATATACCGCCCCTCCCTCCCTGTAGCTGGTAATGTGGATTTTTCTTTCTTTCTATTCCCGAAGCATTATACACTCCAGCAATATGGCGGAAAGAGACGAAATCCACATGATTAATTATGCTGTGACGTATACATTTTACAGAACTTCCATTGGCTGATTATTGTTTTTGTTTACAAATGATGGAATGGAATTCCGATAGGGCCCTACGATTGCATAGTTGGGTGAACGGTTTTTCTTTACAGTTTCAATATTAAAAGTCTAATATGTAGTAATTAAAATGGGTTTCATTGATTTTTCACGTTGGCGCCATGTATTCTATTATCTGAGTGTTTTAAGATAGCAAAACATCTTCCGAATCTTTTTTTCTGAGCTTTGATGAATCGGATCGTAAGGTCCGTAAACAAAGCTATAAAAAACCCGTGGTCTACGAGTTTGTTGGAAAAGTTATTAAATACTCATTAAAGTGTCCAAAGTTTTGAAATAAAGGGAAAGGAGACATGTGTATTTTGTATTGTATTGTTTTTTAATGACTTAATACAATTTAATGATTCATAAAAAGTCATTTTTCATACAAAGAACATAGTTTAGATTTACAATAATAATGTCGGCTGCTCCCTATTCGATTATGCAACCCCATGGTCCAAAATTGAAACCTATTCAATACTGACGCCGCGATTCATCGCGGCGTCAATAATAATTTCTATAAAATCAGGGCCCCACAAGGGTTGGGAAGTTTTTCATATAAAATTCAGATGTTCATCTTTAGACCAAAGGTTGAAATTCAATTTTATACAAATAGTAACCTCATGCTAAAACTATTTACCCCTTCGAAAATGAGTGTCATAGGGGTTGTGAAGCTATTTTTCTTACATATGATCCTGAATTGATTGGTCTCCATTGAATTTGCTTGTTTGAAATATAACCCCCGCCAATCATCACATGCAGATCTAAACAGGTCGGCTCTGCCCTATCAGAATAATCAAACGCTAGTAAATTACATTAGATGTTATTAAATCATAATAATACTTCATTGGTAATAACGTTCATTATATCTGAAAAGAAAAATCTCCAAAAGCTTTTATTCCCTCAACCCATGTGGGAGTAAAGCTCTGTATAGCTCACAAAGCTCCGAGTATAACAAATCATCAAATATATGTGTTATTATTTTGGAAAAAGATATCTGTTGTTGAAAAAACAATTGATGAATGTAATTCCATTAATGATGAAGCTGCCGTCAGCGGGAAAGAGACATTGATTCAGTACGTAGAGAAACCTAACTCTAATAAATCTATAGCTTCTTCAAATAATTATAGGGAAATATAACAAAAGTAAATGACTTAATTCTGTTTTTCTAACATCAATTACTGTCTCGTGCACTATTTTGTTTAATGAATTTGCATTTTTTGCAAACAAAGTTATAAAACCTGCTGGTGGCAAGTAAATCTGCTGGTGGCAAGTAAATCTGCTGGTGGCAAGTAAATCTGCCAGTTTGCAACCATTGCTGATTAAGTCATATCTGTAAATTAATCGTGTAACAGCATGTAAAATATATCCATGTATCCCTAAGCAACACTGTCTCTCTCTCTGTCTTTGTCTGTCTGTCTCTCTCCTCCACCCTTTTCTAGTATGCCTATTGTTTTTATTAGAAAATGTACTAAGTCTTTTGAGATGCATCATGTAATATGGAAAAAAATACTTTATGTGCCTTCAATCTGATGTAAATGGATACACAATGGAAAATAAATGACCCAAAAAAATAATTGTGGGTGTCCAAATCAAAACATAGTCATTATAGTATTTTTACTTTTGATCAACCAGTACAAAATCATTAAGTGGACATCATGTTGTGTATACCCAAAAAGCGCAACGCCCAAAAATGTTGACAGAAATTAATAACTATGAGCTGCAAATACTTACGCACAGTACTTGAAAACAAGGTCAAAGTATTGGTCATTTAATGACTAATATACCTCAGAATGCAAAAACATGAAAAGAATGCAAAAACATGAAAAAACTACAAACAATTGCATGTCCACAGGGTTGTTGTTGTTGTTCTGTAAATACGTCTTTCTGTCTCGTGTGACAGCTGTAATAAACAGCAGGCTATTGGACATTTCAATCTCGATCATCGTTGAGAATATTCCTCGCTTGTCGGACAAAATCAAGGGAAAGACAAAATTCATAGGATGTGTCGGACTTATATTGCTTTTTTGTTTATTCAGACACATTTACACAACAAAAATGTATTTGCAGGTAATATATTCTTTAAAATTCTGTTGTTATTTACATTTTTAGATATACAAGAGAACAAACTACATAAATTGCTATTATAGAAAACTGAAGTTAATAAATTTAAAGTTAGAGAGGAAATTTTAGTTTTCAGTAACTACAGAAATTATTATATCATTTTGTAATTAAATTTCTAGAAAATTAACTATTTTAAGCATGAACTAACATGGTATCAAAACTGTCTTTAGAAACCTGTACAGCATATCAGCTGCTAGAAAGCATCAAATATCAAATATGAAAACATAAAAAAAATAATTTTCATTTCTTATCATTCATATGAATTTTAAATGAATGTGTATACTGTTATATTTGCTATTTCGAATATGTGTACTGTATAATTGGCAATTTTTAATATGTGTATAGTTAAATAGGTAATTTTCTTGAGGTGAAATTTTTTCAATCAATCATAGTGGACAGACTTATTCACAAATTGAAATTTGATGAAACTAGAATTTTCTTATCATAAATTTATCATCCTCGGTAACCCAGGCTATTCATTACCCAATTGAATAATTTTAACGTTCTGCATGGCGGTCATTATTTGAGGATACTCTTCATTGTGGAGGTGCTCTTATTTTTGTAAGCATCAATTTCATTGGATGAAAAATAGTCATGAATATTCATGTATTACGAAGTTTTGCCAGTCTATTTTCCCACGGTATATGACGGAGAGAAGCGGCAGGAATTAACCGTGGGTTCCGACGATGAAATTTATATGAGTGAAATAAATCTTGTGAAAAAATGAATTTAATAAACCTAGTGGGGAATCAGGCAGCTTAAAAATAGCAAAAATTTATTCATTGCAAATATTATGCAATATACAGTAATGTATTCATGTATTATAAAAAAAAGGCCTAAGCTCCTGAACATTGCATTAATTTTTGGCAATTCAAGATTTTGCACAGCAAGTGTATGTGGGTGTCAATAGCTTATGGTGGATAGGGTATCAGCATCTGGAATGTAAGGTGCCAGATTCGAATCCCGAGCCCGAGCATGAGGTGTATCCTTCGGCAAAAACACTAATGCTACATAAGTCTGAGTCAACCCAGCTGTAACTGGGTAGCAGCGATGCCTCTCTCACGAGACCTTGTTATAATTACAAATAAGTGTTTGAGAATGATTCAATAAGCTCTTTTCATAATCAAACTAAAGTGAATCTGTATGAAATAATATGTTTATGCGCCAGCAAAGAAAGAAAGCTAAAAAACGTTGCAATGGCATACCCTTTACTGTATTAAAGTAGTTGATCGAAATTTCATTTAGAGGTTTTAAGACATCCAATTTGAAATAACATCACATGCACGACACATTATATGACAAAACGGAATAATTTATAGAAAAGAAAGACAGTGGGTGCATTTATAGAAATAGACCAAAATTAATTATAGAACTTTATGTATTTTCTGTCCAATGAATGTAAAACATGCAAGAAACATAAAATCTTATATTCAGCAAGCTAAATTTGGATACAATTAGACTACATCAATACAAGTTATTTTCTCTCTGTCTGACTCTCCATTTATAAATACAAGTAATTAAACATAAAAATTCTCTAAAATATTTAGTAATTTAATTGTAAAGATGTGTTTTCCATTATTATTGCCATCCTTGTTTTACTAGACTTAGTATATTATGGACATTAAATTTTTATCTACCAAAAGATAGAAGTTGCTTGTTTGCTATATAATTTCATTATTATAAAGACATACCTCTTGTTTAAAGACATACACATGGATTGTAACAATATATCTTTTAACTAGAAATATCCTTTGTATTTACAGAGATCTTTGAAATTCATAGATTGAGAGATTTTCTTCTTGCTATTAGAGATATCTCTTTAACTTTGACAGACATCTATTAAAAAAAAATAAACATGTCTCTCAGATATTTCTTAAAGCAGAGTGAAAATCTCTTAACGTTTAAGTGATATCTCTTTTGCTAAGAAAGATATCTTTCGGTGTGTATTAAAATGAAAGATACCTCTGTGAAGTAGAAGAGATATCTCGCTTTTGAATAAACAGGAAACTGGCTACAGTAACAAATTAAATACTGGGTACTTTCTTATAATTAATATAGAATTGAAAAGGATAAATTCCGTACATAATCAATTTGAGTGACACCTCCATAACCCATTCCATATTTCATTCATGAAATAACTGCACCTAGCTACATGCGGCAAAGATTGTTAATTAACCTGTTGAACAGTGCCATCCCAGGTCAACAGGTATATGGTTCATACCACCATTACAAACATGTACATTTGCATTTAAGTGCAAAATATAATACAGCCTAGTACTAAACACAAAAGCTCGCTAAAACAATTTCGCCTCGGTGACAATTTCTGCACAATAAAACAAGCAAGATTAGTGTTCCTGTAGTACTATGTGCATTACTTTACAAATGACATGTCATTATTAATGTGAAACACAAAAATCTAAGGCATTTTGACAAAAGAAATGGCTTTTTGTTACTTAATACTGGTCCAAATTGTTACAGTATTATGTAAGTACAAGGTTACTGTGTCAACAGTTTACAGTTAAAACATAAACTTATTACCTTCAGCCGTAGTGATGTATTTCACCATGAAGTAGTGTGTTTGGCTGACTGTCCAGACAACTCTTCCTACATGCCTGGATGAACTTTATTAAAACTTGGTAGAAACGTAAACTTCAAACCATTTATAGTGTAGTTGTGCAGTTAATCAGGGTTTTCCACACTTCTTCATAACCCCTCGCTGGATTTTCATAAAAGTTTGCCAGAAGCATTAGTATGAAGTCTACTTGTGCATATTATAATTTAGGGTCACAAGCACAAAGGTCAAGGTCATAGGGGTGGGAGACATACATTTTTCATGAAAAACAATCTCTAGTTTTTATGCTCCACAGAGGTGTAGGCAAATAGTCTGCAGTATTAGCCCTGTCCATTCATTTGTCTCTCTGTCCCTTCATTCATCTGTTGACCTAATTTTGATGTCTGGAAATTAAGCAATGGCTTTATTTATTAATGAAAGTTTGATCTGCATGACTCTGAGAAAAAATGCTCAGAATTCCAGCTTTGTGCATGAGTTTTTGATCAAAATTCTAATTTTCTAACAAAATTCATTTAATTTTATGCCAGAGTTCTTTAAATCAAAATTCTAGCTTTATTGCAGGAGTTTTTTTATCAAACTTCTTGTTTTATGCATGTGCTTTTGATAGAAATTCTAGCTTTTTTTCATTTGAGTTTTTTTTTATAAAAATTCTAGCTTTTTCGATTTGAAATGAAAAAAACAGGGAATAATTCTTACTTGAATTTTTGGTTTTAGCTTGACCCAGTGACCTAGTTTTAGGGTGAACAAATTCCTTGAAATAAATGAGGTTAATGAAACAATAATGGTGTGTACAGCATGATTTTTTGGGACTACCGGTAATGGATGTGGAGCTTGTCAACAGAGATAACTAGGTCTGATCCTTAGTTGTCACTACAATGCAGGACTGTTTGACCGTGTCACAGCCACATCATCCTAAATCAGCTATACTTAGCTCAGCACTAGCTAAGCACTGAGGTGAAAGTATCCACAATAATTTACTGGAACGGGGAATTATAGTACCTTAATGAATTAAGTTTATTTCTTATTGATTACTTAAGGATCATGAATTATTAATATGATGGATAGGCTTGTATGTGAATGGATAACAAAATTGAATTATTGTTCATTCAATACTGATTAATTTTCCATTAAGTTTCCATAATGTACAACTAGATAATGAATTCTACATTAAAGCAATATAATGCTGTCTCCTGCTATAGAGGTAAAAGCCAGCATGTGTTTCTCACATCAAGCAGCAAGTCTTATATCTCAAGCTGTTGTATTTCAAAAGGTGCTGCAAATTTCTTGGCTTTATACAAAGATTTATTCACCTTTTTGAGTAACTAAGTGTTTCCATGTTAGCTGTATATTAAAGATGGGTTTTGACCTACTTTTTGGACCAATCAGATGTTACGAATTGCGGTGAATTAAATGAATTATTGTGGTTGGAGGTTTTCTCCTCGGGTGAGTATTTGATTTCTTCTGTTGAAGATATATAAATACTCTGAAGAAATACAGGAACAGCTGATGATTTTTGCCAAAACTGTTTTGTACGACCTCTTTCGATTTAGTACTAGTAAGTGCAATTATCATCTCTGTTTGATATTTGGAAGAGTCAGAAGTAAACACAATGCAGGTTTGGATAGTGAATATGATCTATTTAAAGTATTCTGCTATGTATACTTCCAGAATTTCAAATAACACATAATGATGCATCATTTAAAATTATGGCAAACTGCTTTCTTATTTAAAAACATAATTTCAGAAATAAGTAAATAACACACTTTGCATCTTATAATTAGGATCCAAACACATTTCTTCAAATATGGAAAAAAAACTTTGCTTAAACACTTGCAAGTTCTGAATATGAAAACCAATTGACATTGTATAACATTGGTTTTAGAACATACAGATTGCTTTAAACTAAGGCTGTCACATTGAGAATTAGGGCTGTCATGTATGACCTAAATAATTATGTGCTGTTAATATTTTGTTACAATTTGTAACTTGTAGATATATAACAAGTATGAGAATGAATTCAAAATGCCAGTTGCACAACAAGTTTGTTCATGTTCACCCAACAACCCAGTTGAATATGACAGTCTAATACTGTTTTTGTTTTGGGCACATGATTGATTTGTCATGCTGCCGATCTAAAAATAGACTGCCAATTGTTTAAGCCCACTTGTAAAAATGACTTAAGTATGGTTAACATGACAAAATTGCACAAATTGACAGGTCTTGCTAAACAAATTCCAGGTTGAAAATTATTTCTTGCATACCAGATCGCGATATCTGCAGTTTTTACCAGTGCTGGTATCCCCACTCTCCCGCCCAACCCGTGAAAGTAAATGGTGTTAAAACAAACTACTTTTATGAATGAATGGGTAAATTCATACGCTACTACAAAAAACTTGTAATAAAGAATATTAATTGTAGAGTACATATGCAAGAAAAAGTCTTTATTTTTTTTTTTTTTTTTTTTTTTTTGTTTTTTTTTTTTTTTATCTGTGGGTGGGGGTGGGGGTTGGAATATCTGGCTCTTGGGTATCTATTTGGCCCAACACTGTCTATATTTTTTAAAGATATATTTTGTTTATTTTACTAAAAAAAACTTATTTCTGTCTAGGGTTTGTAAAAACATGGCTTGTAAAGTATTTTATTTTAAAATGCTTGACACCTAGAGCATGCTTGACACCTAGAGCTAAATAGATAAATTTAGAAATAGCTTTTAAAAAAAAAAAATTAAAGTGTCAATTCCTGTTTTAGCAAATAATAAGCAATTTGATTATTCTCCAGATAAGAAGTTACAGTCGACAAACATATTGTATTATAGCAGACATTTAGTCTCAAGGGATGTACCTGCCACTTGAAATGAATGTTTGTCTTATAATGGTAGATCATAATCATTTATTTACAAGTTTTAAAAATCAATAATCAATCTAGAAAGTTGCATCTTGATGAAAATTGAAACTGAAAAACATGCAAATAAAAAAGAATTGAGTACATATCATAATCTTTTTTGCTGTAATTTAACTTCTGAAAAATGGTAAGTGTCTGTAACATTCAAATATATCTAAAAGTATAGTTCACAATAAACTTTCGTAAAACATTTCATTATTTGCGCTGTTGATATACATGTACATTATGCAATTTTGAATTTTGTGGTATAAAAAATCAAATTTAGGTACAAAGGCGGTGGGGGGGGGGGGGGGAAAAAAGATGGGGGAATTTGGGGGGGGGGTGGGGGGGGGGGGGGGTTTTGCTTTATAATGGTAATGCTTGAACAGAAAGTCATCAAAATTGGCATGAATATACATTCCACCTTATGTTCTACATTTATGCCTGTTTTGATGACTTTCTGCTGCAACATTAAGATTTTAAAGCAAAATTACAAGAACTTTTTGAACAGCCCTCCTACATGAATTTTGGGAAGATTATTACGAAAATTAGAAGCCTGCAAATGTTGAAGTATTGAAAAATTTTGATAGTACTTTAGATAAATGGCTTTCAAAATTTGATCAGAATCTGTGTTTGAATTATTTTCATATCCTTGGAAATGAGATGTTTCCATAACTTTAGATTTTCAATAACCTTGTGCAGTAGAGATAATGTTCAGGTGAGCGACTTTGGGACATTACAGTGCACCTCTTTTCCTTATATGTATTTTTCAGGGGGGGGGGGGGGGGGGGGGGAGTTTATTGGACCTCGATGAATTGCCGTCTGTATTAGTTGACACTCTAGCATCTACATTTTTGAAACAATCATAATAAAACTTGAACACAATGTATATGGCCACAAGACCTCGGAGGAGTTCCATTATGGACTTTATCGGATCAGTACTTCCTGAATTATAGCCCCTGCTTTAACAAAAAATGCAAGATATAACTATGTTTGCACTCATTACATCTTCATTTCTTCACTAATTCTAAACATATTTACTGAGAATGTGTATGATCATAAGATCTCGGATGAGTTCAATTAAGGGCTTGATTAGATTAGTTCTTCAAGAGTTATGGCCCTTGATTTAACAAAAAATGCAATATTTAACTATGTTTACACTCTAGCACCTTCATTTCTTCTTTAATACTTATCATATTTACAGAGAATGTGTATCTCGGATGAGTTCAAATATGGGCTAGATCGGATTAGTTCTTCCAGACTTATGGCCCTTGATTTAGTAAAAACTGTGTTTACACTCTAGCACCTTCAATTTTTCACTTATCCTAATCATATTTACAGAGAATGTGAATATCCATTAGATCTTGGATGAGTTCAATTATGGGCTTGGTTCTTACAGAGTCATTGAATGCAATATGTAACTATGTTTACACTCTAGCACGTTCATTTCTTCTTTAATCCTTATCATATTTACAGAGAATGTGTATGATCATAAGATCTCAAATTATGGGCTTGATCAAATTTGTTCTTCCAGAGTTATGGCCCTTGATTTAACAAAAATTGCAATATATAACTGTGTTTTCACTCTAGCACCTTTAATTTTTCACTATTCCTAATCACATTTACAGAGAATGTAAATGACCATAAGACTTTGGATGAGTTTAATTATGGGCTTGATCGGATTAGTTCTTCTAGAGTTATGGCCCTTGATTTAACAAAAATTGCAATATTTAACTGTGTTAACTCTTAAACCTTAATTTCTTCAATAATTCTAATCAGTGTTGATGAAACTTGGCAGGGCTGTTCCTTGCAGGAAGCTCTACCAAAATTGTTCAAAGAATTCTGTTCCATGTAGATCTCAGGTTGCCATGGCAACAAATTGGAAAAATGTTAAAAATCTTCTCTGATATCACAAGGCCTATATATAGAGCTTATATATATACAAATGTATTTAGCATGTAGCATTACCTAGTGGACCTCTACTAAGATCAAATTATGACCTCCGAGTCAAAATTTACTCTCCCCGAGGGGTCACTTGTTTTTACATGGGCTTATATAGGAAAAACTTTAAAAATCTTCTTCTCTGAAACCGCAAGGCCTAGACCTAAGATATTTAGCATGTGGCATAACCTAGTGGTTTTCTACCTTGATTTTTCAAATTATGACCCCTTGGTCAAAATTGACCCTGCCTGGGATCACTTGTTTTTACATAGGCTTATGTAGGCAAAAAAATTTAAAAAATCTTCTTCTCTGAAACCACAAGGCCTAGAGCTTAGATATTTAGCATGTGGCATTACCTGGTGACCCTCTACCAAGATTGTTAAAATCATGACCCTCTGGAGTCTCTTGATTTTACATAGGCTCTTAAAGAGGAAAATCATGAGCCCGGGTTAAAATTGACCCTTTCTGCTATTGATGGCCTTCTATTATAGCCAATGGTAGCCAGGTGAGCGATATAGGGTCATCTTGACACTCTCGTTTTGAATTCTAACTACTATAATTATGTGTAGTATATCATTTTAACAATTGAAGAAGTTATTTCAAGTGGGTTTAAGTAAGGAAGAAAAAATAATTTTGACAGGTTATTTCCCGTTTTAAATTTCATCCATGACGGACCACAAAATTACACAACTTAAATTTTAGCATAAGTTTTCATTGGATTTTTTAAGAATGTAAGAATTTCTTTAGTAAGCCATGATTTAAGTAATTAAAAAGATTCTGTTTCAAACATAGTACATAATATATATTGAAATGTCAATTTGTAAACACATAGTTCTTTTGATAGTCAATAAATTTTATTTGTTTCATTTACTCATTTTTATTTTTGTATTTCATGCATTTCTTACTTTTGTCCTTTTTAGACTGCTTCCCTAAGCTGATTATTCATAAGGTCAAGGTCATATTAAGAGTAAATTTTGATATTGTTTCATACCCCATCATCATACACCCCCCTCCTACTGCCTGCAGAAAAGGAGAAAAGGTATATTGTTATAGTCTCCATGTGTGTATCTCTGAAATGGACTTGTCCATCTTTCAATTTAGACAGGTCCATTTATTATCCAAGGGGTATCAGTGAAAATTCATGAATTGAATTGGAAACAAAGTGCAGATTATGACCAGACTGACTGCATGGCTATGCAGTGTGATTGCGGTCTGTATAGATTAATGTAAAGACAGAACTACAGCAGCAAACAGGGTAAAAATAAAGAGGAAGTGTAGATAGTGTACAAGAAACAAACCACTAACTAAATTACTGCCTTTTGAATTATTTTTCTTGACCAGGGACAACTGTAAATATTAAAGGAAATTTATTCAACCTGTCAAAGATAAAAGTTCAATTTATATTTTGAAATTATCTCCCTTGAAGATAACATTTAAAGGGGTAAGCTAATATTACATACAATGATACAGAATATTGTGAGAATCAGATGTCCAATCTACATTACCCATTTTGAGTTATCCCCCTGAAAAACTATCAAAGGGTCACAACAATATAAAATACACTAACATTTATGCAAAAGTCATGTCCACTGCTGACCAGGATTGTTGGGTGTCTGTGGTCCATCTGTCAACAATTTGCTTCAAACAACAACTCATCTGAAACCCCTTGGCCAATGGTGATAAAACTTGGCAACTTTGTTCAAAGACTTACTCACTATGCAGTACTCAGGTTCCCATGGCAACCAAACGAAAAAGGTATAAAAATCTTCTTCTACAAAACTCCAAGGCCCCGAGCTTAAATATGTGGCATATAGCTTTGTCTACTGGGCAATCATGACCCCAAGATCAAAATTGACCCCACCCTGGCATTCACTTGATCTTGCAGAGGTTTCTATAGGAAAAACGGTAAAAACCTTTTTCTCTGAAACCACAAGGCCTTGAGCTAAGATATTTGACAGGCAGCATTGCCTAGTGGATCTCTACCAAGATTGTTCAAAACATGTACCTTGGGTCAAAATTGACCCTGCCCAGGGGGTCAGTTGATTTTACATAGGCTTATATAGAGAAAACTTTGAAATTCTTATTGTCTAAAACTACAAGGCATGACCTGCTTTCTTATTTTAAAGTGCAATGATACTCTGGTGATCTAAATTGACCATTATGGCCCTCTCATTTACAATCTCCCTAAATTATTATACTATTTGTCTTGGACACGAAACTGCATACTGCATACAATAGGAAAGTGCAGTGTGATAAGCCTTCCCTGCTTTGCAGTTGTTAATTAACTCCCTTTAATGGGACTGAGTGCAAGGTGACACAACCCCTCAGTATCTAGTTATACCCATATTATTTCTGTTAACAACAACTTACTGTTGTTTTCTTTTTTAAAAGAAAAAAAAGTTACATAATTATTTGCAAGGGAGTGGAAGGAGGTTAATTCTGCGAGCATCCATTTTAAATAATTATTATTCTTATATCCCTGTATAAGCCTATGTTGTAAAATCAAATGACCCCCTGGGCAGGGAGGGTCAATTTTGACCCAGGGTACATATATTGACTATATTTAAATTTGTAACACACAGTCAAACTAAAACCACTATGTATAAAGCTGTAATTAAAATTAAATTTTCCAATCTTGATTTATATTCAAAGTTTAGTGTTTGACCCCATTTGCCCACCAATCGAATCGCTCAGATTTTCAAATAAACGTCTTTCTTTTTTATTAAAACTACCTACTGAAATCACTTAATTTATTAAGAGTTCGCTCTAAATAGAAAGCACTTTAGCTCCACCCACAATCACGGACCTATATACACATAGGTCCGTGCCACAAGACAAGTTGGTGGCTATGCAAAAGCTCAAATGAGGTTAAACACTAAGTAAGTTAGAGTTTTAACAATTAAGAAACCCCGGTCGCTCTCTGCCGCTTGCTCCCATAGGATTTCTTAATTGTTAAAATTTGACTTCATTAACTCTAACTTATACATAGTAAAGAATTATCAACACAGCTGTCATTACATTTTGTACCATCGTGACATATTGTCATTAAGTACCATCGTGTCATATTGTCATAAAGTACCATCATGTCCTATTGTCATCGAGTACCATTTGAATTGTTTGATCACACAAGAATAATGATACTTAAAATAAATTTATCCATATACAAGAAAAGATAAAAATTAAGTTTTGTAGGTTCTTTTAAAGCGGCATGTTCATGAAATGGTGAAAAAATATTGACAAATTACAATGTAAATAAATGTATTATAAATACCTAAAACCAAAATACTTTATTACAATATCCAGTTCAAAACAATTTAATCTAATAAAAACAGTTGCAAGAAAATCTTTCTTATTTTTTGCAATAACATTAAAAAAAATACTGTGCTATATTTCTAACATGTACATCAATTTAAAAAAGAAAGTTAGGGATGATTTTGGTACAAATAAAGATCATTTCTGCCGGTAAGACATATCTCTCTGTAATATAAGAGCTAACTGTCAATGTGGTCCTGGGACTTTAAGAAGAAAAATCAAAGTAGATTCTATTGAAATACTGGTAATTTTTCTTAGCTAGCGAAAACTGAACTAGAAAAAGGTGCTATTTAAAGTCTCTTTAGCACTTTAAAGCCCCCCTAGCACTTTAAAAACTCATAGACTATAGAAAATAAATTTACAGATAGAAGTTTAAGCGTTGTCAGACAGTGTTTTTTTTATTTTTTGCAATATAATTGAAAAAATTATTGCACTATATTTATGGCATGCACTTTCGAGATTACAGCTTAAAGAAATACAAAAATATCTTTATAACAAAAGTAGAAATACTTACATAACAACTTGCACTGGTATTTTAGTATCTAAGTAATGACATAGATAATTAAACATAAAATTGCATTTGAGGTCTGTCGTAGAGAGTATGATGTTATTTATAAACGTATCTAATATGATTAATATTAGTATAATTAATAATGTGAGATTTGTGGTGATGGTGGTTTAAATGTATGTATGTTATGTTCCTTTTCTCTTTTCTTTTCTTGTTCTGAAGGCCATATGAAAATAAGTTATGTTTTGAATGATTAGATTCATAAGAACTTTTATGTAACCTTGTAAAATAAAGAATATTATATTATTATTATTATTATTTCGATATAAAAAACAATGTTAGGAATGTTTTTCATACAAATAATAGTCAAATTTGCTGGTAAGAAATCTTTCTTGGTATTATAAGAACTGCAAGTTAGTTTAGATCTGAAGTCCTACTGGAACTTTAAGCAGTTTAACAGTCCACACATTTAATCCATCTTTTAATGGGTATCATTTAAAAGTGCTACATTAGTTTCAAAATGTTGTCAACAATTTTATGCATTACTAATTTTTCAGAACTGTTTCATACATTTTTACTGCTAACAATGCTATTTCATTCCTTTCATATATCTAAAAATAGAAGAACCAGAAATAGATACAAATGCAACTTATGAAAACATTGTATTCTTGTGCTTCAAAGAACAAATATGGATTATATAATAACAGATAAAGGTATCAAAACCATCTTTCTGAATCCAGCTTTCTGAAGAAAGTTTTCTGAATTATTTACTTGAATTTCATCGAACTATATTGAGTGGCGTATGAATTGTTAATATGTGCTGTTAGGCTCAATCCACTGGCTGCATGATCCCATGGGAAGGTGATTATGTAACAATGGGTGATGGAGCCTGAATGAGTTAATATCATTGTGGTGCTGGTAATCCATGGCTACCCTTTTATCCTAAATTATATTTTGGTAGTCATAATCTATTTTTAATCACAGAAAAGAAAGATGATCTGTAGAGTTCAACTATAACAATTTTCTAAAGTCAAATGTATGTCAACAGAATCACAATATTATTTTTCCTTGTCCAAATTTACCTACTTCTTGCAGAACTATTTTCAAAGGAATTTTGACATGTGATTACAGCTTTAAGTGAACACTACATTGGTTTTTCACGAAAATCTTTGAAACAGCTCCTTTATTTACAAAGAAGGAAAGTTACAACATATGTTTTATTACTATCATATATCATAAAATATAAAATCAGTACAGCATTGAAACTAGAGGGATAACTAGAGTTAAGGTACTGCATGTTAAACTTTTTTCATATTTCTTTTAAACTAGCATTTCCGCAAAAATATGTTTATGTGATTTGGGTTAATAATGTTATTGAGTGGGATCAAATAGAGGGTTTACGGTCAATGGCTTTTGTTTTGACTGACCTATTTTTATTAAAACTTGACTGGTCTGTAGCTTATATCAGTACATATGTTGGAATTGGTTTTGATGTCACTCAGGTCAGAGACAAGGTCACTGTTTCTAAAAATAAAAAAATGATTTCCACCCAATAACCTCAGTTTGGATCAATATTGTTACAATACAATGTCATGATGGGTGGGTAGCTTATATCAAGATGTATGTTTGAATAAGTTTTGGGGTCACTAGGGTCAAAGTCATTGTAACAGAAAGTAGAAAAATGAATTTCAATCAATGTCTTCAGTTTGGATTGATGTGTTGCCACAGAGCTTGATTCTTGGGTAGGTTTTATTAAGATGTACTTTGGAATTGGTTTTTCGGGTCACTCTGGACAAGGTCACCGTTACAAAGAATAGAAACACAGTTTCTGGTTAAAACGTCTTCTGATTGACGTATTGACACAAAGAATTGATGTTGGGATCACACAAGTCAGGGTCAAGGCCATTGTGACTTAAAATGGGAAAAAAAGTTAATCATTCAGTAACATTCAGATCACATTGATGTAACTACTTGAGGCTGAGGGCAACATATTCACCACAACTCTTGTTGCCTCATTAAATTTTGTGAATGATCTCCCTTTGACGTAAAATTTAAACTTCGTGTTAATGTTCAGTACCAAAAAAAGATGCCCATATAGTCCGCGTGTTCTAGTTCAATTACTTTTTACAACAAATTTCAGTAAACGTGTACGTGTACATGTATATAACTAAGTGATGAATACGATTCTGAGTAATGAGTTTTTTTATTCCATCGAAACAGATGGAATAAAAAAACACATTAATCAGAATTATAGAATATTTGATAACTAATTATTCTCATAATGTTTGATAATTAATTATTCTCATACAATTGCTCCAGGTTATCATGTGCAACAACTGTTATCAATCGGCCTTACAAAAAAAATGTAACGCATATCGATAAAAGCAACATATGCATTATCACAAGTATTATAATTATTACCTGTAGATAAATGAATTTTTCTATAAAAAAAATGGCCCAAGGGGACAGAGCCATTTCACTTCCTGTCCTTTTGGTCAAGCGTTGAGCTAGGGGATGTTACTAAATATAGCCCAGATGTTTGTGATGACACACCTTCGTTGAATGCCCATGTCATGTTAACTGTCAATGTTGGACGCATGTGAGTTGACAGGACATTCGTTGTTACCAAAATTTTGTTTGCTATCACATGGAATTTTTTTATATCTTTGTTGGATTTAATATGCAGTATGCATTTGAAGTGAGTATTTATTATTTTGTACCAACTAAAACATGTTGTAAAGTCTACTCTAGAATGGTATACATGACAACTAAAAACTTTAAATTTTAAATCACTCTAAAGATTTAAACTATAATTGTACGGATGTGGCAAATTAATAATACAGTCTTGGTTGAAGAACAGATGGTCTTCTACCATATTACCTATATATAGCAGAAACTTTATGAAATAACAAAATATATTGAATTTGTTTCATTTTAATGCCAACTTTTGTTTGGGCGATACCACTTTTTCAATTTTGATAATTGCTACTGTTTTATAGCACACTTTTTAATGGTCGCAAATATTTTTAACAACGACAGCATCAGTCTGTTAAAGCTGTTTGTGACCATAAAGAACATACATGTACTGTCATAAATCACTAAACTTGCGAATAGTCCTATTCCAACAAGCAATACTCTAAGTACGATAGCTAAAGATCGTTCTATTTTTTCAACCGTATACATGTTAATTAACAGTCGCAAATTTAAACAACGTTGCAACGGTAGTGTGTTAAAATAAGTATTCTATAACCCATAACCTTATGTAAGAAGCTGCTCTTATAAAAAGAGGATTGAAGGCAAATCTGTTGTAAATCCTTCTTGTTTTATTTAAGTTACTACAGTTTTGCGGTCAGCCCTCGCTTTGTGTTTTATCCAATGTAGACATCAGGACTGATCATGATCAAGCTATTGTACAGTAACATCCATGCAGTCTAATCATGATCTGCACTGTTTACTATTCAGTCAGTAAGGTTTCAATGCACACCCCTATGAACAAATAATGGTTCTGTCCCAATTGAAAGCTGGACAACTCCATTTTAGAAATGCAGCATTGAAACACTTATTTAATCTAACTTGAAATTTGATATGAACACATTCAATTGATCATGATACCAAAAAAAAAACAGAAACAGTTTCAACTTTTATTTCAACATCAGGCATAGATGCACACACATAATTAAAAGTTGTGTAGTTTGCAGAACCGAAATACGTAAAGAGGGGAAAAAGGAACAATAACTTCCTTATTGCCGCATGAAAAAAATAAACACTGTTTCCTTCTTCGTCTTTATAATGTTGAGAGGCCATGCAGTATAATATATAAACAATAAATGAGGAGATTCCGTCTCTTTCTTCCAGTCCAAAGTACTAGACTCCTATCTTCAGTCAGAATATGCCAACTTTCTCACGTACAGGGATATGGTCGGTAGCAGGGCTCGAACTCATGGCCCTAAATCTATGAGGGAATACAGTGATTTCATGTCAGCGACTCTAACCACATGACCATGGAGGCGGATTATGGTAGAAGTTTAATACTCCTATCATTGGAAAAGGGATTGTTATGTATTTAAAAGACACACCCTAAAACTGGGTGCAATTTTAAAATATCTTGAAAACTATTAATAACACATCTATAGAAAGTGTTGTCACCAGACGTCAAAGTTTCAAATGAAAATAACAATTATTCTATTTATAAGCCTTAGTGAAATAAAACATGCTGTGGTTATGCTTCACCTTCCTGTACAGTTGTTTTTCGGGTGCAAAGCAATTTATTTTAAATCACTATAGTGGCATTTTATGCACCAAAAAAGAAAATTTAGATATTATATCTGTTCTTTGAAAATGTATTATTTATTATTTAAGGTACATTTAGAGGTAACGCATACAATAGTCTGCTAGTCGTGGGATATGTCCCTTTAAAATTAAGGTTCATCTGCTTAAGGTGATATTAGGGGCTACAATGAATGGAGCTTAGAACTAAAACGTGCATCATCTAAAAGACACCAGTCCTGTCATTGTGATTTAAACTGATTGTAATTATTAAAGTCATTTCATCTTCAATTAATGCACCTTTTTTTGGTCTCGGCTACATGCTTCGAACCAGTATGAATTCTTCTTTTCTAATTTGCTATTTCATTTTATAAGGGACTTTGTTTAAACTGGTCTTTCAGTTTCATAAGGGATTTTGTCTAAATTGCGCTTTCCATTTTATAAGGGATTTTGTGTAAATTGCTCTTCCTATTTATTAGGGATTCTGTAATAATTGCTCTTCCAATGTATTAGGGATTATGTCTTAATTGCTCTTCCAATGTATTAGGGATTATGTCTTAATTGCGCTTCCATTGTATTAGGGATTATGTCTTAATTGCTCTTCCAATGTATTAGGGATTATGTCTTAATTGCTCTTCCAGTGTATTAGGGATTATGTCTTAATTGCGCTTCCATTGTATTAGGGATTATGTCTTAATTGCGCTTCCAATGTATTAGGGATTATGTCTTAATTGCTCTTCCAATGTATTAGGGATTATGTCTTAATTGCTCTTTCGTTGTATTAGGGATTCTGTCTATATTGCTCTTCCACTGCATTAGGAATTCTGTCTAAATTGCTTTTCCATTTTACTTGGGATTCTGTCTAAAATGCTCTTCCATTGTATTAGGATTTCTGTCTAAAATGCTCTTCCATCGTATTACAGATTCTGTCTAAATTGTCTTCCATTTTATTAGGGATTCTGTTTAACGATGATATCTTGTTAAGACGGACTACTATTGTTCCATTGTTGAACATACAGTCAAACTGTATTAAGCATGTAAGTGAAATTGGAAGCATCACAAGTGAGAACTTAAAGTTACTAAGGCAACTGTCTGTTGCAGGTGTATTTAATATAAAACTGACTGGCTGGGACACATCAGCATTGGCAGTTCAGTAAGGCAGGTGTCAGGTGATTAAGGTGAATACAATCAAATATTAAACTGTAAAATAGTTAATTCACTGTTCCATTAAATCATTTCATTCAGAAATAAAATTTAATTTCAGAAAATTTACCAGTTTTGAAACATTTTAAGATGCACGTTTCTAATTAGTATGATTTGAATCTTTGGTCATGGTTTGTTGATCAACGATATTTCTCAAGTTACAAGTGAGCATTTACCAAATTCTAAATGAATTTATGCTCAAATTAGTTAACATGCTTTATTGCGGGCCGCAGCAGCGGCCCGCTATATTTAATACGTGGTGAGTAAAAGATGCATGGAGACTAAGCACTAGATCGAACATATGCGTCTCTCTTCATTATAAAATTGAGGTACTTCTGAGATAAAAACTGTAGACACAGTCAATATTTTTGGAAAAGCAAGAGTTGTCGTTTGTAATTGAGCTGTCATTCGTTTCATAGAGGGCGCAATCTAATATACGCTGGTAAAAAAAGAAAAAAGCGCTTTTCACGTTTCAGTCGCAATCTACACCTAGAAAAATGGATATATGATTGCTTTTTCCACTAACACAACCTTTGACATTATAGAAACGAAACGAGTTGACTGAATATTCTTTTATGGCTTTTTTAGACATATATGATATTGTCTTAGCTAATTTTTTTCCCATTTGTAATATGTTTGCCTCCGTGGTGTAATGGATAAAGCCGATAGCTCAAACACTTTTGTGTACGTGTACTTTTAGAAACCACGAGTTCGAATCCCATCAACACCCAATTTTTTTTAAAAACTTTTTTCTGCTGTTTTAATAATCATTTTTAATTTTTTAAAAATATTTTACGGCAAATAATAATAAAAATCTTCATTCATGTCAAATTAATAAGGATAATGGTAATGAAAAATTAAGACATACCAGGAACAGTCTATAGAGCATTCCTGGACATACTGTATAAATATTATTTGATAACAGTAAAGTTTCGATACTACAGGTCAGTCAGTAGATGTGGTGTCGTGTCAGGTTTTGCTTGTTCAACCAGAATTGGTTCCCTCGAGTTCTTTTGGGGCCATGCCTCAATATCAATTATCACCAATTTTCAAAATATTTACATGGGATTTTTGTTTGTTGGCCTGCTGTGATACTTTGTATCACAGTTTTTCTTGTTCAGTTTTCTCCCAAGTTTAGAAATTAGATATTCTGATGACACACCTGATAGGGGATATTTTTGTCAATTAATTGAGTTATTTAAGGAACAAAACTGAACTCCACCTAAGATAAGTAGATGAGAAAAAAAGATATCGGATTTTAAAAAATATGCTTTACAACATCAGCAAACAGGACAGCTGGTTTTTGCGTCATGACATAAATGGATAAACAGACATTATCCCCAAGGACATCAGCTCCTTTATGATATTGCAGACATTATCCTTTTCATCAAATTATCTTTCTAAATGCAGGCGCATCAAATTATCTCTATATAATTTGACAAAATTAATAAGTCTAACAAAAAACTTTCGATTTTATGATAATATTAAATCAAATTTTAAAGAGTGAAGGGGATAATTTTGCAAAATAATGAAGGGGCTAATGTCTGCCAGTGCAAAATTGAGCTAAGGGGATAATTTATGTTAGTGCTGGATTTTGTCAAGGTACCATAGAAATTTATTTCATATATATGGAGTCTACTGTGAAGGCTGGAGAAAGAATCTGAGACTTTTTGATCTTCAGATGTGGAGAGTATTTGAAACTTTTGCTAAAATTAGCAAAATTCAGAAATGTTTCTGGATTTTCACCACAAATTGTGAGGACATTTTGTGAGAAGTTACAGCAACATCTGGCAAAAAAAATGTGGAAGTTGTATTCTTACATTACAAGATTATGAAAAATACTTGATGTTTTTCACAACTGCATTATTTATAAATAGATGCATTTTTATCAGTGAGACTTTTGTTTAAGACTTTCATTTTAACATGAAATACATTTTAATCAAAAGTTTTAAAATTTTAAAATACGCTTACATAAAGAACAACTATTTGTAGACTTCCAGTAAACAATAATTCAATTTATTCAGAATTTTCTACAATAACTAATGTACATGTCAAAGAAAAAAATTAATGATAACTTACTTGAAATGTGTTTAGGGCATGACTAGATCAACAGTTTACTGGTCTCAGTAGTTTTTTGAAGCCATATTTTAAGTCTTAAGTTAAACATATTTTATCATCTGATATTGAAAATATATATGGCAATAGTTTTGATAAATACATAATATGTTGAAAAATTAAACAGTTAGAACATAACTTTGCATAGTCTTACACCGTCACTGACAGGGGACAAACAAAACAATTGTTTTCTACTATAACTGATAAAATCTTTACTTTCTGTATTAAGATAAATAACACAATGTTAGACAATGACAGTGCCTAATTCTAAATGACAACATGGTTACATGGTTTATCTTAAGCCACACATATACTATTGTTACTGATCTTTGCAGACATAAGATGTTGATCAAGGCAAATTTTATTATAAGTTTCCTGAAAATGGTTTTTAACCAAGCTGAGATACAAAAATAACATATTGAATTTACCATCCTTGCTGCTGTAACAATCACTTTCCATTACAGTACTCTTGGTGCTTTGATTTAAAGGGGCACTCCCTACATCTTGCAGATTATAATCTCCAAACTCAAATAATGTGGTCAATGAATGTAAAATGATAGATAAATGCAATTTTAAAGAACAGCGTATATCGAAAAATGCCTAATTTTAGTACAAATAATCAACATAGAAATCGCTATCCACCTAATAATTGTACAACAACTTTACATAGATTACTAAATGCTTTACAGTACTGCAGCATATTTCAAAAACCTGATTTTACAGATGATGCCTGGAATGTATAGCTTAAACTTTTAGGTTAAGTTATAGTACTTGCAAATAGTATATTATTTATACTTTTGAAGATATTTAATTTGACACCAGTTTTAGGCAATGCCTCTTTTACGTTATCATAATTGTTTTGTCTTTTTCAGATTTTGTGATCTGCCACAATGGATAAAGTGTAATGCTTTTTGTTGAAAATGTTGAAACAGAAATGATCAACTTAATTGTGCTAAATTTCATAAAGATTGGACTGGGATAGTATAGTGCACTGTATGAAACTAATCATGGATATAGAAAACAGCCCTGGTGGTAAGAATTTTTTATTTTTAAACTTTGCTTATTATTTAACCAGGATTATTGTGAACCCCTGCTGGGATTCAAACCTTTGACCTCCCACTTGCAAAGTGGATGCCAAAGCCTTAACCAAAGGTTTTTAAGGGACCAAGAGTCTTTAAGATTTTTTCCCTGATTTTATACAGGCTACCCTTGACTTTCCTGGTAACCCATTCTCCTACCAGTTATAGTGAGACAGAGTAGATCAAGGGAAACTGGTTGTTTCTTTAAAAACATGAGCCCTTAGATCAATTTTACTTTGTTTTTCTAAATTAACTGTAACTCTTCAACAAACTCATATTTGCTCATCTTACTAAAAATTCTTTAATTAAAGGGGCATATTCTACAACAATACTGTTATTTGTACGTAAAATAATAAATAGAATTGAATGCATTTTTAAATTAAAGAAGATCATCTTATATTGAGAGATGTCTTGTTTCTGTCAATCATAATGCAATGTCAACAAAGCTACCACCCATTTGGGTTTTACAGAATACAGCTTGTATCCACCCAAATAATTTAACCCTTACCTGGAACAAGTGTTTATGAGCATTTTACAGATCAGAAATTCTTCTATGAATATAAAAGCAAACAGTGGAGATTCCTGATCAGACTGCATGGATATGTGAAGGCTAGAGGAGTTTGTAGAATGCGTCAAAAAGTATTCATGGGGTAATGGGGGGGGTGAAACTTAGAGGTTTGCTGGTGAACCTTTTAAGTGTTGGAATAAATAATGTTTTGAGGCTTTTTAGATTGCTCTCTGTTTTATGGTGTATGCATCTTGAATAGCCAAAAGTCATAAGAAATGTAAGAAGTGTGAAAGTTACTTACTTTAGTAAGTTTAATTGATACCAACATTATGTTTATTTCTCTCAAAAACTATATAATGATTACTCTCTTGTTGACTTTGTATTTGACATTTTTCTTTGTTCTGTGTTTTGATCTGTAACTAAGTGACTGACAGGAAATAAAGTTATATTATTTTTAGGAGTAGACAGACTATGTTTTTGATGTCAAATTATACAAAGTAAAAGGTCAAAGTTTTTTATCTGCATAATTATTTATTGAAACATTTAGCACATTTGCACCTAGAACAAACAGTGCAAAGTGTTTGACTTTTCTTTTATTCTTTATTTTTCACACAATTTTATTTAATGTTTCTATATGTAGCAATTATCCCTAGATTATCAGTAATCTGGATTAAATTCTAATTGTATATTTTCAACCATTGTCTGTGTTATGACACTTTTTATGGTTTATGCTGTAACATGCTGTGAAACCTGTAGACCGTTTTGTACAATGTTACCTAACCATTTTTACTGACATATGCACAGGAAAGACCAGATTTTGCTTTAAAAAAGTCTTAAAAATACTCTGTAAAGTACAAATAATTGTGGATAGAATGAATTGCTGGTATGTACGCTGAGGTATGTAAATATTTCCTAATTACAATACTATAATAAAATAATTAAATAATAACAACAACAAGAATAATAATTATAATGATAATAACAGCAACAGAAATGATAATGATGATAATAACAACAATAATAATAACAACGAAAATGATAAGGATAATAATAACAACAATAATAATAACAACAATAATAACAACAACAACAACAATGATATTACAATAACAACAACAACAATTCTTTGAGGGCATCCTATATTTTAAATATGGTAACTACGCAGTTTCATTTGGACTCTAAAAATAGCAGTCACACATATTTGGTGACAGATGACAGATGGTACATTAGGACCCTGGTGACACTTTGTTCTGCATCAGAAGAAAATTTATTAGCATATTCTTAAGAAAGAAGAAAATATACTGTATATATGTTTCTGTAAAGGTGTGATTATGTGAGGAAAAAATTACAATGGGTGAAAGGTAAGAAAATAATGAAATTACTTTGAAGTTATTTCCACGTTTTTGGACAATTCCATGGATTACTAAAATTATTTGGAATTAGTTGATCATCAAGGATTTATTAAGGTAATTAATTATTAGCTGCGTGATATAATTAGCCTCTACATTAATAAAGTCCGCAGAAGTTAACATCAGACTCAAGGTTATACTGCAAAGGCAGGCATTGATATTTTTTTTCTGGGTTAAATATATTATTTACATATTATTGTCAGCATATGCAAAATGATGTGAAGGGGCTAATTTTTGCATATGCAAAATAATGAAGGGGTTAATGCCTGCATCTTTAAAATGATGAAGGGGCTAATGTCCACACATGTAAAATGATGATGGCCATGCATGGGGCTAATGTTTGCCTATCCAATATCAGAAGGAAGTAAGCCCTTTACATTATGCAAATAGATCATAGGGACTATTTTAAGTATAAGAAGGGGCTAATATCTGCATACAGGAATCAATCTAAAAGTTTATATCCAATAGTTTGAGATGGTTTTTTGATGTGCTGTATGTTTCATAAAGATTTTAAAACCTTCGGAGTTATAATTTGGAAAAAATAACTTAAGATTAGAAATAAAAAAGTTAAATAAACAAGACATATCTTTAGTTAAAACATTTAAACGGCATTGAAGTGAGTTACCGCTAAAGATTGTTACCCCAGATCAGCACCTGCAGCAAGTAATAGATTCTTTTAATTTTATATGTATTCTAAAAATACCATGATTGTAGTAGCATATGAATTTATGCATTCATTCATAAAAGTGGTTTGTTCTGATGTCATTTACAGGGAATGCCAATTGCCGCTGAGATATCCTGATTCCTGGAATTTGTTCAGCCAGAAAAATGTGCCTGACCCTGACACTCCGTGCAATTTTTGTACTGTCAACTGTAATTCAGTCAGATTAACAGGCAAACATCATTCTTGGGAAAGTTGTCAATGGAGGCCGTCTATTTTAAATTCGGCAGTTACATCATTTTAAATTAAGTGATCAAGTGATCAAGATAAACACATGCACCATCATGTGTAACTTAATATTCCAAAAGAATGTATAGCATAATACATTAAAATTTTATAGGTCATATTTACTACCCAGACTGGCATTGAGTATACTTCTGTTGGCTCTTGTAAATATCAAGGAATGATGATAAAGGCTCTTTCTAAATCTTAAGAAGTCCTATGAAACAGTTTTGAAAAAAAACTTTTAGTTGTTACTGTATATCTTCAGTAGACGATATGTCTTCAAAAAAACAAATCGAATACTCTCCGAGTAGAAAACCTCTAATCAAAATAATTCATTTCATTCACCCTGTTTTCGTTGGTCAAAGAGGTCAAAACACCGCTATGGTAGATCTGACACTCATCGCCTTAAACTAAGTCACGATGAAACGTGAGTATAATAATTGTGTAATACCATAATAATTTTATTTGTCAAATTAATTCTGATGCAGTGACTGCTGCCCTGTAAACCATGGAACTATATATCACATTTTACTGTATAATATAATTATAAATCATATTCACCCGTGGACAAGTTATTTCAGAAATAATGAATAGGTTGCCATGGTTTATTTCAGTTAAATCACTGTGTTAAGCTCTGGGGTGAATTGTGGCAGCTACTTTAATATTGCCCCAGTATATACAGCCACTATGATAAATTAACTGCTACATTAAAAAAATTGTCAAAGTAAATGAAGATTCATTTTCAGGTTTCATTTGCAGAAATGGGATTGGAATCTGAATACCTTAAATCTTCTGTTCATTTAGTGCCCATGGTGCGTGATGAAGAAATTTTGTAACTTCTAAATATGTGGCAAATAGTTTGTTGCTTACATTTTCTTCCTGAGGGGCAAATAATCAGACCTTTTAGACAAGTGCAGATCATGATCAGCCTGCACATCTGTTTGGTGTGAGTGCATTATTGACAGTCAATAAATTCCTTGTAAACACCCCTATGAACAATCAATGGAACAGACCAAATTGAAAGGCAGACAAGTCCATTTTAGAAAATTTAGTTTGGTAAGGGTTGAATAGAAGAAATGTCAGATGTTTTATCCCCTGCAGAATATTGTTTTGACTATAGTCTTGATTGTTGACATTGTGACAGATGATTGAAAAGGCAATGACTTTGTCATCTACTGTACAGTCACTCAGTCAGTCTTTTCTGTGACTGCAGTTTTCCCTAGTCCAGTCTGATTTGTTGCAGAATTATAATTTTATGTTTTACCAAACTGAAATATGAATATTTAGATATCTGACACCAGTCCTAATTTCCAATGTACATGTACCTCTTAGTTCACCTATATAGCTATGTGATTAATATACATGAGAGAAATAATGAGTGTTTCATTATTCACGCTTACGTAAATAAGCAAAAACTATGCTGTATTTCTTTATAACATTGTTTTTCCCTAATCAGTTTTACAATGCGTCCCATATACAGTGCAACCTCCCAGAAGCAAACACCTTTGGGAACACCATAATGTGTTTGTTGTAGAGAGGTGTTGTTTTGGACAGCTTTATTCCATATATAATTGACGCAATGGGAAAGAAAATGTGTTTTTTTAGGGAGGTTGTTGCTCTAGGGAGGTGTCTATCGGGGAGGTTGGACAGTGTATAAAAATAATCACAATGTCATATTTTTGCATATTTAAATTGGAGTGTGCAGTTTGTAAAGAGATACTCAGAGACTGACTCAAACAATGTTTTGAGTACAGTGAAACCCGTCTTACTGAGAACCATTTTTAACGAGAGAATGATTGTGGTTTATTCCTGCATGGTTGTGTCAATGAAATGTACTTTTAAAGGCAGGTTTTAAAAGGCAATTAAAAATTTAACTAGGATGGTCAAGTGATCCGGACAAGACAGGTTGAACTGTAACCTATACATCGGTAGTTGATTCATATTTAAAGATATTGTCGCTTTCAAAGCGTGATACTATCAGTTGTCAGCTTTGAACATGAACATATAAAGTGATACAGGAAACATAAATATTCATCACTAAAGTTTTCTTCTTTAACTGTGTCATCAGACGAAAGATCTGATAAACCACATTTAAATCTGCGTTGGAGTGAAATTGCAGTGTTAAAACTATGAAATCAACAATAAGCGTGTGGCTGATTAAGATGCATGTGCAATAAAAGGTCGCATCAATGACAGATTTAAAATTAAAATGCTATTTGTTTTGGGACAACTGTGGAGTACTTAGACAACGTTTGGGATCCTCTTCAAACATGTATTATACATTTCATTAGTTTTAAGAGCCAGACGACTTAAGACAGTTCGTATTGTCAAGGATCACTTAAGTAGTCAATAAAAGCGATATTAAAGGCGAGAAGTGTTACAAATGATATTGTCACATTATTAGCTTGATGTACGTCAAAGGATTGTGTATTTGCGAGATAAATTGCGATACTGGGCGACTCTGTAACATGAATGTGAAACAAGTGTAAACAATGGTGATTAACAAAATTATGCAATAATTGCCGTGTTATTGTTACTTGAAATGGTAGTTATGTATTTGCAACAATGCAAATTGGATGGCTTACCAAAAATTCCGCAAAAATTATGTGGTTTATGAAAAAATGAAATATAATGCATGAGAAACTGAATATAAATTTGAGTAACTCTTTATCAATTCAAAAGTGAGGATTAGAAATTCATTGTGAAGTTAATGAAGCAAAAAATGGAATATTGTAATATAATACTTTCATTTAAATAGTAGGATACCAGTGAAAGATGTAAGTAATGTACAGGTTTTTTATACCCAGTTTAAGTATATAGTAACACGTTAATTAAGTTTAACCTTTTTACAAATAGATGAATGAATGGTGTATCAAAATTCTGAACCTTTCTTGAGTTTCAACCCTGGCTCTTTTCAAGCATGGGACAACAACACCCATTTCTCTCACCCTATATAATTATAAAAACTGCCAACTTCCTCTCATAAGTAGGGGAAGTAGGGCTTGAACCTGTGAGGGGTTTAGTAATTATGTCAGCAGCCTTAAATGTCATAGAAATAAGTATAAAGCCTTCTAAGTTAGGAAGAGTCCAGCAGCTCTGATGTAGGAGACATATCGGTAATCCTTTTAACCCTTGCCCTACTGAATTTCTCGGATGGACAGGTCAGACTTTCTATGTGAATAATACCATTTAACATGGGGTAAGCGCATGAATATTGTATCTCATATACAACAAAGAAGGAGATGCAACATTCATGCGCTGATATTATTATTTAATGTTGTTGTTTCAATGGATGTTCAGTAAAATTTCACTGATTTGATAGCGAACCAGGCAGATTATTAGCCAATAGGCTGATCATGATCTACACTGGTCACACAGCAAGAACCACTTGTTAACTGTTTCCTACTTTCAAGTGCCAGTGAAGAGTTAAAAGAGCAATAAGTGCAGCTTGTCACCAGCTTTGAAAGAAATCCAGTAGATAACAATATAAATATGTCACTTTATAATACTTTTACATATTTCATTTTCTGGCAAAACAACATTACAGCCATGGATCAATCTATCAAAAATCTGACAAAAAATGCATTTGTTTTCCATACATTTTTCTCTCTCCCACTTGATTTATCTTTCCTGTAGAAAATATTTGACTACCATATCTCAGACTACGTTTAGAAATACATTTTAAATGCGGATTTTCACAAATTTCTTGAAATAACATAAGAAGTGCATGATGCCAAATATTAACTCTACTTATTTTCTAAATTTCATCACCTAAGTAACAAAATATTACATGCATATTATTGGGCATAAGTAAATGCTGGTCTGCCAACACTCCTTTATTTTTGGACTTGCTTGACTTTGTGCAATTTGTGCAGATTTGCAATTCATGAATGTGATGTCAATTTATTAATTTGGTATCAATTAATCTAATGATTGTAATCTAATAACATTTTTTAGTTGCGGACACAGAGAATTAATTTCAAGTTTATATGTATCAAATTCATAATGAGTGCCAGGTTAACACTAATACTCGATAACACAAGGTCATTAACTTATTTTAACATAAAATAGTACCTTACAAAAATATGGCAGACAAAATTTGATACTTTTTTTTAAAACACTAAGTATAATGTTTAAATATTTTGCATAATAAGGGTTGAATAAGGTTAAAAAGAAAATGTCAAGATCTTTTCATGATGAATATGAAATGAGAAAGATCAAAACACCAGTAATATAACGATCAAAATGTGAATTGATTCACTTAGAATTACAAGGGCGTTTGTTTCAGACTTAAGGTTAAATGTCATCAAAAGTTCTGTTAGCTGCATGTATTATCATTATTGTACATGTACATGTGTTTACCTGATGGGCGATTTCTTTAAAGAGAGTGCAGATCATGATCAGTTTGCATATTCGTACAGTCTGAATCAATTTATATGCACTTTTTCATTATTATATAGTTAATGAATAGGTCAGCAGTATTTGAAAATATAATTGTTCCCGTCAAAGTGAAGATTGAACAAATCCAGTTTAGAGATTTATTATGGTAAAAGTTACCTCATACTTAATCTGTCCTATCAGTTCACATCCCTGTTAAATTCTTCCTCTTCCTAGTGTCCTGCTTACTGTTGCAGCTGCAGATAAAATAGTTTCCTCTTCTCATATATTTAATAGGTGGTGAGTAAAAGACTTAAACACTAGATCGAATATATGCGTCTCTCTTCATTGAAAAATTGAGGTAATTCTGAGATGAAAACTGTGGACACAGTCCATTTTTTTGGAAAAGTAAGAGTTGTCGTTTGTTTCATAGAGGGTGCAATCTACGCCAATAAAAATAGAGAAAAGCGCTTTTCACGTTTCAGGCGCAATCTACGCTGAGAAAAATGGAAACATGATTGCTTTTTCCACTTATACAGCCTTTGACATTATAGAAACGAAGTGCAGTCGACTGAATTTTTTCTTGATTGCTTTTTTAAATATATATGATATTATCTTAGCTCATTTTTCCCTTGAATTAGAAACTTGTCACCGTGGTGTATTGGTAGAGACCTTAGCTCTCATACTTTTGTATAAGTGTACTTTTACGAATCCATGAGTTCGAATCCCACCGACACCCAATTTTTTAAAACTTTTTTTTCTGCTGTTTTAATCATCATTTTAAGCCTTTAAACCATTTAAGAATATTTTACGGCAAATAATCATAAAAAAATCTTCATTCATGTCAAATTAATACGGATAATGGTAATGAAAAATTGAGACTTACCAGGAATGGTATATAGGGCATTCTTGGACATACTGTATTAATATTATTTGATAACAGTAAATTTTCGATGCTTGAGGTCAGTTAGTAGATGTGATGTCGAGTCAATTTGCTTGTTCAACTAGAATTGGTTTCCTTGAGTTCTTTTTGGGCCATGCCTCAACATCAACCATCACCACCAATTTCCAAAATATTTACATGGCATCATTGTTTGTTGGCCCGCTGTGATACTTTGTATCACAGTTTTTCTTGTTTATTTTCCCATTGCTTTCATTTCAACATCAGGAATTTTTCCTGATTTTAGGTACTCATCTTATTCAACGGTACAGTTTTATGGGAAACAGAAAGACTGTCAGAGTAAAATGAACAGAGACTTTCTATTTTCTATAGAACAAGTACCATGTTGAACAAGTACCAGAACAAGTACTATATAGAACAACAACCGTATAAAAAAGTACCATATAGAACAAATACCATGTAAAGCAATTACTGTATAAAACAAATACCATAAAGAACAAGTTCCATGAGTCATCTTAAAACCCCTGGCTGATTTTCATAAAACTTGACAGTAATTAAGCATTTGTATCATGTCTGGTTACACATATTATAATTTGGGGTCAAATGTCAAAGTCATATATAGGGGCTTGTTGACGGAAAATCTTGTCAGGGCCTCATCTCATAAACCCCTCAATGGATTATGATAAGCATGTCAGATTGTGCACAAAAATATCAATGCGTTCAACCTTTTATTTTCTTTCTGCAACTGGATGGGTATATGTGTGGGTTTTCCCTGCAATGTAATGTACAAATGTTTTTCATGGAATCAATTCAATTTGGTATTTATGCCCCAATCATGATAATGGCAGGAGGGCGTATAATGTTAGGCCTGTCCATGTGTGTGTTTGTGTGTACCTTTGTCCAAGACTGTTGGAAAATCGTTTCCAGTCAATAACTGTCTTATACATAATGGTATTTGGAAATAATTTGGTACAAGAGTTACAGTGTTTATCTGAAAAACCACTCACCTAGATCAAAGGTCAACGCAAATGACCATTTGAAAATTATTTCCTGTCCATAAGTTTGTTTTTGGGTCAAAGTCAAGGTCACAGGGATCTTTGGGTGAAATGGTTTCCACCCAATAGCTGAAGAACTGTTGCTCATTGGAATATGTAACTTGATAGGCTTATTGGTGATAATCAAAGACCCCTTTTGAGTTTGAGGTCAGTGTCAAAGGTCAAAGTCACTTCAGGAAGGGAGTCAGGACATGGTGGGGAGGACGCACATATATTTTATCAAAAACAATTTTCCAGGTAACATTTGGAGGTTTGACTGCAAAACTGTTGTAAGTCCTTTATTACAACATATAAGTTACGACAGTTTTGTGGTCAACCCTTGATTTGTATTTTAATAGAACATTTGGCGATGAAATTTCTTTGAAATTTTATCAGATTTCATCCTCATTGTTCTTTGAACTGAATCATTAATTGTCACTTTAATAAGTGAAAGAGAAATAAAACTTATATTTATTCTTACAAGAGTTATAGCTTAGAAGTTAAGAAATATCTAGTGCAAAAGTCATGCAGAACTTTTCAATATTTAACATGTTTATCTGTGTAAACTATATGTAACTGGCTATTACTGCTACTGTAGCTAAATGCTGCTATTTCCTGCAACATATTATGTACTAATTGTAATTACGCATTCATTATTTACTGATGTAGGAAGTTCAGATCACACAGTTATACTATGTATAATATATACTACACACCTAAATGACTGTACTTTATTCATCTTACACATAATTTTATTGTCTTTGAAAAATATCCCGAACTATGTTTATCATGTAGCAATAATTAATTCATTGTAACTTATTAAAATGGAATATAACTGGATGTATGGGTCATTTACCGCATGTGCTGCCCCTGGAAAAAGGGATGTACTTTATCTTAAAATAATATACAGATTCTTTTTCTTTATACTTATAAAGAAAAATTGCAGATGGTGTAAGAATTATAAATAAATGTTTCAAGGGGTGTTCACTCTAAATTTATTGACTGGATAGCAGACTGATCATGATCTGCACTGGTCACAAAGGCAGAAACCTATGCTGCTACGAGCATAAATGTTAATTCCAAGTTTGCATAAATTGTTGGTGTTGGTGCTTGAAACAAAACTTGCTGAGTCAGCTAATTTTGAAAAAAAATCCGTAATTCCTGAAGAACTATTTGAGAAATAATAAAGGTCTCCCTGTATTTTATCGTTGAATAAAATATAGTAAGGAGTTTGGATGTGTAGAAATTTTTCGCATCGGAACAACTGACTGTACTTTATTCAGCGATTACATATAGGGAACAATTTATTATTTCGATTCTAACACATCATTTTCTTTGAAAACTACCCAGTACTTTATTAAACAAATATTTAAGTACATCATTGTAACTTTAAAACTTTAAATGTGATTAGACGCTTCTTTATATACTGCATGTCGTTACATCATTTACTGCACGTCGTCCTTGGCAAAACCTGCTGTATTTTAGCATAAAATGAAATACAGACTTTCCCCTATATGTTTATTTTGGGAAAGCCTCAGCTTGTGTTGAAATGATTGACATAATTTTAAAAACATTCTAGACAAGAAGATAACAATCTTGGAATGATACAAGATGTTTTCAATTTTATAATGCTTTTTTGGAAACCAAGTGAAAAAGATTATAATTAAAGTTTTACTGAGTTACAAAAAGTATGTATATCAAATATAAATTACTGTACTTAAGCGCAAAACCTGTCAAGTACGTCATATTACAGTTCAATGAACAATATGATTAAAACTTAATGTTTTGCACATTTTTTATAATGTCATGCTTTCGTCATCAGAAAATAAATGTGAGTTACTGAGGTAGAGAGGGATTCACTGCAATTAAACTTCACCTTGAAAATCAAGTCCTACGTACACCCTTTATCTATCAAATATCTGCTGCAATGATGAAAATAATGATTGTAATGATGATAATACAGTAATAAAGACAATGATGATGACATTGAAGATGACACTGATGATGATGATGATGATGATGATGATGATGATGATGATGATGATGATGATGATGATGATATTGTTGATGATGTATAATGATGATATAGAAGATGATACTGATGATGATTATGATGTAATAGTAATGATGATTATGATAATTGTGATATGATGATCATAATTATTATAATGGTGGTCCTTCTCGGGAGTGATTGTGAAACTTTTCACCTGCACATAGTTCAAAAGTGATTTCCTGTTTAAATTGAAATCCTGTTTAAAACATTGTAAGAAAAATCAGTTGAACAAAAAGGCAAACAAAATATTAACGGCGTCATCTAATTTTTGTATCACTTTTCTTATGATTTTCTTGTTTTACAAATAAAATTTTCAAAATACACTCAATACATAAATAGTAGTTTAACATCCTTTAAATTTGAACATATAAAAGTTTTATATACAGAAATAACATCCTTTAAATTTGAACATATAAAAGTTTTATATACAGAAATAACATCCTTTAAATTTGAACATATAAAAGTTTTATATACAAAAATATACATCTGTGATAGTGATGTGATTAAGTGGAAAAGGATGTTGATGTAGGTGTGCTTCTACAGTCAGGCCTGCGCTTACCCGAACCCCTGCTGGTGGGCAAATGATTCTTCCTTCTGGAACCAGTGCAGATCATGAGCAGCTTGTACATCTGTGTAGTCTAACCATGAAGACAAAGTTATATATTTGTTGTATTGAGACTGCATGTTCTTCTAGGAGGTTTACTTCATTAAGAAAATACCTTTTTGGAAAAATGCTATGCTGGGTCTTTGGAATTTATGCCATTGAGAGAAGTTTTATTGTACTGAGCAATTAAATGTAGTAGGATATAGTTGCAGCAAAATTTCAGCATAATGTCCAGTTGTTACTGAAATTGGGTATTTTTCGCGATTATTTAATTTTCGCTTTATTCACGAATTTCCCACTTTGCTAATTTAAAAATCACGTGGAGGAATTCATTTCACATAGATTGACTATGAGAGAAATCTCCTTTTGCAAATTTAAAGTTCTAGAAATGAAGTTTTCATCACACAAAAATCATCAAATTTACAATATAGAGCTGGATTCATGGCACCAATTCTAACAGGGACCATCAAGTTTACACATTGAGTGTTGACCGCAGAACTGTTGTAAGTAAGGGATGCAACGATACGGTCAAACCTGCATTGTGATATATTGCAATACAGCCAACTCATATTGCAATACGTATTGCGATATATTGATGTAACAGAAAAGCTCAGAAAATAGAATAAATCCAAATTACTATCATAAATACAGTGCCACAAAATGACAACAATCGATCCAGAAACTGCATATTGAAAGCTTACTTAACTTATGGTCAAGTTATATTATATTTGTAAACAAAGAGTGGCAAAGATGGTCAAACATATATGATCTTTTTCTTCCTTTTTCTGATTTATTTACATAAATAGAAATGTGTAAAGTGAGTTATTCATTTAACTGAATATCGCGGTACGGATATTGGTACCGTGGTATGTATCGGCCTGGCTCTGAACTGCAATATACCGGTATACTGGTATATCATTGCACCGCTATTATAAGACCTTCTTTATTTCATATAAATAGTCACAGTTCTGCAGTCAACTCGTGATATGTAGTTCTAGGAAATTTGCCCTTTGAAGTATTCAATTGCCTATTCAGTATTCATTTAATTGTTGTGGTTACTATTTATATTTTTGTTTTAATTACTAATAATTGTTTGGCCTAGTTGTATTAAACTTCCCCAATTGCTCATTTATTTATATTGTTCATTTAAAGGCAATCGATGAAGTGATTCATAATTTATGTTTTTCGCGGAACATTCTAGGAATTTCTATTCACTGTAGGTCATGTTTCTATAATACACTGCTTTAATTGATCTGTTTGATTTTATAGGAATACATATAGCATTTGTATGTTAAACAAAATGTTAACAATTGGGAACTTGATGCCTTAACATAGTAAATTATAAATCTATATCAGCATCAACTTCCAAGAAGATTGCAAATTCTGTGAAACATTAAGTTTTAATTGTTCAATTTAAGCTTAGATTAGTGTTCAATTTCATGCAGTTACAAATTTTTTTTAATATTGATTGGTCAGTTGCGGCATGTGCCATGCGACCAATTTATTGTAGTAAATGTATCAAAATGAATAATATCCTACTTTAAGTGTTTTGAAATAATTTTTTGTAAATCAGCATTGTTCGGCTGACTCGGTATATAATTATTGATTTACCCAAGTTAAAGTGCAGCAAATACTGCGCTGTGATTGGACAATAAATAATTTCAAACGCTATATAACGAAGACATATTTAATAAGTTGCCATTGCAAAAAGTAGGTCAAAATCTAGCTTATACTAATAAATACTATAAATATCTACAGTGTTAGCATATATCACGGTAGCAATTGAGGCATAAAGATTAAAGCACTCGGAAAAGTAGGCGGAGTTGGACACCTTCCGACTTTCTAATTTACTCCCAAAAAAAAAATAGAAATGAAAATAATACAGTATAAATACATCAGTGCATGAAAAGATTTGTTTAAGAACCTAAATATTATTTTGATTGCGCAAGTAAGCCTTAAATACCCTCACCTGTTTTCCTTAAAAAAGGCCAAGAAATTCAGGATAATAGTCATGCAAGTTGATTCCGGAGACAAAACATGAATGAAAACGTTTACGCCATCACACTGACGTAATTAGTCCACGTTAAACGGTACAGTTCAAATTAACGGTCGCATTTAAATCGATTGGCTGCTTTGTTAGGTTCTGAATCGCGCTTGCATAATGTCAGTCAGGTATTTCTTTTTATATTTTAGTATTAGATGATTAAACTAAAATAAGTTTGTATAAATAGTTAGTTTGATATCTTGAATGGTTGCCCGAATAGGATGAATTCCAACAGCTACTATTTAGCTGTTTTTCATATTACCCTTGAACTGAAAAAAGGTTCGTAGTAGTTACGATAGTTTTAAAAATAATCGGCGTCTAAGAACGAAATAATCTATGTAGGGCTTTGGGGTTATCGAATGAAGCATTTCCCGGGAGGTGCGTGCCGCCTTATTCACTGCGGGGTCGCCCCCGTGAATTATTCCGCCAGGCACATCTCCTCCGGGAAATGCTTCAATTTCAATAAAGCATTCCAAGCCATAGATTATTTCTTAAATATGCCATGAATTATACAGTTTAGTAAGTGTTTAATAGAAGTTACAAGTAGACCAAACCCAAATGGAAATCTCTCAAAAGTCTCAAAGAGGATAAAACCATTATTGACAGCATCGCCCAATTGGTAACATTTTAGTGACAGATAAATGTCACAAGTTTTGTAATATTCACAAGCACACCATTAGGGCTGCTATAAAAAATTCTTCTGTGAACCATTCATTGGTTGGTAAAGCTCATTAGTGAAAAGCAGGTAAATTTGTGGGAAAAATTTCTGGTTAATGAGGAAGTACTGTGACAGATGGAATATCAAATAATTTCCAGGATTTTTTAGCTCACCTGAGCACAAAGTGTTCAAGGATGAGCTATTGGGGTCCATCTGTAAGCGCTCACAAAACCACAATTGTGGACTATTCTTAATGAAACTTTTGGACAATATTCACATTGATGAAATCTTGTCTGAGTTTGATATTTGGTCATCTATGGTCAAAAACTAGGTCACCAGGTCAAATTATACAAAATATTTATAAGCACACAAAGAGACCACATTTTCTACCTGTGATCTACATGAAACTTGATCAGAATGTTTGTCTTTATGATATCTAGGTCAAATTTGAAACTATGTCATCTGGGATCCAAAACTAGGTCACATGGTAGAATCAAAGAAAAAGATTGTTAACACTATAGATGGCACTTTTAATATTCAGTCTTTGCTTGTTTGTCCCAATGATTTCTAGGTAAAGTTTGAAACTGGGTCATGTTGATTCAAAAACTAGGTCACTAGAACAAATAAAATTACAACAAATAGTCATTTTCACTGGGGATGCCAAAATTATACCCAATTGTCATGAAATTTGGTCAGAGTGTCTTGACGAATACTAGGTCAAGATTGAAAGTGTGTCATTTGGGATTAAGAACTAGGTCACCAGGGCAAATCCAAGAAAAACCTAAACCATGTTAATATTCTAGTAGTCACATTTTATAGCCAATAATGTAAATTTGTCTTGTGATAGTCAAACAGAATGTTTGTTTACGATATATGATTCAAGGTTGAATTTAGTCACGTATTGGTTCATTAGTAGGTCATGAACTCATGTCAGCGATATAGGACTTTCTTGACTCTCTTGTTTTGTTTTTATTTGTTTGTGTAGCAAACAAATTTATTTACCGTTTTCCGAAGCCTACTCCTTAAGTACCAAATCTGAAAGTAGCTCCGGCACGGTCAGCATATAACCCAAATTAGAGTCTTCATTTGAAACCATATGGGCAAGCAGACATGAAAGTGATGTTAAATATATAAGTATAAACTCATGCAGCCTCAGCTAAATTTTGTAAATATAACTAAAGAAACTGTTTTGAATAAGAATCTGGCGGATGTATTTCATTTTACAATGATGCGAAAATAAGGGACCATTTACTATATATATACACCCTATAGAAATAGTTCCGATTTCTTAACTCGCCGGTCATTTCTTAAACCTTGTGCGGAAAGAAAACATATATGTTGTGGAGTTTCTGTGACAACAAAGTGTCTAACCTTATCCTCATTTTAAAGAATGAAATATTTTTGAACAGACAGGAATATTTACGCGCATGTTTACACATTCTCTTTTTACAATTATACCCATCCATTCATAAATTTTATTCAATGCGCGGCAAGGGACGTAATTATAACTTATGTGTTTATTCTGCGGACCTGGCGCGAGCTAGTCTGTGTTCCTACATGTATTAGAAATACGTGTGAGCACCTTAAGCAGAAACGTTAATGTCGATGTTTAAATGATTTGTTATATTCCATAGGTGGTGATTGTTTTAAGTAGAAGGCAATTTACCATATATTCGACTGTAGGCCTCGTTTTTTTTTTTAAACCCACAAAAAGGTTTTTTTGTTAAAATACTTCAAGACTGCAAAAACATTTGAACATTGTTACTTCCTGGTCCAACCATATTCGTTTAAAAGTATATTGTGGCATCATAGATACGCATTATTACTTTGTCGGTCCGCACAATAAATTGAGCCCTTGTTGATCTGCGCTATTGGCCGGCCGGTTTGGGTTTTGGGGCGCCGTAACTTACTAGAGCGCTCTATAGTGTCTGATTTTAGACAGTAGAACTTTGGTGAAAACATTTTGTTGAGTACATTGAAAATCCCTGCTGTCTATGTGTGCAGCGAATAGAAACAGAGACAATTCGATCCAAAATACGATTTATAACTGTTACATTCTGTTCATACCTTATTACCAACTGGTATAGCCTTCACTAATGAAGTGCTGATGAAAGACTTCACAGAAATAGCCATTACAATAAAACAAAGGACAAATATTTTAATTACACAAACAAATCCAGCGTCTTCAGTGCTTTGATTAATAATTGAAGTTTGCATTATGATGATGACAAATTTAAGCTTTTCATTATAATAAATTATTGTTAATTTTCATAAAACATATTTATTGTTTGCTTTCAGGAGGACATCGCATGCATGGAGACAAATTCCATCGATTCGCAAAATGTAACAGTCTTGAACCCATATCCGACGATGGAAATGAAGTTCCAATCATAACTGTAGGCGATAACGTACTCATTAACGGAGAAGTTGTGAATAGTCACATAGAAACAGACATGTTTAGTAATAAGAACAGTAAATACACAATGGATAATAATACTGATCGAGTGAACAATAACGAGAAAGGGGGATTCTTCTTCAAAAAGCAAACAAGCAAAGAAGGTTATGGTCTGGCAGCCATTATGAGAGGAGAGTCGGTAGTAGAAAAGCGGAAAAAGTTGAGATCGGCAAGTAAGATGTCGACACTATTTGAGGAATACTCACTGTCCAAAATAAGGGTATGTATTAATTAATAATTATTGTCGTATTTTGATTTTGGGGATTTTCACTCAGCTGTTTCGTTGCTACATTGTAACGTCTGGCCCAAAAGAATCCTTTGTAGTTCAATGGTGGAAATAGCCAGGATGTATTGGATATCTATATAAAGACCATTTATGAGTTTTGACTAATGTCTTTATTCATTTTTTTATTTTCAGAAGGTAACACATTATGATATTTTACAGACATCCATAATAAACATCATATTTACAATGCGGCTTTCTATAAACAGACAAATGACGTATCACATTTACACAATCACATACATGCATAATATACATGTTTAACTATTTAACTTTTACAATATAATTTAGAAACCTATACTTCACATTCAACGACAGACACTGGACTCAATTCATAAGTGCGTTTTCATTGTTTATTTATTTTACATGTATACAAATTATAAACATTAAAATACTGCAAGCAAAATTATTTCTTGGATTTATCTAAAAAATAGGATTACAGTTAACTTTAAAAGATGTAAGCTTCTTTGCACTTCGTATATTATTTGGTATTTCAATCCAATTTTTCTTACTATAATAAGAAAATGAATCTTTGAAATAATTGGTTCTCAGTAGTGTATTAAAAATTAATAATCCTATGGAGGCATTGAGAGCAGAGGAGTTAAAATTGCAACTAAATGGATTCTAGCACAAGATATCTAGGTCAGAATTCCTATGGTCTACAACAGTGCACTTTCAATGAGGGTCTCCAGATTTTTCACAATTTTTTTAAATTGAGACACCCACCGCTGTTGCAATACACTGTGGCAAATATCAAAAACCATAAAATTGTTAACCCTATTATAAGGTAATCAGTGTTATTGAAAATAGATTGATTTTCAGGCCATATGAGATATCGTAATAATCACCAATTAAAAAGACATAAAGCAAGTTAGAACTGATATTACATCTGAAATGCATTAGATTAAATGTTTGATTTTATTTTGGACATAGTTTTGTGATTCGATCATGCATCAATTTTCCATAATTTTCAGTTTTACTATTACAAACCTAGCTGCTGATTATAATTTTTTTAAGTGCATATTTAGCATGACCTTTTCTTGGAGCAAGTAGCCTTTACAAACAGCTTGCATCATGATCTGTCCGCAAACTCAAGCATCCGTCTGCCCTGCTCGCTATTTTCAGTTACCACCCCTATGTATAGTCAATGCTACCACCCGTCTGCCCCCGCTGTCGAGTGGTTAGAGTCACTAACTTGACCATGTCTCCTTTTCTCATGTGAGGAAGTTGGCAGTTTCTTACGGAGGATTTGTTACTGGTTTTTCCCAGAAATTAGGGTTAGGTAAACTGCCTGCCTGTAAAAAAACGACCAAAATATGGTTGAAACGGGCATTAATCTCATATAACCACATGATACCACCCAGATTGAAAGATGGATAACTCCGTTTTAAACGTCATATGACACCAGTACTGTTTTTCCAGGAAGCGGACGCAAGAGTGACTGGATAAGCTACAAGCTTTCCTCACAATTCCACTTAAATAAACTTGTATAAACTGAACTGGTGTTAAATTATGTCTTGTTGTATAATTTACAGACTTCCTTCAAGGATCTAGAGATAGAGGAGATGTATCAGGATTATTGTCTACAGATGCGGAGATCTTTGGTGGTAGTACTGCTTGTGATTGTCACCTGTATCCTCGTGTCCTTACTCATCCTTCACCTTGCAGAAGATAAGGTATGACTTACTAGATTTATTCATTACATAGAATACTTGTAGAATTATGCTATGTTGCCATGCTGCAGTGGTGGAGCCGCTATGGTGCAGTGTTAGCACGTTTGTCTCAGGATTGGAAGGTCCTGGGTTCGATCCTTTCCAGAGCCATTGTGATAGCGTCATTAGGTAAGAGACACAAATATTTCCACATTGCCACTCTTTCTCTTTGAGGTTGATTCCATCTGGAGTGGGGCTCCAGAGCGATTAATATAAGTTGTAAGAGCAGAGAATGAATAAATTGGTATAATTATGAATCCACTAATAGCTAGAAATATTATAAAATAGAATAATTGAAATAACTGTATTCTGCTTACTCTTAAACTATGTTGACAAAGTTATAAGACCTTTCTTCCCTACTCGTATGGATTCTTAAAAAAAAAGTGATACGAGAAAGCTCTTCCTTACTTTTTGCAATATGTCATTGAAAACATACTGTTCTATATTAACAGCATGTACTTAAGGCATAAGGAATGTTTTTCATACAAGTTACCGTCACTTTAGCTAGAAAGACATCTTTCCTGGTAATTTAAGTGCTACAAGTAATTTTACAATCAGACTGATCATGGAGCTTTAAAATACTGTTGACATTGTAATGGGTAAATTTTACGATGGGTAATTTTTATGATTTTCTTAATGCATAATCATGTAGCAGGCTTTTCTTGAATTGAAATAACGATCCTCTAAGGGAAAATTCACTTTGGAAACAGATATCTTAAAGCTTTAAGCACAGTAAAACAAAACTCAAGATACTTAGTCCAAGAAATTGTGTTTCGCTCTCTGAAAATTGAAACAAATTTTGTACATAGTGACCTGCATTTAAGAGCGGTGTCCAGTGAGAGAGGCAACCTGATGTGGCAAGTGATTTACAGACCAGGAGAGGTTGTTATAAGCCTGCATATCAGTGTAGCCAGGTCATGATCTACACTATTTGCCATTCAGTCAGTAAATTGCCAGTAGGTACCCCTTTGATCAATGAATGGTGAAGTCCCATTTGAAAAATGGACAAGTTCGTTCAAGAAATTTAGCATGGTCAGTATGAAACATGACTGCTTGGAATAGAACAGTCCTGGCTGACTTAAGATATTATGGTGACTTAAATCATGCCATCACTTACACGTACAGCATCAAGCTAACTGCTAATCAGTCTCGTTTCTTTGAGAGGAACTACTTCAAGACAAGGACTTCCTGTTGAGGTGGTAATAAATGTCTAAACATTGACAAAAAGGAGTTCCACCATTTTCTATTACCAAAATTCCCGATAATCAGACAGACCAGATGGGATGAGCTGAGTCTCACTGTTGTTTACTGACCACTAACAAGCTCTTCAACTTGCACAACATTTCATCTTACCACTTGTTGAATACCATATTTTGAATGAGACATTTGATCAAACACGGCATTTTGTAGATTCTGAGACTAAGAAAAACCGATCAAAATAGTTTTAGCACTGAGACGTATGGTTGAAACTTATCAGTATTGCAAATTAATTATTTTGTTATCGAAATAACTTGAAACACCTACTGTTCATTTAGGATAATTTGACAGCTATGTTAAAGTTATTTGTAAACACAGAAGTATACAACCATTTCATAAAGAGGTAGAGAACATTTTAGTCCTGACATCCTCCAATGAATGTATCTATTCTTTTACGTCACTGTGTCACTACCCTACTTTGGGCTTTTTTTGTGACAAAATGTTTTGTCTTTTTTTACCCAAAACATAGTGGTTTTATTTTTTGTGTGTAATTTTTTCGCCATCTAATATTGGTGGCAAAAATTTGTCCTACTATTCAATTAAATCAACTGCACATGTAAATAACATGGACATTTTGTGGAGAGAGCATTTCTTTTGTAACAACAGTTTAACAAAGTGGTGTTACTCAGCTTCTTTAATACTATCAATTGATAGCCAGTGTGTTATGCCAAAGGTAACATGTATATTTACCATGGATTGTTTAAAAGGTGTCTAATTTTTAACCTAGATATATTTTGGTGCTATATATTTTCGCCATTCCTTAATGGTGGCGAAATAGGCAAATTATTCACCTGATGTGCAAAATATCCCAAAGGTCGGTATCCTAAATGAACTTTGGAGAACATTAATGGAGGGTTAAATGCAAAACAGTCTTAATTTCATATTTCATATAACTTTCGACTATTTTGTTGTCAGTAATTACATAAAGTATGTCATCAAGCATTAGTTAGATGTATCATTTGAAAAGTTGGCGATGCTGAATAATTGTGTCAGTTAGTAATACTTGAAAGAAACACAATTAAGGTCTTAATTTTCTTCTGAGAACGAAAGGGAATTGATGGTTTTTTACCAGGACAATCTCATATTGTGAAAACATTGATATTTGTGGGTCAATATTTTTCGTGGCTGTAGATAATGAAGTAAACCACAGAACTTCAGATCTTTCAACAGGTATGTTTAGAAGCAACCAATAATTTACGTGTCCACAAAACTGTACAGTAATTATTTTTATAGAGTATTGAAATATTATTTCCACAATTATAAATGGTGACTAGATGGTGACTGGCCACATCTTATAATGATCCTCATCTGAGCTCTATAAATGCAATTTACAGTACTGTAAGAGGAAACCACCAGTTGACCACTCCCATAGGTGTGAGTGTAATAAAATGAGAACACCAGTTGACCACTCCCATAGGTGTGAGTGCAATAAAAGGAATGTAATAAAAGAAAAACACCAGTTAACCACTTCCTTCAGGTGTGAATGTAATATGGGAAATGTCATTTGACCACTTCCATAGGTGTGAATGTAATAAAAGGAAAACGTCAGTTGACCACTCCCATAGGTGTGAGTGTAATAAAAGGAAAACACCAGTTGACCACTCCCATAGGTGCAAGTGTAATAAAAGAGAACTTTTATGCCAGCTGACCACTCTCATGGGTGCATTTGTAAAAAGGGGGTAAATCTAATGGAGAGATGCCAAATGACTAACCAGTAAGTGTAATAAAGTGAAAGAGCCAGGTGGGCATATGTAATAAAGGTTAGAAAGGTGGTTTTATTGCCCTTGTAAGATGTGTCCATGTATTCCTCACTGTATTGCTGAGTAAGCAGAATTTAAAAGAACATGTAATAGGCTTTTCTTGTTATCAAGCTTTAAGGAGCTTATAGCGTAAGTAATGTCTTCTTATTTATACACTCAGAGTTTCTTTGTACATAAGAATGTCGCTAAGATCCTATTTAAAGCTGTCTGACATATTGTCATGACAGGAAAATGTCAGATCTTCACTTGCATTCTTTTATAGCTCACATTTCCTTTGTTTACATTTTGTTATAGTTTAACAATAGTTACAGTGGGTAAACTTTCACTGTTTCCTCCGCATTTACCATTGTATTTTAGTAAGCTTAGACCAAGTGCTTGCTTATTGGGAGTTGTTGATCTATACACATAGCTGTTTTTAAAGCTTCAATTGTATGTGACTTTGACTGCAGTTGTTACTTATGCAGCTTTGACTGGAGTTGTATATGCAAATGTGACTGCAGTTGTATGAAGCTTTCAGTACCACTTACCAGTACAGGTATTTGAGCTTATAGTGGAGTGACTTTTGCTGAAAAATGGCTTATTTAAAGAAATTAGGTTGCCACTAAAGCAGAACTTCAGAGGTTACTAAGACGTTTCTGTGATGTCACTAAAAGTTTTCAAAACTAGAATTTAAATAATCATGTATTTTTGAGATGATATCGCCAAACATATTAATATATGCAAAGTAAAAATGACTGATAGCGTACGGCCGCAGTAGCGATAAGCCTAGCTATGTGATGCAAAAAATTGTAAACCATACTGCAGTCTGCATTTATTAGATTGAATTAATCATGCCACTGTTTTACCTACTGTATTGCTTGTTGATGCAGTAATTTCATATTTATATGCAGAAGTTGACATTTTATTTCATCGACCATACACGTGTTACATATATATGTCTTATACAGTTTGTCAATTAATTTTGTTTCATGATTTCCATATATGTATTCTGCTTTATGAAATACAAATTTTCTGTACGAGTCTTAAGAGTATAGACCTTGCCGCTACGATTCTCTGCTACCCTTAACCTAACTTTAGTTAGTAATGTACGAAATTTGTAGAGTTACTTAGCTGAATATAGCATTTGACGTATAAAAAACAAAAATCAGTAAGAATTGGTAAATTGTATTTTAAGAGAGACATTGGTCCTATATCGCTCACAGGAGTCAACAGAGAACATCTGTAACCTATGATTATACCTGCAAGACTGGTGTAGTGTATAAAAATCTAACTCAGGTGTCGTCTGAAACAATTATTGACAACGAACAATGACGACAAATGACAATGGACGACGGACATCAAGGGGTCACAGTAGGACCGGACTCATACCAGTGTTACTCCTTTAAGTGACCCACAAACTCTCTTCTGTCTAATGAATCTGCCTTAGCATCCCTTCAAACGTCCCCGACCTTACATGAATCAAGATCAGGAATGTATTATAATTATGTAGATGTTCTTCCTGTATTAGATACGTCAGGAATTATGTCTTGCCCTACAATTTCTTCCAACCCTGGAGATTTGTCATGTCGGTCATTGTTCCCCAGTTATCAGGATGTAATATTACAATAAAAAATACAAGTAATCTACATAATGTGCAATAATTCATTATGTGACATCGTACATGAGAATTATGTCCTGGCGAAATGTCTTTTATAATATGACAAGCTACATAAATAATAACGAGGTCTCCAAAAAACTTCTGTTTTTTAGGCCATGAAAAGAGATAATTATGTACAGTAAAACTTTGTTAATCTAGAAAGAGGCTCTGCCGGGTTCCTGCAAAACAGTTACCTGAAGTGATGATGTTTCAATCTGAACATGGGGCTTGGGGCGGAGGGGGGGGGGGGGGTAGATAAGACTTTCAAAACAGGTATATAATTAAGAATGATGACGATTTACTTGCCATGTTTAATGAAGAATTGCACTCTATTGATAAGACCCAAAGCAGGAAATATTTGCTGGTGTAAGCTGCTCGCAAAACTTTTATAACTTGAGCATTTTACTTGTTTGAGTTATCGAAGTTTTGCTGTATCTAGTAAAATTCTTGAAAAAATATAGGGTTTGCAGTTTAAAAGAAAAATGTTTTAATTTTAGCTGCCAAAAAATAATTTAGGGTACGTGGCAAAGACTGAAACCACAATATTCAGTTTTGCCTGAAAGATATTCTGTGCAGATACGATACTTTGACGATGAACCATCGATACTTAAACTTTTACTTATTTTCTGCTTTGTCATGTTGTCTCTGAGGCTGCAGTGTTTCGTCAACAGTTTTTAATCAGTCATACCTATGTTTCTGAACGAGAAAAAGAGGAAGGAATAAAGATGTTGTCATGGTAACATGACATTTGTCATCGTTTAATGAGACATTTTATTCAGATATAGTAAATGTGATGCTTTAAATCACCCTGACGAACACAGGAAGAGTATGATTTAAACCCACAGAAAAATGCTTAACTAAACTCTTAAGATACATAATTTAATATCTAATTAGAAAAACTTTAATTATTCTTATCAGGTTGATATTTTTTGTAAGGCAGAATTTCCTTATAATATTTTTATCCTCTAACATTGAATGTCAATGTCGAGTCAACTCATTTATCATTTATTTACAATTTTTAAGTAGTTATACTTTCAGAAACATATTCAGGTACTTTTGACCTTCTAATACAAGAGTAACTGCCCTTGACTTAAATAAAATGACAAGACTTTTGTGAGTATTATTGTATCTGCATTTAGCAAAGGAAGATATAGTTTTACAACCAGCCCTGATCTCTGTCCGCATAATTTTATGGCATTGTTTATTATCTTCCTTTACTAATTTATTATGCCTGCCATCAAAGACGGAGGGATATACAATGATTTGCACATGTCTTGTCGGTTTGTCTGTCTCAGGTCTGTCCCTAGACCTAACTTTTTCCAATCAATAACTAGTGAATGATTTGGCCAAGGTTCTTCAAACTTCGTAGGTTGACAAGTGGATGACCCCTATTGATTTTGAGGTCAAAGGTCAAGATCACAGTGATTGTTTGAGACTGGAGAAAAAACATTTTTTTGACCTTACCTTTATATGAAAATTGCCAAATTGTCTCATGAGAGATTTAATAGAATTTTTTTATGAGTAAATCATTTGACCACAAAGTACATTACAAATAACAATATTTAGCAGTAGGCGGAATAAATTACAAATCTGTTTTTGATTTTAGATAATACTGGTATTAAACAAGTCATCATTTAGTAGACCCTTGGGTATATGACAATGGTATTCATTGCTAAGTATTCTAACTTAACAGTACATTTCTATGAATTCATAAATTATACATTTCTCTTGGAAATGAATTGTTATTGACTATATTAGACAATAACGAAAACAAATCACTGATGTCAAAGGCTTGTAAAATATAAACAACAATTGAATTCTAAGAATTTCGAAGCTGTATAAAATCCCATTTATTGAGGATCACAATAAGAATTGTTGGTCTGAAACAAAACATATTACTGATGAATGTTGCTTCATATATAACCACTCATGTATGCATAGAAAAACATTGATAGCTGCCTAATTATTTTCACTAATAAATCAAACTCCACACTTTGGTTACGAAATATACTCTGTTGAAAAAGAAAGTGCGCACTTAGGTTTTTGCTAATTTTATGTATTATTTTTAGCAGAAATATGTAGATGTTTTGTATCAAAATTTAGAGCAAATTATGCGAAATTTCATTTGCATTGATAGCACATTCAATTGATAGCAAAATGGTGTATAAAGGTAGTGTTTGAAATTTGAGACTGATATGTTTTATCGAAATAGAGATCTTTAATATAAAAACGTGCACACTTTCTTTCGTAACTGAGTATAGAAGCGTTTTTTTTCTGTAGCTTGATACGAAAGACTCCAATTTCTCATTGTGTTCATCAGTTTATAATTTTATATTTTTACCCGATTGTCTGTGGTTATTTTGGTGTCTAGACTTTACTTTGCTCTTTCATCTTTGGCTTTACATATCCGATAACAGCCATGCCTTCAATCAAATAGTGGTCATGTTACAGTCACATTCATCTGTCTGTGCATAAATGTATGGCCTGAACTATTTTTTGTTCAACTCTCCGCTTACTCTATAGGGAGGATTTTCTTCAAATTTTCCCAGGTGAGCAATCATATGATGTGAAAATTACTGTTCCGATATGAGCTATAACATCTCGAGATACAGGCGTCATGTTGTTTATTTCAGGTTGTTCAGGACGGATCGCCGGAACCAACATTCATTGTCTTGTGCTGTGGGCTTGTTGTCACCGGTCTATTGTTTCCACTAGTCATCGTGCAGAAATTCTACAGGAAGGCTCCGAGCATCATTGCTGCTGCATTATGGGCAGACATGTTACTAATAATAAATTGTTATACGGGCGTTATGCAAAAGACTTCGTGTAGTGATGACCTTCCGGCTGTATTCTTTGTAATTATAGTGCTTTATACGATGTTACCGTTACCGAAAAGGATTTCCGTACTGTTTGGTGTGTTAAGTATGACGCTACAGCTACTCATGGCGGGGTTTACGGCAGACCTAAACAGAGATAATCTAGTCTTCCAGGTAAGTTCCAATTAAACAAAAAATCTTTTTATCATTGTGCCCAAGTATTTTCCAGTGACACTTTTTAATCTTCAGAAATATTCTCCCAAGGGGGATGTCCTGAATGTTACCAAGGGGCTAATGTCCTCCTGTGCAAAATCATCAACGGGGAAAATGTCCTCGTGCAAAGTTGAGTCTTGGGGATAATGTCCTAGGGGATAATGTCCATTTACGGTCATCAATACAATGATATGATACAGCAAGATTATATGTATCAGCTCATTTGTAAAGGTGACCTTAATTATAACCCAGTAGCTGAAAACAGATGTAATAATGCTAATGATGGACTGCTAATTATATAGACCATATACTATAGAGTGAGAAAAACGTCTGGCAGCATGTGTTCAGGGGTGATTCTGGGGAAATCAACTTCTAGGGACATAATTATGTAAATAGTTGACAGTTTCCTTCCCAGGAGCAATGGCTGACCTATACATTATTAGTTATGCATGATATTGGCTTGGTCTTCTGGATGTGTACTCTGTTTGCATTGTATGTTGCTCTGGCTATTAGACACAATAACTTAAATTACTAAATTCAAACCATTTGATTGATTAAATATCAATTTCCATTGGGTAATTAATAATAAACTAATTAATATTCAACATGTAATAACTAACCCCTGTAGTGGATCTTATTACTGTAAGGGGAGGTAATTATAGACACCATTTGCTGATGACATCATCAGGTATATTCATGATGTCATATTGATGATTCAAACTTCAACGATCAAATCTACTCAGGTATGGATGCTATCAATTTTTAAGTTGAGATGTTAATATCATGTTAAGCAGTCCCTTGTGATAGCTTATTCGTTTTTGAAATGGAAAACAACAAGAACTATCATAAAATTGTTCCTCAATTAGGGCAATCTGCAGATATTCAAATGAGGTGAGAATGTCCATCTGCCATATTTGTTTACTATAGCAGTGCCTTCCGGGGGTGCCCAAAGTGAGAAAAAAATGCACAATCCTTTAGTCATATACATTAAACTATAATGCATATGGCAGGATAAGCCAATGAGAAAGCAAGAGTTTTGGTTGTGGTATTATAGAAATACTGCGGAGACAGACTGTACAAAAAACAACATAATTATAATATTATGTTCTTTTTGCAACATAATTTGATAAAGTGCATAATTATTTATTATCCCACATGCATATATAAATCATAAAACATTTGTCCAAATTCATGTAAACTTGCATATGTAATGAATTTGATATTATCCATCCTATAATTTCTTTATTTAAGTCAGTATTTATCTATGATTAACAAATTCTTCCAGGGAATTAACCTAAAATTAAGTAAACCATCAGATATTGATAATGTACAATGCCATGTTGAGTAATTTTAAGGGCTGGTTATGAATGCAATTATATTGTTGTTTTTGCATGAACAATAGTTTCATGATCTCCCCCACAATTTTTTTGGGGTTCATATATTTTTGGTATTGCGGTTTGTAGATCAGATAAAAAACTGCATATCAAGGGTTGACTGCAAAACTGTCATTAGTCTTTATTTATTTCCTATAAGTTATGACAGTTTTGTGGTCAACCCTCGAAATTAGTTTTCAGTATTAAAGAGTGTAGTTGTACCTTGTCTGTTGTATTTTCTCACTTTTTGAGGAATGATTTGTCTGTGTATAAGGCTTGCTGTTAGTGAGTGCTGTGTGTTATGGTGTTAAGGGATAACTTCACTTATTCTGTCTTTTATGGTATCTAAGAGGGCATTTCCAACTAAACCTGTCTTCGTTCCCATTGAAACAAACTGAAAATGATGATGAGGAAAAGAGTTTAAAATTTATCTTTATTGTAACGCACATTCGCTCTGTTTTGCTTTGCAAATTATTACAAAAGGAAATGACTACACATAGACATGCATGATAATGATTGCAGACACACCCCAAAGCACAAAACAAAATGCACATTTAAGTGTCACATCAAAGCACTGAGTTACAGAAATACAGGCCTATTAGTTATATGATGAAAGAACTTAGACTTACTTCATCTATTCATTAAATTGTTATAATCATGTTGATAAAAGCTTTTTCTTGTTTCATCTTTTCAGCTGTTCTCAAATCTAGTGCTTTTGTCTGGTGCAAACATGATAGGCAATTACCACAAATATCTAACTGATATTACCCATAGACACACATTCCTAGAGGCAAGAAAATCCATAGAATCCATGGTCAAATTGGAGAAAGAAAAGAAAGAACAGGTAGGGTGAAGTTGTATACCCTTGTGGTACACCTCCTGGCAACTGAAAGCAGAATGCTTGATGATTATACACAGTACACAGTATTTAACTCTTACTCTAACTTGAAGACACAAGTGGTCTGTTGTTATAAGTTATGCTGTTGTCTTTTATAACAAACTACTTTGGATCCTTAAAATTTTTCCATATAAGGAGTCTTTTTTCATATAAATGGTTCATCAATATAATGTACCTAGTCATCTGCCAAATTTGTTCCTTGATACAGAGATTCACATGCTTATAATGAATTTCTGAAAGGAAATGACCCCACTATAACAAAAAATTGGTTTTAACCATGGGGTTGGCATTATCAATATAAGAGAGCCAGGATTGGTTTGTAAATTAAACTACTGTAAGTTGAAAACTGACCTTTGAATATTCGGAAACTTGTATTAAGTCGATTAAGAAAATGTTAAAGTCCCAAATCTTACGTCCTCTATCTTCTATATTACAAAACTTTGACCATTTAATGAGTATTTAATAACTTTCTCCAAATTCCAAATATCGGACGATTTTTTAGTAAATTTTACACCTTATCTCAGTATCAAATTGTCTTCGAAAAAAAGATTCGGACACTAGCTTAAACACTCAGATCATAAATTAATTGGCTCCACGCAAAATGATTGAAAACCCATTGTTATTACACATATTAGGCTATAGTTATTTGAAACGTGTTAAGAATCACAACCTGTCAATCAACAGGATTAAGAATGTAACATAACACTGTAATTATGTAAATAAAAATATCAATACCAGCCAAAGGATCGTTCGGAAAAGTGTTAGGTGAGTGAATAATTGACAAGTGGATTAATCCTTACCGTAAAATAAGTGTATCATTTATGAAAGAAAGAATGCTCCAGATACAGTCCAGGGAGGGGGTGGTAATTTTTCAAATAGTTATCCAATAGGACCGGATTAAAATAATTTGTGCAAGGTTTTATCGTGTGCTTCCTAAAACCAACCTGTAGTCAGGAAATTGTGGGAGGAGCCATTGTTATAAATAGTTTTGTAAAATTGCCATATAAAATTAACATCCAAATAATTAATGTTGAGCAAAAAAAGTCTTGAAGTTTAGTATGTATGCTTATTTTCCCCAAAAAAAGTTTATTTTTGAACATTGTTTGAGAAACAAAAAGTGTCCAGGTACTATTAAAACCATTTGTGCAAGCAATATGTGAAACAAGCGTTTTATGCTTTACAAAATTCACTTGTATTCTTTAAAACCTAAGGACCTTTTAATCAATGAAGAATACTTTTGCCTTAAGTGTCTCGCCATTATCGGTACTCCCAAACTTGATACTAAACATGCTTATAAGAATTTCCAAGAAATGATCTCACTATAACAAAAAAATTGTTTTAACAGGTTTGGCATTTCATTATAAAGGTTTAGATTGGTTTGGATAACATATTTTCTTATAATATCTTGCATTGTCTCAACAAATACTTGTAGTGACTAGTGCACTTGAATATTAAATGCAAAGTGAAGTTCTCAAGTTTCTTCAAGTTTATATGTGTGGTGTAAACATGTAACATATACAGTAAAGTTCCTGTATTGAGACCACCCTTCGGACCAGTGAAAAGTGGTCTTATTGATGAATCCGTCTTATAAGAGAGACCTTTTTACTGAGGCATTTGGTTGTGAAATGTCTGGTCTTAATATCGGAACTTTACTGTATTATATTCTTACTTTACAGGAAGAGTTATTGACCAGTTGTATACCCAAGGATTTGATGAACTCCATGAAGGAGGACCTAACTAAGAAAATGATGAGTAAAATTCCAAAAATAACACCCTTCCATGACCTCTATGTTAAACATCATAGCAATGTCAGGTAAGTGTTTTTCATTAAGTAACTGACATGTCTAGAATACAGTGCAGCCTCAGTCAGGAAGCCAGCCAGGGAATATAAGAGAGACCATTTTAAGCAAGTGGTTGTTTAGAAATGTACAGTCAAACCTGTAAAGGAATGCATAAATTTGCAGTTTCATGGTGGCCACTAAACAGACATGTATTTATTATAAAAGATGCAAAAGTGATACACTCATAATTGGTTGGTTTAAAAAGATGTCTTCTTAATTGAGGTAGTGGTTAACACAGGTTCAAGAGTACATACAGTCCATTGGATGCCCACTATGGACAGGGAAGACTGTATATACTTTAAATCTAACTGGTAGGGTCGTCATAATAGTAATACTTAGGGCAGGTTGGTGATGAATACAGGTGAGGTCCACCTCTGTGGTGGAGTGGTTAGTCACCAACTTGAAATTGCTAAAACCTCTCATAGATCGAGAGTCATGGGTTCAAACACTTCTACCAACCATGGCTCTTTACGTGAGAAAGTTGGCAGTTTCTTATGGAGGATAGGAGTCTAGTACTGGTTCTTCCCAGTAACGATGGTTAGGTTAACTGAAGGCCTGTTAAATGTCCAAAATATGGTTGGAACGGGCGTAAAACTCATAGAACAACAACTACATCTACAGGTGATCACTTTCAAGTTCTAATGTACTCAGTCACTCAAAGACCAGTATGTTGAAAGTGATGTAAAAAACCTGGATTGCTGCAGTGCTTCAAACACGTAACCTACGTAAATAATTGTCAGTCCTTCAGTTTAGATAGTACTAGCTATTTCTAATTATTCACAGGCATTGGGAGGTAGCTGAAAATGTACTGACTTACTAGCAAACAGTTCCGATCATGAAAAAACTGCACTGAATGATATGAAGGCTGATCATGATCTACACTAGTCATAAATGCAAAAATCACTCGCCAACTACATCATAAAGAGTATACATTAGTCTAGCAGAATTTGGATATGTTTCCACCATCTTTATAATTAAGGAGATTAATAGGTGTTTTAGCTTGGAAGACATTTGTCTGGAAAACGCAAATGATCTTTATGCAATTACTGAACATTTTGAAATATCCGCAGTTTTATAATTTTTGCTACTTTCACAAATTTTCCATTTCACTAATTAAAAAAGTTAGCACAAGATTCATTTCGAAAATGTTTTTAATTAGAAAATTCTCGTTTCGCAAATCTCAAACTTACAGATAAATGCGTCTGCTTTCAAATTGCAAATTTTAAGTCACTCAGAAATTACCCAGTTTACACTAGCTGTAATCAATAGCAGACCTGTGATTGAGGCTGACTGCTTGTTAAGCAAAGAGTCTTTAGTTTAATGACAGGTTCTTCCGTCAATTAGTGGTCTTTGACCTGGCACATCAAATGACAGTTTTTTCCCATTAATTAGTGGTCTTTGACCTGGTGCATCCGTAACAAGAGAGAAAGTCATAAATTATTTGATGGAATTGAGGTTAGAAACTATTTAGGACAGCCAGTAGGTTAGGTTATGTTTTATATGCTACAAGTTTAATGGCCCCGCCTGCATGGTCAAGTGGTTAAAGTTGGTAACTTAAAATCAATTAAAATGATGCTGATGATGCGATAATCTCATAATCATGCCCCTTTGCTGATGCTGGAGTATTTATAACCAAAGAATCCATTCAAACCTTTTCCATATGCATTTACTTGTATAGGTTTGTTCAGTTTGGATTGGTATTGAAATCACTTGATTGACACCTGACGTCATGTTAATTAACCTCCCTCTGACTGACAGTCATGTGCTCAAACCCCGAAGCTTTAGTAACAAAGTTGGCAGCTTCTAACAGAGGATGGTGGTTTGCTACTGGTCCTTCACATGAATGATGCTTAGGTAAAGTGCACGTCTGTAAGAAACTGAAATACTGTTGACACAGGGTTTTTTTTTATTTCTGAGGAAAAAGGTTGGGACTTTAGTTGATAAAGATCAGCATGAAGAGAAGAGAGTACAGTCCAGCCTCTCCAAACGACACCTCCCTAGAGCAACACCCTCCCTAAAAAGACACACATTTTCTTTCCTGTTGCATCAAATATGTAAGGAATTGACCTCTCCAGAACAACATTTCATTTCTGTGTTCTTAAGTGTGTTGGCTTCTGAGAGGTTGCACTGTATTAATTAACTTTGTATCGAAAAGAGACCACCTAAGTTTCTTTCGGTCAATGGTCTTTGTTCACAGGTTAGACTGTAACTAAAAGTTGATACTGAGAAACATATTTGTGATGTTTGTAATGTTTTAATGTCATTTCAGTTTTATTGGATTGAGAGTCAAAATGTTATTACTTCAATGTCATATTACTTTAAGCACTTAATGTTACATTTGACTTGCAATTAACACCATTTTTAACAGTAAGTATCAGTTAAATTTTAATAAATTGTTAGGAAAACAGTTAAGTCAGTAGTACTTTGATATTTTGCTATTGACTGATCACATAATGATATTATGTACAATAGGGTAAGTTATCGTAAATTGGGTCATATTCGCAATGGTTTAATATCCGCTATTTTGGCGAATTTCCCACTTCACTTTTTGAAAAAATCTCTCAAAAGATTCATTTCACATAGATTTACTATTAGAGAATTCTCCTTTCGCTAACGTAAAATTTGTGAATACAATGTAAGTCCGTCTGCTAACTAATCGCGAAATTTATATCACGCGAAACTTACTCAGTTTACAGTAACTGAGGAAAAAGCTATAAATTTGTATGGGACATTACCTCTAATGGATAATACACCTTTAGATATTAACTAAACACAATCCCAGACTTAAAAATTGAGCCGAAAATCACAAGATGTTGTTTCACAAGATGTTTCTTAAGAGCTCCAGATGGCAGTTACGAAAAAAGAAAATTTTCAATCAAGAAAACAATGCATACGTCAGGGCATGATATGATAAGGAAAGTTTTCTAACAAAAGAAACAATAAAAGTGTGTTTTGCTTACTTTATGTGAAAATATCACCCCGTGCTAACGGGTTGGGCTCTTTGGTATATCAATATTTTTAACTCGCATCAAATCAGCTGACCCGTAGGGGGGTGTAGTAGGTTAAGGCCCTGTAAATTTTTGTAATGCGCAAAGATCTGAGTTCAAAACCTGCCGGGGTAAATATTTTTTTCTACCTTTATTTTTAGCTCTTACACAAAGAAAATAATCTTTGCTGACAAATAATAATATGATTTTACCAAAATTTTAAAATTTACTAAGAATTTGGAGTGCAGTCGCTTTAACAATAAATAATAAAAATCAATAAATGATTTTATATTTTTTTCAGTATATTGTATGCCGATATTGTGAATTTCACGCCTCTTGCAGCGGAGTGCACTGCCCCTGAACTCGTGAAGATGTTGAATGAGCTGTTTGGACGATTCGATCAACTTGCAGAGGTTTGAATTTTCATGATTAAATTTGAGCCTGTTTGTGCAAAAACCAGCGTGAGGCTGCAGTGCTATGGGGCCAGGTCTGAATCCATACTGTTCCCTTATCTATTGCAGATAACCTCCCAGTACTGATAACTATATAGTGATGGAAATAAGTCGCCTCCAGTAAAGATAAAACTTACATTCATTTATTTTTCATAATATCTATGAACATATTGTATGATGATCTTAAACATGAAAATGGTGTTTTTTTTATGCACCTGATGCAAAGGCAGGATGGCTTGCCGCCAGTAACGAAAGAGCAAAGTGCTTGTTTATTTGCAAGCAACTTTAGAAAATGCTGTGTCATTTATAAAATGTAAATGTAGATTCAAAGAACCTTTCAGTTGTGAAACACGATCATTTGCTCTTATTACACATTGTCATGTTGAATCACCCAGTGTTTTTGCCTGTAAGATCTTAACAGTTCAGTCTTTAAGAAGCATTCTATTATCAGTAGATGTTTGAAATCTCTGATCACAGAATTGAAAAAAGTTTTCCTATCTCATCCTTTCATGCACAAATCTCATCCAATCATGAATAAATCTCATCCTATCATGCACAAATCTCATCTTATCATGCACAAATCTCATCCTATCATGCACAAATCTCATCTGATCATGAATAAATCTCATCCTATCATGCACAAATCTCATCCTATCATGCACAAATCTCATCCTATCATGAATAAATCTCATCCTATCATGCACAAATCTCATCTGATCATGCACAAATCTGAAAAAAACAACATTGATGAGATTGATTTTAAACTGGATTTAAAGAATCAGGGTACATAACTCTGGACTGAACTTAATACCAATTTCACCAGTTCTTGCCAAAATGAGTAAAGTAGTGGACTTCAGAATCTGGTATTTTAACTAACAACCCCAATTAAGCTATGACTTTTTTTCTAGCATTTAGCATTACCATTTGTTTAATGGATAGTTTTTATACCATGTAAAATCAAGTTACAACAATAGCTGTTACTTTGCAGTTATCAAAATACAAAATATTTTGGAAAAAATCTTGTGAGTTTGATATTTTACTCCTATATTTTTCATGAAATACCATGTATAAAAAACTTAAAAGAACTAATCACCGAAATCAAATCTTAGAACATTCTAATTTGTGTTAAGCAGCCAGTAAATACAGTCAAACCTGTGTTAAAGACCATCTCCAAATAAAGAACACACTGTGAATAATGACCAGCATTGAAAAACAATGCACTGTGCATTTAATGTGGAAACACCTGTAAAGAAAGACCACCTGTGAACAAAGACCATTTAAGCTGCTACCACTCAGTGGTCTTTGTTTACAGGTTTGTGGTCTTTGTTCATAGGTTCGACTGTACAACTACAGTGAAACCTTTCTCAAGGGAAACATGACCAGTGGAGACACATCAGTGATGGCAGCATAAGGCAGATGTCTGCTTGATTGAGGTGACCTCTGACACAGGTTTATCTGTAATAACCTTCTAACACAGGTGGCTGATAAATACAAATGACTGTGTTCATTTTAAATTCGACTGTATAATATCATATGTGCAATACCGGCTGCCTAAAGTCAGGTGGCAGCGTAATCCAGGTGACTGTCTGCAAAGTCTTACTCTATTTGACTTTATCAAATAATTGTTGTAAAGTTGTTGTTGTTTTCCATGTCTTGCAGAAGAACAATTGTATGAGAATCAAGATTTTAGGAGATTGTTACTACTGCGTATCTGGTCTGCCAACGCCAACAGAAAAACATGCCATCAACTGTGTTAAAATGGGCCTGAAAATGATAGAGGCTATCAGGTAATTTACAGCTATGTTGTAATGTTAAACCTTTGAATTTTACTGATGTTCCTTCGTTTTTTTTTAAGTCTAGGCAGATTTATTTGTTTGATTATTTTAATTTGGAAGTATCTTATCCTAATCCAATGGAAAGGTCTGATTATTTAAGATTTTGTCATGTTACATTCTACTTGAGGATTCATGTTGTACCAGTTGAAGATTCATTAAATTTAAATGACGATTCATTATCATGGGCTTGTTGAAGATTTATCAAATTGTATCAAAGAACATATAAATGAAGTTTGAAAATTCTGTGGGATTGACCTTTGAGGAATGTAGGATTTATCATGTTAGATTTTGCTGTGAAGCCATCATGTTAGATCAGTTGAAGATTCATTAAAATGCTTTTGAGGATTCATAATGCAATTTTTGAAGATTTATCAATCTGTGTCAATGAAAATAAGGATTTAATATAATATTGAATCAACTTTTCAGGAATGTAAGGGAAGCTACTGGTGTAGAGGTGGATATGAGAATTGGGGTTCATTCAGGTACTGTACTGTGTGGTGTCCTCGGTCTCAAGAAATGGCAGTTTGATGTCTGGTCAGATGATGTTACGATAGCCAATCACATGGAGTCAGGAGGGGTGCCTGGGTAGGTGCTATTCTGGTTTTACCGACGGCTATTTTTACTAGCATTTTGAAATTTAGGAGTGCCTGAGGAAATGTTACAAATTATTTACAAAACAAATTTTTGTGCCATGGATAGGCAAAATGTCTTCCTCACTTCTATTAATTCTAACCAATAATAACCAATGTCCTTAGTACTGATTACAGTAGTTTGTTTAGGTATTAAAATTCAAACAAATTAAACCCAAGGGAAAGTTAGCCGCTACAGGAATAAGTTCAGTAAAATTGTGATCCAAATTGAAAAAAAGGAAGATCCATGTTAGAAATTCGGCCAGATAAGGATTAATTGCCGAAGATACTCTCGGTCGTGTGTTACATTCTGCATTTGCTTTTTATATTCAGACGTGTTCACATCTCCAAGGCAACTCTTTCATATCTTAGAGAGGAGTTTCAAGTGGAGCCTGGAGAGGGATGCAAACGGGACTCCTTACTGAAGAGCAGGGATATAACCACCTTTCTCATAGTACCTGTGGAAAAAAGGGTAAGACTGGCGATCATAAAGTTATGATGTCTGCGGAAAGTGTGTGATCTAGTGAATATGTAATGTTCAGTGAATCCTTTCTTGTCATATGCATCTAGATAAATACTAAGGCTGTCACACTTACAGAATTTTGTACATTAGAATTATATATGGTTAATTGGATAATATTTGCGATGATCTAATTTTTGCTATTTTCGCAAATTTCCCACTTCAGAAATTTTAATATCCCGCGAAATATTCATTTCACATAAGTTTAACTATAAGAGAATTCTCCATTCGAGAATAAGTCTGTGTTCTCACAAATCATGAAATTTTCCCAATTTACAGTAAGGCAACATTTCAGGAGAAAACGTAAGAACATGACACCAACTTTTTTAATTGTACTTGATTTACTTTACAGACAAGCCATGAAAATAACATAGAATGTACAACCAAAGAATCTCAGGTGGCTTTGGTAGTAATGAAAAAGCATATACTTGCTATTAGATCAATTTTAGAAAACTCAAAAGAATTTTAACAAATAGTTTAATATCTTTCAGTGTCTTGATAGTGTACATGCTACCACAAATGTTCTGGCAGTGAACAAAACTGCTTGGCTTATATATGTTTGTGTGACAGCCCTAATACATGTAAATGTGACAGCCCTAATTGATACTGATAGCAAAGACCTGATTTTGATTTTCACATAGCGGGGCTCATTTAGCAAAATGTATGATGAAATAAATGGAACTTTCTAATGTGTGAAATAGTGATAAATTTCTATTCATTACTAAAATGTATAGTAATAAAAAAATGGTAGACATTAGTTTGCCAGACAAGTGTATCATTTTTCATTTAGAAATTGTGCTGAGTTTTACCGGACACACAAAACTTGTGATACTAATTAGTATAAGATGCTTAAACACAGTTCATTACTCACTTTAACTAGTGTAAAGTTCACCTGAGTGAATCATGCGATTCACAAAATTCATTGTTATGACTTACCTTGACATGTGTTAATGAAAAGTGTCAATGAATTTATGATAAATTCAAGTGATAAGTTCAGCCATTTGTACAAGAGACAATGTTAAAATGCAAAGTCAAAATACGCTGACTCATTGCAGGTCGCAATGGCGATAAAATTTACTTACTGTTACATATGATAACGTCTTTTCTAAAGCTCAGATTAAAATTCTGTTAAGTTTTGTTGATTGATATTTCAGTAGCTTAACAAACTGTAATATTCTGTTAATTTTAGAAAAAGAAAGTTAGAATCAATGTTGAACATGTTGAATCGGTGAGCTAAATATTTCTGCTTGCATAATTATAATGATTACTTTTGAATACTTTTTTATTCTAACTGCTTCAAATCTTTGACTGCGCCCTCTTGCATGTAGTAGATAAGATATTGTGGAATGTTACATCTTGATACAGCATTTTGAACAACTACATTTTCAGCCTTGTTTGAAGTCTGTTTTAGTTCAGGCCCCGCCTTTTTCAAATGGCAAAATTTGGAACTTGTGCTATAAGATTGAGTTTAAATTCTTATTTCTTATATTCAAAACATTATATTCTTAATCTACATGCGGAAATCGTATCCTTTTACATATTGTAGATTATTGTTGTATGAGTTTAACCCATTTTAACCATATTTCAGTCATATTTACAGACATATTTTGGAAGAACCAGTACTAAGTCTTGTCAAATATCTTCCATAAGAAACTGCCAACTTTCTCGCATAAAGAGACATGGTTGGTAGCAGGGCTCAAACCCATGACCCTCAGTCTATGAGAAGTTACATTGTTTTCATGTTAACGACTCTAAGCGCTCAACCATGGAGGCGGTCTTAATATTTTGTAACTGTATAACTGTAAATCCTACTTGCATTTTGTTTCTAAATTTTCTGGGTTAATGTTCTGTTGATCGATTTGTTCTTCTTCATTACTATCTTATTTTCACTGAATAGACTGACTTTTATGTAGAAAACTTTTTTTCTTTCATCTTATCTTTTTAACAAATCTTATATATTTTGAATGTGAAATGTGCTGCTGACCTGTAAGTGCTATATGGAACAATGTTGGACAAGGTGGGGAGGGAAGGGGATTGCAACTTGAATTAGTTCTACGGTCATTTTTAAAACGTGCATTAAATGAAGGGCTATGTAACAGAAGAAAACTGTGATTTGAATTCATAAAATCAATGGAACTTATTCTTATCATATTTTCATCTTTATCTTAAATCAAGAGGGTATAAGTTCTTTTTAATATTGTTCCGTGCATCTTTCAGAATTATAATGAATGTGGCATTGCATTATTTTGCTACCATGGAGGTGTTCATTTACAAACTTTTATCACTTTGACAGGAATAATTCATGACATTATAGTATTATTATGTAAAAAAAAAATGTAAAAACTGAAGAAAATTTTTTTTTACTTTTACTAGGGAAGGAAACTTGATTTAAGTGAATGGACATAAGTTGTGTGATTGACTATTTTTCATCTCTTATTATACATATTTTTTCACATTCAGATGGAGGGCAAGCCGATAAGGTCACGTTTCCAGAGCAACACACGAGCCTCTGTCAGGGTGTCGCAGTATTTGGAAAGCTGGGGAATTGACAAGCCATTCTCAAATCTTCAAGTGAGCAACATGGCAACCAAGCTTCTCAGCGTCACTGTAAGTCTATTTTAAGTATAGTCTATTTTTAGTATATTACTGTAAGTCTATTTTTAGTATGTTGAGGGTGAAGCATAAAATAGTTGTAACTTCAGTGAAATATAGAAGGACTTGTGGCTGTTTTGCGCTGAAATCTAGATTATCCAGTAGGGTGAACCAAGTTATTTTTGCTGGAGTTAAGTTTTGCAAATATTTCACACATTTTTGGAGGCTTTTGTGCAAAAATGGGTAGTGGCATAACTGTGTTGAATGCAGTTCACAGTTGATACTCTTTGGAGGTACATGATCTGTAAAAGTTTGCAAAAAGTAATTGCAAAGGGAATACAAAAACTTGGTTTTCACTACTTTGATATCGTTTTCTGGCATGTTTTTATTTTATTTCCAGATAAGGTCTTTAGGTTATGCATGATTCCTTCTTACCAGTATTGTAAATGTAGAAGTTTTTGTTTACTGGTAGTATTAGATTTGTAAAAGTAAAGAAAAAGCTCACACATTAGTGGACTTTGGGGCACTCCCAGTTTAGCGGACCCCGAAAGCATAACATTATGATGTCAAGTAATATGGAGGCTGTTGCTCCCACACCCCCACTCATAATACTTTGGGCTGCTGCCCACAAAGCCCCGTTTGTTCATTTTAAAAGACAACTGATCCAAAACCTACCTTAAAACTATAATAGTCCTAATCAATGGGAACTGCTAAACTGGAATGTACCCCAGACTTTGAGTACTATTCCAAAGTAATATAGCATTGTGAGGGTTACTGTATAGTACCTTAGTACCTGCCTGTTCCTAGTGTTGCAGTAATTGTTGTAGTATAATGGTATTTTTATTTTGTCTCAGCATTTTTTTGTCACAAACTCTTGAAATACTTACAGAGAATGACAGAGTTTAATGTGTTTATTATTCTTATTTCACATCAAACTGATCACTGTAGCTCAGTATGTCTCATTTTCTTGTATACCAAGTTCACCATGTCTTTATACATGTATAAAAAGTTATTCGTTATAAAATTCTAAAAATGTTCTGCAAATGATGAAATGTTTATGTAAATAAATAACTCTTTTTGCTTGTTTGTGCTATATACTTAAGAAGTAGTGTAGCTATGGTTACTTGTTCATGACTTTTTCAAGGTGAAGGTCATTGGTTTTGATTATTCTTCACCAGGAAGCCATTTATGTTGCAAAGTTAATTGCTGGTTTGGCTTTTATATTGCAGTTATCCATGACTTTTACTAGGTCAAGGTCATTGGTTTGGCTATGCTTCAGTCAACCATGACTTACAAGGTCAAGGTCATTGGTTTTGCTATTATACTGCAGTCTGCCATGACTTACAAGGTCAATGTCACTAGTTTGGCTTTTATATTACAGTCAACCATGACTTTTAGAAGGTCAAGGTTATTGGTTTGGCTTTTATATTGCAGTCAACCAGGACTTTTACAAGGTCAAGGTCATTGGTTTGGCTTTTATATTGCAGTCAACCAGGACTTTTACTAGGTCAAAGTCATAGTTTTCAGCCTTCTTAGTTCCTTCCATGATTTCTCACTTTTTGTTTGAACAGCATGTTTTTTGTTACAATGGTTTATAATTTGTTCCTTAACTCTTTCAGCTTATCAAAGTAAGTTGTTGAACCATTTAATTGAATCAATCAATGCTAACCAGAGTTTTACCTTAAAATGTCTTTGCAAAATAAGATTAGTACAGATATGGGAGATTATTTTGTGTCACAACTCATTTATTTCACCTAAAATGTTATTTAACATAAAAATGACATCTAAAACTTGCAAAAGTACTAAAATAGCACAAAAATAGGAAAATATATTTGCAAATTCAATCATTTTCTCATTTATTTTATTTAATCATTTATTTATAAAAAAAAATTCTATGAGTTTATTGAAGTGGTTCATGCAAAGACATTTAAGTTATGTGTGCTTTTAACATTGTGTGTATTAATAATGCTATTAATTACATTTTTTCAGTGTCTGGCACCCCGTTTTGTTAATTCAAACATTTCTATTTTTACTCTATTTAAACATTTACCTAACTTGCTACTGAGTATATTAAAAATCATGTGTGCTTTTAACATTGTGTCTACTAAAATATTAGTAATTCCATATTTCCAAATCTAACAATTAGCGCTTAACAAACCAGAAAAATGTATTTTCAGTTATTAAAACATGGTGCACATTTTGCCTCTGACAGTATTTTAATGTTTTATTGCTTTCTAAAATGGTACAGGTGTGGGTGTATTCTAATATGTAAAAATTCATATAATCGTGAATTTTATTAAATCACCTATGTGAGCTAATGGGTTTTAGACGTGTATACACTTTGTATCTGCACAATTACGAAAAGAAATGTGTGTTTCCAGTCTCGTTGTCGCAAACTTTCAGGACGATTGGCAGTTTCTTAAATTTTATTTTGCCTTAAAGAATTGGTCTTTCTGGTCATTTTCTCATAAAAATAGATAGAGGTCGGCAGTAAAAAGTTTGAGGTCAGTTGGGAGAATGGAAACCAACATTTTTTTTTTTTGGCCTTAGTTGGCGTTCAATGTGTGGAACAGAGGCTTACTGTGCCAGTTAACCTTTGATAATTATGCCCCCCTCGGGGAGTTGTTTGCCCTGTCCGTCGTCGTCCGTCCGTCAGTTCCGTCCGATTCTGTTTCCGGACGTACTAGAGTTCCTTGACCTACAGCTCCAAACTTCATAGGATGAATGGTCTTTTGAGCAGATGACCCTATTGTTTTTGGGGTCAGTAGTTCAAAGGTCAAGGCACAGGACCGTTGGTCAATTCTCGTTCCGGATGATAACTAGAGTCCTTTGACCTACAGCCCTCAAACTTCATAGGATGATTGGTCTTTAGAGCGAGATCCCTATTGTTTTTGGGGTCAGTAGGTCAAAGGTCAAGGTCACACTGACCGTTGGTCAATTTCTCGTTTCCGGATGATAACTAGACCTCAAACTTCATAGGATGATTGGTCTTATAGAGCAGATGATCCCTATTGTTTTTGGGGTCAGTAGGTCAAAGGTCAAGGTCTCGTTTCCGGATGATAACTAGAGTTCCTTTTGACCTACAGCCCTCAAACTTCATAGGATGATTGGTCTTATAGAGCTGATGATCCCTATTGTTTTTGGGGTCAGTAGGTCAAAGGTCAAGGTCATACTGACCGTTTGTCAATTTCGTCCGGATGATAACTAGAGTTCCTTTAGACCTACAGACCTCAAACTTCATAGGATGATTGGTCTTATTGAGCAGATGATCCCTATTGTTTTTGGGGTCAGTAGTTCAAAGGTCAAGGTCACAGTGACCGTTGGTCAATTTCTCGTTATAATTTGGGGTCACTAACTCAAAGGTCAAGGTCATAAGGGGGGAGACAAGTTTTTTTGTGAAAAACAATCTCTAGTTTCCTTCTGTTTGTAACATGCTATTTAAAGAGCAAGAAGCCCGTGATGAAAGACAAGGTGATTACAGCCTCTTTTGTAATTACAATTTACACTGCTAGCTTTAAAAGGATGTGATGGTGTACAGGTTAAGGTGTTTGCCACTCATTCTGGAGGTTGCGAGTTTGAGCCCCACTGGGGTCACAACCACACCTCATATGACACCAGTACTGGTTTTTCTAGGAAGCGGACTCGAGAGTGACTCGATAAGCTGAAAGCTTTTTTACAATCAAGCTAAAATAAATTAGTATAAACTATAAACTACATAATGTACACTGCTAGCTAAGGGTTGTTTCTGTCTGTTAGTTTATACAAATTTATTTTAGTTCCATTATCATGAAGAAAAATAGTTTGTTGAAACTTTCTCAAACACTCATTCTAGATGTAACCGCACTCGTGTGAGAGAGGGTGCGACTTTTTCGTCACTGCTACCTGGTATGGGTGCACTGAGGCACATGTAGCATAAGTGTCTATGCCCAAGCACACTACCTGTGATTTGAACCCGGTACCTCCCATTCCAGAGGCAAATGCCCTTACCACTAATCTATCTGCCTTTTTCAACCAATGCTGACAGTGATGCTCCTGAACATTAGTATAGTCTAATCATGATCTGCATTGTTAACTATTCAGTCAGTACATTTTCAGTGGGCAACTCTTATAGACAATTTATTGTACTACCCAAAAAGCAGTTTTGTGATTTAGCAGGGTATGGTAAAATTTATAAAGGTTATGATATTTTATGATGATTTAAGAAGAATAATTTGGTCTTAGATTTGTTTTTTCTGGTTTGCACAGTCTCATGAAAATTTTGCACAGAGATTAGATGATTCATGATGAATAATTTGGTTTTAGATTTGTCTTTTCTGCTTTGCACAGTTTCATGAAAATTTTGCACAGAGATTTGCTAGGTGTTGTGCTTTTATTGTTTGCTTTAATAGTCAACTGATTATGAATACATGTATAATCGTGAAAAATCCTTCGCCCTGAACTGGATTCGAACTCAGGACCTCCAGTATGTTAAGCAAACAGTCTACAAGGTTGTCATAAAAGCTAGCTCAATGGCAAGGAAGTACAAGTGGCATATTATACCTCTACTACACATGTAATTATTTGTAACTTAAAAATGCAGGATTCAGTACTTAAACTTTCCACCAGTGAATGTAAGAGATAAGTATGTTTTCAGTGACCCAAACATCCCCACAGAAGTACAGTGTAACAATTAACTCCTGTATCTAGCCAGATAAAAACAATTTTTCCCAATACCTTAAACCAGACCAATTATATACCGCTTCTTAATACTTTACACCCAGTATGCGTTTTCAGAAATTCTTTAGAACCAGAAGCCAGAAAAGTCCAAGTTACCTTATGCTACCTGTCTGAACATATTAAATTCCTACCCAGTACCTACATCCTGAAGGTGATAGTTCACCAACGGATGAGCTTCTACCCAAATGGTTTTAGTTGCCCAATTAGCTTTAAGCCAGAAACCAAGATTCAGCTTTAAAAATTCATTTTACCTTCTTTTTTTCTTAATTTTTTGTGCAGTCATTATTATTTTTCCATGAAATTTGGTTATGTAAAATTTAAAGTTATATTCATAAGGTTTAGATGTTTTGTAAATCTTTGATACACTTTTGTATAAAATGCTATTACAGTTAAATATTGGGTAATTTTGTATTTCTTTTGAAAATGATTTTCCATAATTATGTCTTCTGGTTGTTTTTCAGAATTTGGCATTTTTAGACTCTTCATTAGCAATAAACCCTGCAGGCTCAGGAAAGCAAAGTCAAAGGTAATCTGCACAATTCTTATGATTTTATAGGATATCTGACTCCTGATTGGTCAGATTTGAAAAATTTTAATAAACTCAATTTAAGCCAATAAAAAAACAGAGATTTGGTGACATATCTGGCTTTTGATTGGTCAGGTGTGAAAATGAATTCAACTTCAGCCAATCAGAATCATGGATTTTGGCAACATCTCTAATTTTTGATTGGTACGTTTTGGAAATGAGCTCACTTTCAGCCAATCAGTCTCTAGAGATTTGGTAATCTCTTAACATTGGACATAAAAGTCCTATACTGTGCATGGCTTTTATATAGCTCAGTTGATAGGTTTTTGAAAGCATGTCTGAAAGCACGTTATTGTGTTTGTTTCATTCATTTAATGTTCAATGGAAAAGAAAAAAGAAAGTACACAAGAACCTTCCATATAGTCGTTTGTATTATTTTACATATTACTTTTGTTACTGTTTGACCTTATATAAATACCAATGGATGGCATTTTTGGTTATTGCAAGGTTGATATGTACATTACTACATTTCATTTTACAGTAGTGCAGCCTCTCTGACAAAACATTTCAACAATGAAGTCAACAAAACTCTAGCAAGAAAGTCACAAGATCTTGGCTTTACAAGGTAATCATATAATTAGCATATATTCTTTGTCTAATCATGTTGCCTCACTAAAAGCGAGACATAGATTAGCATCACAATCTGTCCGTCTGTTCAAATGAATAAGGCACATAATTGAAAAATGGTGCAAGGTAGTGTTATGGTTCTTGTTTAGTTCACTTTCTCTCGATGCCTTGTATTACTGAGGGAAATATCTTCAGTACTTTGGAGTAATTCCATGGATAAGAAAATTCATTAAAGATAAATAATGCAATTACTAGGAAAAATAGAGTTACTGATGGATAAATGGACAAAAGGACCAACAAAGCTGTAACTTCTTGCTCTACCTTTTGAGAGCGTACATTTAAAAGTCTGCATCTTTCAAAGTGAAAACCTAATTAAGTTAATACTGTAAACAAAGTCATTATACAAAGTTGACAACATTTCTAAAGGTTGACAATATGCACTGTTTACCTCAAGGGATTCAATTATTATGCCTCATTTATGCAGTGATGTAGGTAAGGGCAATAGTTAGGGACGAACTTCTCTGGTAGCGAAACAGACAAGTTTCAGATATACCAGTATCTAGAAAGATGTTTTAACTATGCCATAATATTTATATTCATAAGACACACAGACTTTACAAGAGTAGAAGTTATGTAAATGGATGCATAAATAGATCATCCCTGCATGAATTTAACATATGTATGGTAGTTAAACAACACAAAAATAGTTCTGAACCTGCTAAATACCATCCATGTGTGTAATATGTGACATTTTTATGCGGGTGAATGGCCTCATTATATACATTCGCCTGAATTTAAAAGCGCATGAAGTTAAAAGGTTTCAAAAGTGCTTATATCTTAAATGTAAATATTTTTATTCTTTTTGACTCTTTGAACTTTTTAATTTTTTTCGCACCTACCTCAGTGGTAAGGTGGTTAAGATCATCAGTGTGGTTCATTAACATGCTTTTTCTGGCCGGGGGCGGGGGGGTTTGAGTCCCAGCTATAAAGCAGTATGTATGTATTTTAGAGTTGTATTGTTGAACAGGGGGCCCCCGGGGGGGCGGGGGGGGGGGGGGGGGTTTTTTTTTGGGGGGGGGGGGGGGGGGGGGGGGGGGGGGGGGCCCGCTCCCGGAAAAACCCCTGGTTCATTAACATGCCCGATTACAGCACCGATAATGGATCTCGTCAGAAAGACCATTAGTTCTTTGTGGGGGGGGGGGGGGGTGGAACCGGGGACCCTGGGTTAAAAACCACCCCTGGACCACTATCTCTATAACTTTAAAGCATGTCAGTTTTTATATAGGAAATTAGTCTAGTTCTGCACATAAATGGTCACCTAATAAGAACAGAAGACTGATTATGGGTCGCTTAATGCATGGTCGCATGGACAAGTTTGACTGTACTGTTAGGCCAAACTTAATAAAATCCTTCACTTCTGATAACCATGCCTGCCCCATTTTGTTTTGGCCCTACCTTAAATAATGTTTTGATTTTCATAACCAAAAAATCAGTCTCTTTCTGGTACAGGGAAGAATGATACAATTAATAATTAGTCTTCCATAAAATGATTTTGAAGAATGAAATATTTTTCCTTGTCTTCCTATCCTATATTTTTCTATCAAGTTAACAGAACCACAATATTATATTTTCCTGGCCTAAATAAACATTGTTTTTTTTTTCATTTTCAGTTTCTGGTCACGAGGAGGACATGGTGAATTTCAGTCTTCGATGTTACTATTTAAAGATATTGACATAGAACAAGACTACATAACGCGTGTAGATCCCGCCTTCAAGTTTTGTTCTCTTTGTGCAGCAGTATTATTTACTTGTGTAGGAATTGTCCAACTTCTCATAATGCCAAGGTGAGGTCAATAATTTGTAAAATGGTCACTCATATATATTGAGTTTTAGTAGATTATAAAACTCCTTTTAAATATATTCATGTATAATAGTTGGTGACCGAAAAATATTAATTTTTGTTTCTGATTCAAAAGCAAAATAAAGGCAGATATAAAATCAAAAGTATTTGAAACACTGAAGGAAGGTGATTATTCTTAGCTTATGAATATTTACAAAGATTTAGGTGTTTTAAGCATTTTATAATACCCTGCACATCTTACTGCAACATCTTACTCCATCGTTTAATATATATTTATTTATTTCTGTCTCGCTATACATGTTACACATAATGTACATTTTATGCAATATAAAAACAGTGACTAACATGTCTGCCATTCTAACAAGAATTATGAGAGACGTTATAAGCATGTCGAAACATGTAAATTGAAAACTTCGTTTTGTCTTGATTTTATTTATACTATGAGAGACAATATAAGAGTACACAGTACACATGGTCACATGCTATAATTTATATAATAATATCTTTATTTACTGAAGGTTAACACATTAAGACATGCGAAACATTAACTTATTTTCAATGTGGCCTTCAAAAAAGAAAAGAAAAAAGAACAATCCTGAAATAAAAATGGCATTATGAAACAAAAACATAAAATGACATAAATGAACCCGACAAACACTCACACTCTTTTAACTAATGATGTATGCATTTATACAGTGGGAAAATTTCGAATCAGTCACACATGTTTCAGTTAAACAGTTAAACACAATAGTAAAAAGTTTTTAAACATCAGCATTCAATATATATCCACAGAATATTACAGTAATATCAGTTTAATTTGGATTTTGAAGTTGGAATAGGAATTTCTTATAGTTCGTTTAAAAGATATGACTGTGTACAGTTTCTTATTTCGGTGGGTGGGTCTTTTTCCACACTTCATTGCGCTGTAGCTAAATGTATCTTTTAAATAATTTGTACGTGGTTTCAATTGAATGAGTTCATTTCGTTCTGAAGAACGGTAAGTCTAAGTACTATTACTTGAAAATGTTATTAATTCTGACATATAAATCGGTAAGAGCTGCTTTTACATTTAAAAATAAGCAAACCCATATGATATGCACATCTGTGTTCCAACGTAAGCCAGTTTAATTCACACGAAACATATCCAAGGAACACGCTAAAACCGGCTTATTTAAGATAATCCTCGCCTTTTTTGTATCTTTAGAATTTTGTTAACATCTGATTTTGAACTTATCCTCTTGCCCCAAACTGTACAACAGTAGTCAAAACATGGCAATATGTATGCATTATAATACATCTTCTTCATATCATCAGACAAGTAAAAAAGTATTCGGCTTTAACAGTGCTATTTTAGAATTTAGTTTACTGCATACCTTGGATATTTGATTTTTCCATGACAAAGTATTGTCAATTAAAACACCAAGAACTTTGTGCACTTTAACATTTTCAAGAGAAATATTGTCTATCGACAAATGCAATTCTTGGGCATTCATTATTTTGTATTTTGTTGACATAAGCATACACTTTGATTTACCTGGGTGTAAAGACATATTGTTTAGTTTGCACCATCTAGTAATTTCATTTAAATTTTCTTGGAGATTAGCTTGATATTATTTATGCTGCAGTCTGCTTTTTATTATAGGTAGGGGGAATGGTTTGATATAGGTCGATGTTACTTGTCTGTGAGGATAAAGCTATGTCATTTATATAAATAAGGAATAATAAAGGACCAAGGATCGAACCCTGTGGAACACCGGAGTGGATGGGTAACGTTTGAATAAGAATTGTTTACCTTAACTTTTTGTTTCCTGTATAGATATGACTCGAAAAGTTTAATTGTTCTTTCAGAGAAATGGTACAGTTTTAATTTATGCAATAATATTTGGTGATCAACAAGATCAAAAGCCTTTCTCAAGTCAAGAAACACGTCCCCACATACTTTCCACAGTCAATGTCTTTCAGCCAAGTGTCTATTAGTCGGTCAAGGCAGTATGACAAGAGTGCTGTTGTCGAAACCAGATTGTGTTGTATGTAAAATATTTGTCTTATTAAAGAACGTATGTAGTTGTTTAGAAATATGGCGTTCAAATATTTTTGATAGTGTTGATAAAATTGATATAGGTCGATAATTGCATGGATCTGCTTTATTTCCTTCTTTGAATAGAGGAATGACATATGCTTCTTTCAGTGAATCTGGAAATATTCCTTGTAAAATACTATTGTTTATTATATTTGCTACAGTTGGGGTAATGTAATCCCCACAGTTTTTCAGTAGCTTTGGTCCTATTCCATCGAGCCCCGTGGATTTAGTAACATCCAAATTTTCAATAATTGTTTTAACTTCAAATGGTGAAATAAAATCTATATCAAAATAATTATGTTTTAATTTTTCATCTAAGTATTGTTTCAAATGGGAAAAGTGGTCTTTATCAAGCTTGGTTTTCTGTATAATGTTAGACACATTGATAAAATGATCATTTAAAACATTTAAAATATTTGTGTCGCCCTGTATAGTTTCGTTACCATACCGTAGCGTTTTGGGCAAATGAATACCTTCACAAACAGAGTTGTCATTATTAGCAATGTGTTTTAATGTTTTCCATATAAACGCTGCCGTTTACTACTATTGGCATAATCAACTGTATAATTATACAAGTTTCAAAAATTTATTGACAATTTTATGCGTCAACTATCTTTCACATAATAAACACAGCGAATTATAAACATGTGACTATGTAAAGGGGAAGTAACTGCTGACAGAGTATGTTAAACTCCAGGAAGCTGTTACTTCCACTTACAATAAGTAGTACCTTCGTGACAAAAGTAGTGCCTAGAAAGAAATTCTTGCGCATTCAGCTTATTATAAATAATGAAATTGAACTCATTGAACTATATGTATGACGTATGAATGATTGCAGGCTGTAGTTAGGCAGAGTGCTACATGACTCTGAGCAATCCCATAGGAAGGTGATTGTTGATAATAATAACCTTCCAAAAATCAATGGGGAGTTCAACAGTAGTAGCAACTTAATTATAATTCGGAACAGAGAAACTATTTCTGACATTGAAGTGTGTCAGGGTACATGTACAATGGCAGTTACATTGCTTAAAGTCCTGTAGTCACAATAAATCTACTCAAATAATGAATTGATTGACCATGGGTCTTTAACAAAGTTGTTTTTTCTTTAACATAAAAGAATGCAGAATCTGATGCACTTGGATGCAAATACCTAATAATGGCATTTCCAGACACAAGTCCTTTCAGACCTTTGATTGTTTTCATGAAACTAGTAAATACCAATTCATCTCATTTCAGAGCAGCTTCTGTGATAGTTATATTTATTCTTGGAGAATTGTTCTTTGTTACTCTGGGCTTCATGTGCTTTGCTGACAGACTGATGGTAAGTATATTTATAAGGGATTGTGATAATCGGTTGGTAGAAGTCAAAGCCGCAGAAAATGCATAACCAATCCAGACACTATACAACATTTTAAGTATTTAAACTCATTTTTTCAGATCTGCCATGTTTGTAATAAAGTAACATCCATATAAACTTGAGCCCAGCTGTGTAAAAAGCAGAGTTTTATACATAACTAGTAAAACCATAACCCATTTCCAGGGTTGACAGTCCTTGTTTGTTACAAATAAGTTACAACAGTTTTGCAGTCAACCCTCGGTTTTGTGCCTATTGTTTACCTGTTCAAGCAACTACATTCCAAAGCAGACAACAAATACTGTGTCGTCTGATCGGGATTTAAGTTTTTAGCCTTTTGGATCAAAATTCTGCAAAACACCCCTCTTTAATTAAAAAAATGGATTTGTCCAAATTTGAAATCGGAAGATACCATTGTAAATATCTAGGTAGAAAAATGGGTTAAGCAGTCAGCCGAGGGATGCATGAAAATTGTGGGCAATTCACCTGACAATGGCCCTTTGGATGGGCAAGTACTTTGACTCCAATTCTCTATAGTAAAGTGCTGAGCTTTCTCACATAATGAGCCAGGCTCATAGCAGGACTCAACCCATGACCCTGTCTGCAAGAAAATTAGTGGTAACAACTTGGTGATCTTATACAGTTGAACTTGAAGTGGGTTACAGCTCATCTGGATTTGTAGTGGTAAAAAATTTAACCTAAAGTTGGTTTTTCCATGACTGGGCTCAATTTTTAACATATGGGACTGGTTCATTCATTAGTTGACATTTTAAAAGTGCTTTTATCTTTCGAATAATTAGTTAATTACACATGTATAACATATTTCATTATGTCAAAACTGTAATAAACATATGAATGATGGTCATATTTCATTCAGTAAGGAAAGGTAATTAGTGAAAATGTTGCGCTTCATTACACACACTGCCAGAACAGTGATCTATTAGACAATATAACACCCACAGAGGACAGTAATTTATGTTAAAGGCAGTTTTCTATCTGTAGACTAGGCAATAGTCAAGAGAGAAAAATTTATAAAGAATAGACATATTTAAATTTTGTTTGATTTATCATTTGCTTTTTTTATCCAATTAATGCACAGGTGGTGCTGCCATTTACAAATATAGATATTGTTTGCCCACACTTTTTCATCAAATAATGTAACAAAGTTTTAGTCTTAGATGCTTGCCAATTGCTGCGAATGCATTTAAATTTGTGGGCATAAAATTTCATGGAGTTTTACAAGATTGTAGTGTTGTACTGGTTGGTACTTGAAATTATGGGCTGCATTTTGTTTATAGAAATGTTTGACGGTTTTTGGTTTGGGTCTTGAATTTGTGGATAGACTCGTCCACAAAATCCATAAGAGTTGGACATGTCCAACGATCAGTAATGGTTTCATAGTATCATCACAGCATATAATTTCTGACAGAAACAAAAATTTGAAAGAAATTGGGCGCAAATAGTGTGCTGATTCACTATTAACCCTGTATATAATGACTCGAGATACAGCGAAAGTCTGGATATAGGGAACACATTTTTAGGACCGATTTGTTTTCTTACTTATTATGTGGTGTGTATTTATCATACTTCAGATATAAGGAACAAATTTAAATGGTCCCAAGAAATTCATTGAATACAGAATTTACTGTATGTTAACACCCATTTTATCTTACTTACTATTGTTAATAACGTTTAGCAATTTTTACAGATTTAAATAATTGTCCTTTTAACATGATGCCAAACAATTTTATGTTTTGTTTTCAGAGGGTATCTAAATGTACACAGCCATTGACTATGGTGTCAGAGTATATTGTGGACAAACACTGGCTGAGGACTATCCTAGCTTTTGTCTGTGTGCTGTTCACAGCTATCATGTCAACTGTAGGCCTAGTAAGTCATACTGTTTAGTTTCTACGTGTTATTGTATCTTAAGAGTTTTATCGTTGGTACCGGATAATCAATATTACCAACGCCCTGGAAGAGGTTAGTATTTTAGGTTTTGGGGGATAGTGCAAGATACAGAACGCGTCTCGTTCCAGAGACAACCCCTGGTTCTTTAACATGCTCGGTGTACAGCACCAATACATCAGACCTCTGTTTTAGGTCTCATAGGAAAGATCATTAGTTATGTTAGTGGAAAAGCGGGGGATCAAACCTGGGATCCCTAGATTACCAGTCCAGCGCGTTAACCACTCATCTGCTCCTGCCTAGTTTCTAACATCACTTTTGACTGGGTAGTTACAACTTATTTTTACAACTTATGCACTCGTATGATCCGACACACGACTTGAACAAATCCAGCATGCTGGATCACGTTACTATACTAATAACCCTATTGTATTAGTACATAAATGTGTAATGTGTATGTGTACTGTTTTGATGGTATAATCATATGACAGTGACTCTATGTTTTGCAGGCAGATTGTATGGACAGTAACAGTAGCAGCATCAGCAGCAGCAGCAACAGCAACATTTACAGCCTCAACAACAACAACAACACTAGTCAGCATCTTGATGATCTCATTGATATATGCAGTTATCCTATGGTACTTACCTTTATTTTGTTCAGTTAAATCAGGTGGTTATATTAGTCTTACTATTAACAAATTAGTTTGTGTGATTAAAATGAACAAATATAAAAATAAATAGATAAAGTGACCATGGGTCTGCCTCTGCGGTCAAGTGGTTAGAGTCGCTGACTTTAAAGCACTGAGAGTCATATGTTCAAGTCCTGCTACTGACTTGTATCTCTTTATGTGAGACAGTTGGCAGTTCCTTAAGGGGGATAGGTATCTAGTACTGGTTCTTCCCAGGAACGATGTTTAGATAAACTGCCAAACGGTAAAAAAAATGACCGAAATACGATTGAAACCGGTGTTAAACTTGTACAATAACTATAACAATCGCAAATTTTTTAGCGTTTTGATATAAATGCAAAGTGATACAGATACACTTTTTTTAGATTACGAATATACATAGGCATCTGAACACTTAATATAAACACAAACACTTGAAACTGTTTCATGATCACTTGAAGACATACATAAATGTTCTACTGGAACAGTTGAACACACTTTTATCAATATTTTACTCAAACACTTGTTATTTTCAGTATACTGTCGTCTGCAGTCTTTGTGTGCTCATCTGTAATGTGATATTTCTGAATCTTGCATTCTTCATCAAGTTGCTCCTCAGTGTGATAATCTTTATTGTGTATAACGTCATCTTCCACGCGGGGAAAGATTCCATCCTTCCTGAATCGTACTCAACTGCACGGTAAATACTGCTAAGTGACTTCTCACAAATGAAGTGATTTCTAAGTGATATCAGTGTTGACATAATACAAGCAAAAAAGTGCTTCAACCACTTATATTTCTTTTTTAGATATGACTCCCTCCATCTTAAAGTTTTTTTTAAACCTCACCTTAATGTTTTTAAACTCCACCTTAATGATTTTTTAAACCCTACCTTAATATTTTTTTTAAACTCCACCTTAATGTTTTTTTAAACTCCACCTTAATGTTTTTTTCTTTTCTTTTCTGTTTACATTTGTTATCGCCACTTTTAGCCAGCAGTAGGTTGTTGAGTAACTTCAGTTCTTTGATTAGTTATTATAAATACCGTATAAGTTGTTTTTTCTGCGGTGAAAATATTTCTGCGTTTTCTGGGGTCATACAGAATGCCGCAGAAATAAAATCCACAGAATATTTGACACTGATTTTCATATAGGCTTGTGTCATATTTCAGTAATCTATTGTGAATAGATTAACTTAGAACCAAATCATTATCTATTGCACAGAAAATTGAACTTTGAACTATTGTTTGATTGTTTACGTTTCTCACTTTCACTTCGAGACATAGTGGAATTGTCTGTCTTCAGAGGACGCAGAATTAAAATTAATTTATACCCAAAGTTATTGTCGCAGAAATAAAGTCCGCAGAAATAAAAACATAACTCATTTTTACAAACATCGCAGAATTTAGAACCTGCAAAATGAACCACTAACACGGTATTTACTTATTGTTATCTATCAAGAACATTATATTAATTAAATGAAATAGGCCACATCCTTTAAGCAGAAACAGGAAAATCTCTTGAAAACTGATAGAACCCATTTGCATCAGTGCAGAAAAGCTGTTTTAAAATCAAGGACTGCTCTTTGCAGGAAACAGGGAACTTAATATCTGGTTAAACTGAGGGAATATCTCTTGCAACATTAGAGACATTAAATGATAGTGTTTGGGAAAATCTCTTTGAATGAATGGGAATATCTATTCTAGGGTTATAATAATTATGACATGTCCATGTAGTTATAATATTGAATAATAATGAAGAATTATTTACAGGTATTTTTCCTCGATGAGTGTTGGCGATCAGGCGTCCATGTACTTGACGATTCTGTTGGTGACAATCATTATACTCGACAGACAGGTAACATCTTAATCTTGTAATGAATTTTGGAAAATGGACTGTGTAATAAATTTTGGAAAATGGACTGTGTGAAGATTTCGGTGTTATTGATATTTAAACAATGACCAAAAGGCAAGGTATCAAGGACAATTTGCTTCATCTCTGTTTAATGTAGCAGGAAGTTGCTACTGGCTTAGATCCATTCACAGCATATTATAATAATTGAAGGTGGAATAAATCCAACAGCCTACTAACATCAAGAAGCTGTTACAGTATTTAGAAATAACAGTTGACATTAACATTTGGGCAAAGTTGCTGCTTAAAAACGTATTTCTGTTGACCAGATACATGTACATTCAAACCTGTGGTAAAGACAGCACTGCAGAAAGACAACAGGGCATTATTCATAGTCGAGTCACCTGTGAATAAGCAAAGAAAAAGTCATGCACTAACAACCAATAGGATAAGTTAAGAGTAAAGTGAAAAACTGATGCATTTTTACTGTAATTTTTTTATTTCTGCTGTATCAAAGGTGGAGTGTACAAATCGCTTGGATTATATTTGGCGGCGTCAATGTCAGATGGAAGAAGAGGAAGTGAAAACTACTGGAGCGCTCAATAAAATGCTGCTAGAGAATATCTTACCAGTACACGTGGCCGAATACTTCCTCGGCAATACTAGAAAGGTAAATATATACTAGAACAGTGCACTCTGGTTATCTCCAACTCTGTTATGCCAAACTCCTGCATATGTCAAAGTGGTAAATTTAGCCTGTTTATGACAAAGTCCGTTTAGGTTTAATGTGTTTGACTGGTTCCGTGGACTTCTGCTATATGAAAGCATTCTGCTACGAGAGCACTCAATACAATGTTGCTATATCGGCTATACGAAAGCCAACTGTATTTTACAGAACTCAAAATCAGTATATTTTAGACTGTTTTCTTATCTAAGTGTTTCAGTTCATAAAATGCAATATGCAAACATTCTCAATGCAAGATGTTTTTACAGTCTACATTGAATTTTAGAATGATGTTTTTTCTAGTTTCGCAATAATCATATTTTCATTCATCAGACACCCACGGTTGTCCATATCGCTACTGAAGCTGACTTGATAATAAGACCTCTTTTTTCTGTACCCACATGCGTTGTAATGGCAGAACTCCTATATGATTTATGAATAAGATTTACTTCCTTATCAGCAAAAAATATTTCTAGAAATTGTTATTCAGTGGATAAGGTTTTTCTTTTATTATCAGACTAATATATTTAATGTAGACATTACTAAGTTAACAGTATTATTAACCAAGAGCCTGTCGGTGAATCCTCCAATTAGATTTAATTTGCATCATGAATCTTGTCATTTTTCATGTTTTTCTCATGCATTTTCCATTTACTGTAAACCAAATGATTTTCACGTACAATTTAGTTTTGCTATATTCACGGAGGCCAGTTTTCTTTGAACTTGAGAATACAAGAATAATTTATCATTACTTCATACTTTTTCTAAAGACACGCATTTAAATATCCACAAATCAGTACAACATCGGAAAAAACGCAAACATTAACTGGCGCGAAAATTAATTGGTATACAGTAATGAGTATTTATTTCAATAGGGGAAATTTCGAGATCTAGATCAATTGATGCATTACAGAAAAGGGTACCATCCTGTATTAAATGGAATAGCAGTCAGTAGAAATGTTTAAATATTGCAGGATCGCACTTCAATCAGGCAAACGTTAAAAGTAAAATGTTTTAGAGAATAAATACAGTCAAACTTCTAGGCCGTGCCCACTGTTGAGAAAAATATTGCAACAGAAACCAACAGATCAAGTTTTAATACTAATGAGGACTTTTCTTAGTTTAAAATATTTTATATCATAAATCATATACATGTCTGCATGCATTTTCAAAACCGACCAATCAGAGGGCAGGGAAACATCAGGGGATTGAGTTTTATCTATCTAGACATTTGTCATGTTTGGGAGTGTGGGGGCGGGTGTATGTAGTCCATTACTCTATGTTACACTGATAATTACCACCTTTGAATAAAGACCACCCTGCAGATAAAGACCAGTTATGTCGGAAAATAGCTTTCAGCTAGTGTTATTTTTTTAACCGACTATAAATAAAGATTATCTTATCTTATCTTATCTTATCTTAGTTAAGAGCAAACTCTGTACTGTTTCATCTTATTTGAAAACACCTTTAATATAAAGTCCACTTGTCAACTATAACCAGCCTTTAAGGGTTTGGAGCAGGTGGTCCTTGGTTATAGGGTTTGATTTGCTTAACTCATGACAGCTTTCTCTGCAACTAATGTAAAAGACAAAAAAAATGTTAATTCCTGCTGTCTTTGTACAATATCAGTGAGTTCCAAATTGACCCACACTGCTAGATTCTAGCTGTGTATGAGGACATAGAATAGTTTGAATAGTTCAATGCACTGACAAGTGTTCTTGCAACATATATTAATTACTGTAAATAATGAAATATTCGTAAGAACTTTATTTTCACGAGAGCACTCATTTGCAAATTCATCGTTTTGGTAATTCAAAGTTTTCTGGCATTGAATGATTTCCAGACACATACAGAATAACTTGTTCCCAAATTCATGGTTTCGTGAATTGATCCAGAAATGAAAAAAGAGCTGTCCATAAGAGCGGGGGCAACTTTTTGTCTCGTGAATTTTGCAAAGTTGATTTACAAAGTACTCTAGATGACTTTAATAACTTCCTGGAGTCTGTGACTAGAACTTCATGAAACTTTACTTAAGAAGGGCCATAATGCACTAAATTTCCAGAGTTTCTGGGATTTTGAACTTAGCAACATCTAATGGTGATGGGATATACCTGCATGCCAAACTCATCAAATAAACGTAAAAAAATTTTTTTTTTTTTTTTTTTTTTTTTTTTTTTTTTTTTTTTTTTTTTTAAAAAAAAAAAAAAAAAATTATAATTTTTTTTTTTTTTTTTTTTTTTTTTTTTTTTTTTTTTTTTATTTTAAAAAAAAAAAAAAAAAAAAAAAAAAAAAAAAAAGAGGAGGGGGGGGGGGGGGTGGAAAATAAAATTAATTATTTTTTTTTTTTTTTTTTTTTTTTAAAAAAAAAAAATATTTTTTTTTTTTTTTTTTTTTTATATTTTTTTTTTTTTTTTTTTATTTATTTTATTTTTTTTTTTTTTTTTAATTAAAATTTAATTTTTTTTTTTTTAATTTTTTTTGGGTTTTTTTTTTCTAAAATTTTTTTTGGGCATGCCACTCACTACTGCTACACCATGTTGCCTCCAGAAAGCTATGAACTGAGATTTACTAACAGTTAATTATTTTTCAGGATTTGTACAGTGAAGCCTACGAGCATGTGGCAGTAATGTTTGCCTCTATACCCAACTTCAAGGAGTTCTATCAACAGAACAGTGCCAACAAAAATGGTCTAGAATGTATCAGAGTCCTCAACGAGATCATTGCAGACTTCGATCAGGTTTGTTGAATGGTTCTCTTCTTTGATTTGACTCTTTTGCTGCTGGCGACAAGTTATTCTGCCTTTGTTATCAGTGCAAAACTGGACCAGTCTACACATTAATTACTGTGTAGTTAACTTTTGAGTTAACAAATTCATTACTTTCTAGTTAACAAATTAATTACTTTCTAGTTAATGAATTCATTACTTTTAAATTCACAAATTCATTACTATCTAGTTAACAAATAATTACTTTCTAGTTAACACATTATTTACTTTTAAGTTAGCAAATTTATTACTATCTAGTTAACAACCCTTTGAATGGTTAATGACACTGTCCAAATTAAAATATCGACACATCTAATTTAGAAATTTAGATATTAAAGGCTTTTGACTAGCCAGCTTCATATTTCTTCACAGTTTTTCAAAATGTCTCCAGTTAGATGACTGACAAAATATTTTATGATAGGCAAGTTATTTGTTTTTTCCATCTGTGATCAACTGATCATTATGTGCGCCATATTGTTTTTTCCAGTTATTATCACGTGCACGGTTCCGTGGAGTTGAAAAGATAAAGACAATTGGGAGTACATACATGGCTGCTACTGGCTTGCGACCTGGTGCTAGCGGAAGAGACAAATCTGAGGTAATGGCCTAATACATGAACTTTCAAAAAATAATGCCAGAAAATTGAGTAGGTTTCGAAATATTGTATTAGAATTTATTTTGATGGCGTTACTGCCTAACTACTATTCTTTAATAATTTACACATCTTTCTCCTCTTATATGATACTGTACATTGGCTAATTTTCGCAGGACAAACTTTCGCGATTTGTGAACAGACTTATTCGCAAATTTTAAATTTGCGAAATGAGAATTCTGTAACAGTGAATATATGTGAAAGGAATATTTCGTGAGATTTTTAAATTAGCAAAGTGGGAAATTCGCAAAAAAAGCGAAAATCAAATCATCGCAAATATTACCCAATTTACAGTAACATATAAAAAATTGGTTTTCACACAGCAGGACTCGAAGAAAATTATAGCAAACTTTTTTATCTTATTACAGAATCCGGAACAAGGTGAAGAGAATGTTGTCACAATGACGAATTTCGCTTTTGCAATGATCAAATTCCTCGACGATATCAACTCTAACTCCTACAACCAGTTTCATCTCAGGATTGGTTTGTATTTCTGTAGATTTTTGTCCCTCTTTGAGTATGGTTGAGATTGCTCCAGCGAAGGTTTTACTAACATCCCGGAAGGGGGTGGTGTGACTGTACGAGGTTCAAGCCACCATGTGGTCACGAGATACTCGGTTTTTTTTTTTTTTTTTTTTTTTTGGGGGGGTCGTTTTCCCACCCCCCGGGGGGGGGGGGCCCCCTCATAATATGACACCAGTACTGGTTTTTCCAGGAAGAGGACTCAAGAGTGACTCTATAAGCTTCAAGTTTTCTTCACAATCGAGCTTAAATAAATAAGTATAAACTAAACTAAACTGTACAATGGTGTATGGGGTGGGGCATCAGACTCTGAGATTGCCGTCAGGTTGATCACAACCTAAACAGTCCCCTCTTTCTGTGGGCATACTGGTCACAACTCCAGGAAGCAGTCTTTCGAATAGTGTGTTTTAGTTCTAGAACTTTAATCGACAATTGATTTTTAAAAAGTCTGTTTACATGCTGTTAAATTGAGTGTTGATTGCTACAAGGACATTTGTTTCACCAGTAACAAGTTAGCACTGCACTTTGTCTTTCAGGGATCAACCATGGCCCAGTTATGGCTGGGGTTATTGGGGCCAGAAAACCCCAGTATGATATATGGGGTGACACAGTCAATGTTTCAAGTAGGATGGAATCTTCAGGAAAAGAAGGAAAAATACAGGTAACGAATTAAAAACTCCCAGCAAGCAATTAAAACTACAAAAAAGTCAGCCATATTGCAGAAAAGAAATCTGTTTCTTTTGACCCAAATGGTACACCATCAATGATAACAGTTTGTGCATTAACACCAGATTATGGCTAACTTACTTTGTTTAAAAAATAGAAGATGTTGGATTTCATAAAGCAATTGTCTTCAACTAAATGTTTCAACGTTTAAAGTTTCACACAGCAAGGCTCAAATACTTAATGTCCCAATACTTTTGGGATCACTCAGCAAGGCTCAAATACTGAAAGTCCCAATACTGTTGTTTCACTCAGCAAGGCTCTAATACTAATGTCCCAATACTTCGGGTTTCACTCAACAAGGCTCAAGTACTGAATATCCAAATACTTTGGTTTCGCTCGGCAAGGCTCAAATACTGAATGTTCCAATACAATGTACTTTGGTTTCGCTCAGCAAGGCTAATACTGAATGTCCCAATACTTTGGAGATTCACTCAGCAAAACTCAAGTTTTGAATATCCAAATACTTCGGGTTTCACTCAGCAAGGCTCAAATACTGAATGTCCCAACGCTCTCATAGCATTTCAATTTTTCAGGTACCAGAAGGAGCAGCACACATTTTGAAAGCACACGATTTCAAATGGGAATACAGAGGGGTTATAAAAGTAAAAGGCAAACATCCCATGACTACTTACTTCATCACTGGAAAGCCAGAGGGCACTGAATCTGAATTTACTTCACCTGTGAAGCTAAGTGGTTCTGGCATATTGGGTGGTATTACAACAGATCAAATAAAGATTGTTACTGAGAATGCGATAAAAGAAAACAATACACCTGTTGTCAGTAAGGAGAAAAAGGCACTAGATGGAAATAAAACTGACGTTGTGCGTTCTCTTAGTGGAACTTTATTTGTGGAGAAAGGAATTTATGAGCAAAAGAACCAAGTTTGTTACAGATCAAACCATCCTTCGACGGCGAGTTTATCATTGAGCAGACAGAGTATAGATGAGGAAGATGAAGAAGGCTATGCAGATGGAGAAGAAGAAAATGATGTTGTATTTCATATAACTAATGCAGGAGAACATGAAACTAAAGAAACTGGTGAAACATCAGAAATAAATGACTTGGAAATAGCAGAAAACTGTGGTGATAATGGTAAACCAGTGATAGACATTATTATTAGTACTGAACCTGAGACAGACAATAGTAAAAATATTAATGAAATAAGCATTGCAGCTGTAGATACAGACATTACTGCAAATGCTGAAATAAGTCAAAGAGATGATGAAACTAAATCTGAACAAAAACCACCTGAAGCACATAGTGGTGCTGATGGTGGAAATGTTAAAACAGAAGTTGATATCAAAAGTGCCAAATGTGAAACAAAACTCAATGAGGAGTGTACATGTGAGGTAAATGAAAACAGGAAAATTGTTGAAAGTGACAGCTTTCAAAATAAGCTGAATGGCAAGAAAAACTCTACTTATAGTAGAACTGAAATGAGTATGAACAATAAACCTGGTGATCTGTCTAAACTAATCAGCCTAGGTGAAACTATAACAAATGAAACTCATGATAAAGCTTTAAAAGATAATGACACAACTGAAACAGATACAAGTGATATGAAAAAAAATATTGAAATTGATGACAAAATATCTGAAAATTTAGAAAAAACTGTATCAGTATCAAATGGTTGTATAACTGCACTGAGCAAGGAAGTTTCGTGAAAGAATGTATAGGAATAGAGTCAAGCAAATTAACTCTCACCCTGCTGATGGCTATTGACTCTGCCTTTCTGTCTAATGCAGATCATGATCAGCTTTCTTATCTGTGTGGAGACAGTCCTTAATTCTTTTTGACAAGGAGACGAGAAACACATATTTTTGTTTGTTTGTCCTAAGGTCCAAATTTAAGGATGGTCAAGTCAATTTAGACATTCTGCAGGGTAAGGGTATATTTACTAGAGTCTAAACTGGACCATGATGGTAAAAATGAAATCAGGGATAAACATTTGCACAGCTTACTGGTAAACACATTTGGGTACTTAGCTATTTGAGGAAGACCCATACTTATAATGTGTATGAAGTGTTTGATGCATGTTGCATAGCTATTGCATCTCTTTATTTTATATGTAGTTACAAGAGCCACAAGCCCTTGATATTTGTTTGCATTCTCAAGAAGATAATTTGAATACCCTGAACATAAAAAATATGCTTCAATGTTATTTTCTATGAACAACTTTTACTCCTGTTTCTAGTCCATTACCTTGCTTTTATTTCACTTTTCTATGTCCAGTGTGCAATAAAAAACAGTTTTATTAGTTCTTAAAAAAAGGTTTTGATTTAAGGACAGTCTTTAACAAAAATAACATTTTTATTTGTTTTCTTTTTTCAAATGTTTTGACTTAGGGGCTCTAGTCTCTGTGAAGAATTTGTTTCTCAGCTAAGCTTGGCTAAAAGGTCAAAGGTCACCATACAATAATCCTTTGAAGGATTTTCATCAAACTTGGGCCAACTGTTAATCAGATCATCATGAAAAAGGTCAAGGTGACTCTTAGGGTTTAGGTCACTTTTAAGGAGACTATATCTCTAAAACCCCTTGAAAGATGTTCATGAAATTTAGTTACTTTTTCATCTCATCCAGCCATATTAGGTTAGGGACTCCATCCACTTGTTAATTCAGCTGTTTTATTGTTAATTAAAAAAATACATACCAGGGTAATATATACTCAGTAATATAAAAATTACATACTTTATACTCGGTAATTAAAAAGAAAAAAAGTCATTTATACTCATAATGTAGAAATATTTCATTTGTGCTGGGTAATGTTATTGTCTTCACTTTATGTTTTAGAGAAATACTTCTTGGAAAATATTAAGTGTTTTTTTATATTATTATTCCAAGCATTAAACATTTTGCATGTTTTCATATTAGCAAAAAGAAATTGACAATGAAGTCAACAATATAAAAATTTGGCGTGAGAAATGTTTGCCTTGCATGACCTGCAAACATACAGAAAGCAAATTGAGTAGCAAGTTACAGAAGAATTAAGCACTGAATAGTACTAGTTCAGATGGATCGAGGCTTGAACATAATGCCAATACTATATTTCTAACTCTATCCACTTTGCATAACTTGCATGTCAAGAAATCAAGATCTTTCTTTTTAGTCATGACTTCTAGGATTATGACAATCTTTAAACTTCAAAGGACTGATATAAGTTAAATTAAAGTTTAGAAATAAGTGTACAACATTTGTCAACTGCAACAGGTAACACTTCAGGTCAACTTTGAAAGGTTACCCCCATAATTTTCATTTGATTTGAATTGAAAATTGCTGTTGTTTTCAGAATCAGTGAAATTCCGTATGAGTATTTGAAACCAATTACAATGCTATTTTACTTTACTTTTTATTGTTAATGAAAGTTTTAATGCTATCTATGATAAACCCATTCTTCAGATATACAAACTTAATTTACAAACTACCTTACATAAACATTAAATTCACTAATTTGTTTGTTCTACATTTATTTCCACTGATGAATAAGCCTTCATTCTGTTGTCAGCTTTAGCTTCTCCACCCAGTCATTTGTAGCCCTTTAGTACCATCAGTGCTTTGATTGTCAAAGCAACATTCAGTAATACTTTTTGTGCAATCTTTTACTTGTACCGAAGGGTACCATGTGACTTTTGTGCTAGCTAGTGCAAATTCATTAAATTAAAAGTAAAAATTATCACGCTAAACATGATTTTGAATACAGATGATCGGGAATATTCAGAAAATTAGAAGCCCGTAACTATTTTTATGTAATAATGAATTAGTAATATTTTCAGGCTTATTCACATTGTTAACATTGTTCATCTGTATTCATATTCATGTTTAGACAATTTGTACACATATTTCTATGTTATATTGACATTTATAATTGCAGAAAATCAAACATTGAGGTATATTTTATAACTACCTGATGGTTTGTTTAGTTTTAAATCTATCACAAACAAACCATGGAATGTGTTGACAATATTAGTGTATTTCTGTATGACTTACTGTAGTCATGCATTGTGACTGATCTATCATTAGTAACATGTCTGGGTATATCTGTGGATATTCTTGAAAACAAAATCAACATTGCATTAGTCGCATGTTTCGATATTGTTATGGTAAAATCCCTGTCAGTTACCTGACCAAAAGGACAAGAATTATGTTTGCTGCAACAGGAATAGAAAAGTTGTTTGATGATATTAATAACACTTAATCAGGGATCTTATATAAGACCCGTCTTAATTAAACTGTCAAATATCAGTGATATTCTATTGCTAATAAATAAACATGTTTACTGTAGTCATACAGTACAACACATTATGTTTGATGATTTCTTTGACTATCCAATCGTGGACATGAATAGTATATTAGTACATAACATTAAAACACCTAGAAAACAAGCCATTTCATCTTGCTAAATATCACATGCATCAAGTCAATAGAATTGGATATTGCACCTCAGATCAGTAGTCAAAATTTGTAAATTTTATGCCTCTCTTAGAAGATGGCATGATTCAACACATGGCACCTTGTCGTACAAATGAGGCATCTGTCCGTCCGTCCGTCTGTCCGTCTGTCCGTCCGTCCGTGCGTCCCCACTTACAAATTCGTGTCCGACTGTAACTTTGTCATGCATTGAAGGATTTTAAAATAACATGGCACACATGTCTAGCACATCAAGACGAAGATATTGGCGTGCAAGACCACATCCCTACCTCAAAGGTGAAGGTCACATGGGTATGAATATTATGGAATCCTCTATATATGCACATATTTCTATGTTATGATTGTAACATTTGTCATTGCATTGAAGGTTTTAAAATACTTAGGCACAATGTCTTGCACATCAAACCTGATGGTTTGTTTGCAAGACCCAAGTCCCTAGCTCAAAGGTCAAGGTCATACTTAAGTTTGAAGGTAATGGATTCCTATATGATGCATATATGCACACATTCGTATCCGACTGTAACTTTGTCATGCATTGAAGGATTTTAAAATAACTTGACAAATGTCTAGCACATCAAGACGAGTATCTGTGCAAGACATGTCCCTAGCTCAAAGGTCAAGGTCAACACTTAGAGTTTGAAGGTAATGGATTCTCTATATATGCATATATGCAAACATTCGTGTCCAGACTTAACATTGTCATGGCCTTGAAGGATTTTAAAATAGTATGGCACAAATTCAGCACATCAAGAAGAGTTGTTTGCAAGACCCACATCCCTACCACAAAGTTAATCAAGGTCACATTTGGTTTATAGGTAATGGAATCCTGTATATGTGCATACATTTGTGTCCGGACTATAACATTATTATGCTTTGAAGGATTTTAAAATAACTTGGCACAAATGTCTAGCACATCAAGCGGATGTGTTGCGTGCAAGACCCTAGTCCTAGCTCAAAGGTCAAGGTCACACTTAGTGTTTAAAGTAATGGAATACTGTATGCACTGATTACTCTGTCATGCATGGAAGGATTTTAAAATTACATAGCACATTTATTGAGCACATGGAGAGGACACAGACTGTGAGGCACCTCTTCATAGGCATTCGTCATTTGTGAGGGACATCTTGTTAAGTTTTATATTCTTCGTTTCAAGGCTTCCAGTTCAAAGAACCTGTTTGACATTCATTGCTATTGTATTCATGCGTAGATCTGCATTTTTCCGAGCCATGTTTTTTTTACTCGTCTTTAATCAGTATACCGAGTATACATTATACCATTTTGTACACAAAATTCCTGCAGTTATTTGCAAAACTTGTATGAAATATTTCATATATGTTTATAAAATTTAATGTACATAGATTTAATGTTTAAATATTCTAGTCAAGGAAATGTTACGAAAAACATAATTTTTTAAAAGTATATATGAAATTGAAAGAAGACAGGTTATATTGTATTTCAGTTTACAGGTACTGAAAATTCAAGGGGTTCTCTTTTCCTTCTTGGCATTTCGTGACAGGGAATTTGATTTGATTTGATTGAGTATAGCTATCTATATTTCTTGCTATCTCAATATTATCCTGAAAAAAAAATCTAATGTGATTTTTGTTTTGCAGGGATCTTATCTAGTAAATCCTGGTTTGGGTAACAGAATTTTAAAAATACAAAAATAGAACTGCCTATAATTAAAGAAGTCATTTTCTGAAGAAAAAACAAACAGCTTTACCTGGCGAGGATTGCTTTAGTTTTGGATTTCTTGGCAATAGTCGTGCTATCATATGACTTTCACCAATTCTTGTGAATAATTACCTAGATTACTAGTACTTGTAGTCTTTGCTTGAACAAGATTTCATTTGGATATATACATTTTGCACTTTTTTGGAGCTTCAGAAGCCTAACCACAACTATTTAATAACCGTACATTGTGAACATTGAAGTTAAAATGTTCATCCGCCATAGTCATTCAAGGACTACTTTGTTGAGGGACTTCTTTTACCATGCATGCGCTATGTCTATGTTTAATCAATAACTTGAAATTACACTCAAGAAAATATATAAGCGATATTTTGTTAAGCCCTAAAATTGTAACTGACTGTAATGATCGAAGCTGATGATCAGGCATGTGATCTTTGTGGGGTCCCACAAGGGGTTATTCAGTTGATAAAATCAATATATCTTCTGTTACAAAGAAGTAAAAACTAGTCATCTTCTTTATTATAACACCAAAACAAACTGTATTAAGATTAGAGCATACAGTTGCATTTCCAGGCTATCATTTTTGCAATACTGCTTTTGACTGATGGGTCCTTACAGTAGATTTTGCATGGCATGGACTTGAGACCGAATTTGCAATCTGGCCAACTTGGCCTGTAGCCTTTAAAAGCTAAATTTCTAGATTAGATTTGTTCTTCTTTCAATGTGGATAGTAATTTATATCATTCAAAAGAGTGTTCATTGACAATTTACTGAATAGTGAATAGTGCAGATCATGATCAGACCAGAAGGAAATGCAGGCTGATCATGATCCACACTGGTTGGAATGGCAGTCACATGTTGTCCGGAACGTAAAAGGTAATGAGATTGCTTGAATGTGTTTTCGTTTTATAAAAGTTTGATTTTATAACCATTCAGGGTTGAAATAATTTGACCATGTCTTTTGATATATTTTATGACCATTCTTTTAAGTACCGGTAAGTTTTTATCACTCTTTCATCAGAATATAGAAACTGCTACATTAAAAGCATGGTCAAACTATGTTTATACTTTATACTAGTATCTTGTTTTATTCCTCATGTTTGTTTCATTTTGTAAAAATGATTTTTTTTAAACGCTTGAAATTATTTGAAATGATACCGGTATATAAAACTGTGTAACTGTGCAATGAACATTTTAACACATGATGAAGTATACATGTACATTGTATTAATGTTATTATAGTTTGTTTGAATCACTTTAAACCAGTTGAAATTTTTTTAACTCCTTGATAAGCCCTTAAGGCTGGGAATTATATTATGCATTTATTCTAAATAAAACAGGATATTAAGCAGGATGTGTTCGTGTTATAGTATTTCTTACCACTTCAAAAAAAGGCCTTTGTATGTGACAAGGTCAAGGTCACAGTAACTAACTAGATGCCCTGCAGGGCTAGTATCGCTGGCTGACTGGACTGACTGGACTGTTCTGAGTAATCTTTTGGAAAATGTGACCTGTAGTGTTATCAGCCTTTAGAATAATTGGTTGTAGCACAATTGGTTTTCCTACAGCATGGCTCAATTTTTATACACATCTACATGTTGCAGGCAACCTTCTGAACATATTTTCTGAAAATCCATTAGAAAATGTGACCTGTATAGTATTATCAAGGATTTAGAATAATTGGCTATAGCACAATTGGTTTTCCTATAGCATGGCTCAATTTCTATACAGATCATCTACAGGTTGCAGGCAACATTCTGAGCAAGTTTTGTGAAAATCCATTAGAAAAGAAAATGTGACCTGTAGAGTGTTATCAAGATTTTACAATTATCAGCTGTAGCACATTTGGTTTTCACACAGCTTGGCTCAAAAAAATTGTCTGACATTACTTTATAAAGGTTTGTGACCGGTTTATTACTAATTCAGATAAATTCTAACAATTCAAACCTATCTACCAAGGCAAAAAGTTGTATGGCAGGATGGAGCTCAAGATGGCTGTTTCCTTCATTGCTGTGACTGAGTAAGGGCTATAGACTGTGAATGAGCAGAAAACACCCAAACTACCATAATGCAGCTAACTACAAGTTCTAGACCTATTACTAATGTCCACGAAGTATCTTCTGACTATGACTAAATCAGTGACTTGTTCTTAGTGCAAGAACCATAAATCTGAAAATAGTTAAGTTTATGTTTAGTGGTGACGTTATGGTCACGTTATGGTCACGTCACGTTATCTTTGAATAACTTTGATAGAGCTTCATGCAAGGAACATCACTGCCAAGTTTCATCAACATTGGCTTAGTGGTTTCACAGATGTCGTTTGAAGGAAATGGTGGACAGACTTACAACAGACAGCGAGCGATCTTAATACCTCACCCTGGCACAAAGCCAGGTGAGCTAAAAGGGGACATGATTTAACTAAATTTCATAAAAAGCAACAACAATCTTAACATTATCTCAACAGTTTTAACAAATTTCAGTTTAAAAGGGCAAAATTTCAACAAGATTTCAAACACCTGGGCCATGTTTTAAAAGTTCCTAGTAATAGTAAAGAGAAGAGATAGGAGTTTTATCATTGTAATTATTTATTCTATACTAATTTATTTACTTTGAATTGCGAAACAAGATCTTACAATTTAGATTAATCACTGTCAAGACTCGCTCCAGATGAACTCGGCCTTGAAGAGAGAGAAGGTGGAAAGATCTGTGTTTTGCCTTAGGACACCACTGCTGTGGCACTGGTGGGGATCAAACCCAGTACAGTTGTGCTTATACATGTAGGTGCTATACTGTTACTCAGGTTTACTGTGATGGGTAAGTGACCAGAATGGTTTTAGATCAGAGTGTGCAGATGTGTCGGTCAATCTAAATCGTGCATAGCTGTCTAGAATACTAAATGCTGGTTTAAAGCACAGCAGGGCTTGTATTCTCCTAGTGTGCCAACTGAGCAAATAAACAAAGACAACAGAGCTATTTCAACATTTATATGAGATCTGTTTGACATAAAGAAGCCTGGCTATAAGGCCCTGCCAGAGTTCTATTAACAACACCTCTAACCCATACATGACACTCCCCCTGGCAGTTGACTTCCACAACTAACTCATTTACTGGCGTGTTAAAGGTCTCAATATTGTCTTCATTTAACTGTTGCACCAGTACCTCATAATGTAAACTTTCAAATTCTATGTACGATGTTGTCCATGGAATTTCCCACTGCAGTTTCAAAAAGATCTTCTGATTTTCGGCCTTGCTCTGTTTACCTGAATTATATGATACATTGCACAACACGTTTTGAACTTTAGACGGATGAACTGATAATCCTGAACTGTGCTCATCTCTAATCTTTGACTTACTTTCGTATAGTGCTACCTCTGCTATGGCAGAAACTTCACTGGTATTGACAATTGTGTCTTGATATATGTGATACAACCATGATGGGTCTTTACAGCAAATATGTGGTAGAACCTCCGTCTGCTTTAGAATTGCCTCCCTTTCATCATATTCTAAATGATTCAAACCACCAGAATCGGGTTGCCAATCAGGATGCCCGACAGAATTTTCTTTTACCTGATTGGCCCATGCCTTATATATCAAACCCATACCAGTCAGCCCAGACAGTGTCTTATAAGGAGTGTAGTTAGAAGGATTTACAGCATACGGGAACAGTTCAATGACAACAGAACCTGGTTTAAGAAACATACTTAGAATAAGTAATGACCCATGCATAGCAATAATTCCTTTGGAGTTGCTTACATACATGATAAGTTCTAACAAAGTATATGATTCATAGCTAAGGTTCACGACTTTCATTCCAACTTTCTTCATTATCTTCAGAATTAAATCATATTCATTTAAAATTCTTCTGTTCTCTTTCCTTGTAAACAGCACCAAATAGTCTTGGGCCTTGAATATCTCTGAAGGGGAGGTAATTGCTGCCTTATATATGCTGCTGTACTTTTCACATGAGTACCGTCTGCTTCGTAATTTACCAAAGGTCCCTGAGGTTTCAAGAAGCCATAGTCATACCAAGTTGTTGTCTTTGACAGTCCGATAAAAACTGATTTAAAACATGTCACTTTTCCTTCACTCTGGAAGTCTTCTTTTGACTTAATCTTAAATTTTGAGAAAACTTCATAAAAAATTTTGATTTCATCATCAATGACTAGGTCACTATCAAAAAGGAATAACTGTACATCAAATAACTGATCCGAATTTTGAGTTTGATCACCTAAAGTTATCAGTTTTAATGTATGATGTAATGGAATGATGTCATCATGGAAAACATGCATAAGATTATCTGTCAAAAAAGGCTTGAACACTAAAGTGGTTTCATTAATCCAGTGTGACTGAAATTTTGAGAAAGTTTCACTTGGAAGACTGACCACTGTTGTTTGAAGAACATTATGATCTCTAAAACTTGACAAATCCAGTGTTACAGAACCATCTTCCATTTTCACATGTTGTAGTATGCTTGATTTATGTTTAAAGAAAACAAACTCTTCTGCTTCAGAATTGTAACAAATGTTTTCAAACTGGCACATTTGATTAACACCATCGTGACACCAAACAGAAGAATATATAGAACTAAATTCTTCAGAAGTTTGACCAGTAGAGACAATACTCTTTGTTAAACTTCCTCTTTCAACAGAGTTATTTTTTACACATTCTTTTTCAGTTTTATCAGTGTTATCATCTCTATTTTCAGATATATGGGCATCTTCAGTAGTTTTTTCTTTCTCATCCAAGTCACTGTCACCAACTTCTTGGTGACAACCAGGGGACTCTTTTATGTCATCAAGTTGATCTTTCAATTTATTTACCTACAAAGAGAGGAACTTATATTTTACTGTAACACAGGACTAATGTAAAAGTACTTCTGATTAGATCTAGTATACATACAAAGTTTTATCTGTCAATTTCATTTTTTATCTTAAAGTAACAATTCTGTTCTGAAATGGCCTATTTTCTTTTGCAAGAAACACAAAATGGCAAAGTTTTTTGATGTTACAAAACATTTGTTTATCCAAAATCTTGCATTAGATAATGTCTTGAAATACATGTCTGGTTTTTGCCAACTTCACTGTTCCTTCGAAAAAAGATATCTCTCATAAGGTAGCAGGTACATCAAAATGCTAATCTTGGATTTCGTAAATTTGTATTATAAAGTGAGTACTGTAAATTCAGTAATTTTTGTGTGAAGAACATTTTGCGATTTCTGAAAAGACATAATTATTTGTAAAATAAAATTCTCTAATAGTAAGTCTATGTGAAATGAATCTTTCACGAAATTTTTACATAATCAAAGGGGTAAATTCATGAAAATGATAAAAAAATAAATCATAGCAAAATATTACCCATTTTACAGTATCTCTAAGAGATCCAGTAAAATACCAAGTATGTATCTGTAGTGAAGATACAGACACAGTCATATTTAAATATAAAGCTCAAGCCTTTTAAAGAAGTTTCAACATGCAACAAAATGTCATAGGGTAACCATAAACAATTAAAACATTTGAATTAATACTGGTTGTTGTTTTTGCTTTCTTGTAACCTCAAATGGAAAAATGCCAGCTTTAATATAAATTGTTAGTTTTCAGTCAATTGTCCTATATTATCACATAATAGTCCCGTTATCCTATTATGCTACCTCCTTTACTAACAAGTGCTAACCACTCACCCATGTCATTGTATATCGATGTTCATGAAAACTTAGATGCATCATTGCATTTGAAGTCTTTATGTGTTATTGAATACATTGGCATGTAATATTATTAGTATAATAAATTATCTTTGATAGTTCTATACTTGTTTTCAGTTTTGTGTTGTGGTTGGCTTCCCAAAGCAAGAACCCTATCTACTTTACAAATATTTGATAGAGGGGGGGGGCGTAGGGGCCCTCGGGCATAAACAATCACCCTTCGTCAAAATGGATGGTCACAATATTAAATACACAATCTAATAACACATTATGTCATGTAATTCTCAAACACTGTCAAATCAAATTTCTGCATATCTATTAAAGTCATTGGTCTTGTCGGTGTATTTTCAAATAATTTATAGACTGTTTAAGACAAATTCCTTCTAAAGTAAAATGTTCTCTACTGGAACAACAGTACATGATCTAACCTCCAGGTTTAGCTCCATGATTTGCTTCACCAAGGTAGCAATCACTGCCATGGCAACCATATGACCCAACATGTGAAGTGATGGCATCTTTTTACCCACAACAGTAGCTGCAGAAAAAAAGAAAAAACTCACAGTACAATAAAACATGAAAACAAGATTTGGCGAAGTTATCTTTTAAAAAAAATTAACACTTTGATTTTCATATATTTCTACACAAACCATATCCTTCTTTAATTTGACATTTACCTTGTTTATTATCAGATAGTATACATAGAGGTGTTAAATGAATATTGAGGCATTATTTCACTAGCAAACATCAAAGACTGTCATTGGTCTCCATGTATCTGCAGATCATAGTCATGTACTGCGGCTGCTCATGTGTATGAAGGGCTAGGCTGATGAATCATCTATACGCTCGTAGACATACCACACATAAACCTCGTGCCGACCACCTTAGCCAGAGATCACACACAACGGTATCTTGTGCCGTTTGTCTGCACAGAGGTGTATCAATGCTCGTTCTTCCCAGATGCTATCATGTTGTGGAACAGCTTGCCACAGGCAACTGTAGAAATTACCTACTATTGAGAGCTTCAAGAGGGCAGTACAGACAACCACCCTCCACTAGAACAGTACTAGACGCTGTTTTAAATTGCAATGTACATGTATAACTATATAGAGAGTCTTTTATGTATGTATCAACTTCCCTTGTACATTTTGTACACAATGTGCCAGTACAAGAATATATGCCAGATTGTGTCTGTACTGTATTAATTGAAGATGTTTTGGCTGATGTCAGGCATGTTTCGACAAATTACACTTACAGTCAGTATTGGCTGATGACAGGCCTGTATCGACAAATTACACTTACAGTCACCTATTGACTGATGACAGACTCAGGCATGTACATATGCACATCTTAGAGCTGTCACATTTACAGGCATGAGATATTGAGATATTCATTGTACATGTAAGTTATTAAAAATGGGATGTTAGATGTTCCGTACCGTGGAGGTTACGTACCACTACATTTATGTACCAAAATTGGAGGTTCCGTACCACATATATATTTATATAGGGTATAGAAAATGTGTGAATGAGGTGTGAAAAGGGTTTGTTTGGGACATTGTCTGTTTATTTGCAGCTTGAACCAATTATCGCACATTAGCACAATTGGAAATAAAGACTGAAATTATGCTTTTTCTTTTATTATATATCAATTTATTACATATATACAACTAAAAGAAATCATTAACAGAACAATTACATGCATTTATTGTTGTGAAATTTAGTGACATTTTATGATAGTTACACAATGTACGTTTATTTTATTGTTGAAAATTTGTATCGATCATATATACAGAAAAACATAAAATGACAAATGTGTCTTAATAATTATGATTTAAGAATTTAAATGTTTAAGAAAATACAAAATTCAGCACTAAATAACAAATATAGAAAGCATTGAACAAAGCATAATTTGTAAGAAAAATATAGCACATAGCACATAGCACACAGATGCAAGAAGGTAGATACAAGGAAAACGGTCAAAAAAACCTAAAAAAAAACAATTGATAGCACATATTACCTGTTAATTTAAACACAAAGCCCTTATTACGAAAACGAAACAAGAAGGAACTGTTTCATTAATTGATAAAAAAGAACGAAACAATTAAAATGTAACATCAAAATACGGTACACATATTGAATCACGCACGTTATACTAACCTGATATTTTACATATTTGTTATACTTATTTTATTGTGTCATAAAATATAAACAAGATGACATATATTTATAAAAGCAGTACAATATGCAACAATTTTACAAACAGTTGTCAGATTAATTGAATAGAAAGAGTATGAATTAAGCTTAAACATGCATGTCAAACTACGTTCATGATCCCTTCCGAAACGAAACGAAGAGATGGGATTTGTATATACTTTACCTATAATTAAGTTTTGACGCACTGACACACACACACAAAAAATGTTCAGACTATTTTAGATAACTGTCTTCATACATGAAGACGGATAAATATTAGTCTGAATTCAATGTTATACACATATAATGTTCACAATCAGAAAGTTATGTCATTCTTTAGTCATCATCGACATGGTCGTCTACTGTAGCTGCAACTGGCCCGAGTCCCATGATTTGGCTGGCATCCTTCAACAGCTGGCTTGTCGTCTTCTCTTCATCTTCGTACTTGTCCCACAGATCAAAGAGTCGGTTGTGAATAGCTCTGTATTTCTTCCTGTGGATTCTGGTCAGCATGTTCTGTGAGACGAAAAAAAAAAAATGATGTAAATGCAACATTTCAAATAGAACACTGTTGGTCGAATGTTCTGACGGTGTAGATTTGTTGACTGGGTGAGGTTGTCTATATTCGGAATATGAGGTTCATCAGCTGGGATAAGTTCTGTCATGGCTTGCTGTACTAGTCTAGCCGCTGGTACGTGGATGTTGCTGGTGGCCAGCTTCACCTACAAAGATTAACAAAGTCAGAACATTTTCTTATAAAATTAAAATAACATACAGCAGCCATAGCAGATAAAATTGCACAATTACACGCATTTTCATGAATAAAAAAATAACCTTCAATATCAGTAGCTTCTAGCGTCTTTTTATAAAAAACTGTCGTCTGCAAAGAGAATACACATTTTAAACAACAATTGTATTGTAATGTATTGAAAATTTTGAAACACGAAAAACAAACGTTTGTTGCTTCAATGATTTGTAAGTAGGAATTTTATCTTACCTTTGCTGCAACTTTTACCTTTGACCTAACACTAGGGTTTGCCGGATGCTGATGACCTTGACCACTACTGACAAAGGAGTAGTCGTACTGCTTCACCCACGCTGGACACCGGAACCTGGCACTTCTGACACTGCATGCCCAGTATATGAAGTTGTCCTTGGATCTCTGAAAATATATAACCATATTCATTGAGTATACGAAGAAAGGAAAGTGTAGTTTATTACTAGTGTTGTTAAACATGAACAATTTGTATAGAAATTATTATTATTGATAACTTTCCTTAACGTTGTAACTATACCCATCTGTGCTAGATACCATAGATAACATACACGTCGTGAATCTGAGGAGGACGCTGGAATTCTCTGTCCGGCATATCGAAGGATCGATCCGCAATCTCGCCCGTGGTTGTACGTGCGTCCTGCGGTTCGTCCTCTATGGCTGTGCTGCCTAAACCAGAGAAGCCGTCTGGCAGGGTGACCGACGACCCGTTGATTGTTTCCGTTGACATATCCATGGTTGGTGGCTCCATGCTGAAGCTGTTGTTTGTTTCCATCTGAAAAATATAGAAAACAGATAATAAGACATGTTCAAAAAGTACAAAATGAAGACAGGAATTTCACTTTAATTCAACCGAAGAAATTTATTACTTCACCTCAGCTTTGCAGTTGTCACAGCTCCAATCAATCTCCATTTCACCACGTACCATCCTTCTGTAGCTGTCTTGTGTATTTCCTTAAAACAAACAAAATAAATTGTAATTAAAATCAATTCACTATTTATTTATAAAAACGATTTTGTGCCACAAGTTTTTCATATAAAAGGGAGGTAATTGAAACAGTAAACCATGCACTGTTGTTGTATTTGTTTTGTAAATCATTAAAATAAACAAAATATATAGATAACCTAAACTTTTTATATGTATTTTATGAAACAATATTTTTTTTATATAAATAATTTTGGTATGTAAAGCAATTTTTTTATTTTAAATATTCATGATAAAGAGAACAATGTTCATATTACTGTAACTACATAATATTACCAGTTCCGCATGTGCGGTGCTGCCACTTCTGGCATTGATCGCACTGAATGCCATGCTGCCGTGCCGTAACTTCCCGTGAACAAGCGATGCAATATTATGCCCGATCCATTCATCTGTCTTTTTTAGAAATTCTATTACTGAGAGTCAGAGATTGAATGTGACCATCACTGTGAAATCGGTCATTTTTATTTACACAGTTTATAGTTCACTCATTAGAATAAAGATTTAGATGTCAAAGCCGTTAAAGCTAATCAGCTGAGTGATTACTAATTAATATAAAACTCTAAAATCTTAACTGAAAAACAAAATATACAATGTCTTTCCATTTATATCTATATATGGTACGAAACAACTTATTATTATATGTGGTACGGAACCTCCGGAAATGGTACGGAATAACCTGGTACGGAACAACCATGGTACGGAACAACCAGAATTCTTAAAAATTGATTGATTGATTTGTTCAGCGGATCAAGATTTTTAGGCATGTTGTTCCTGAGTGCAAAGTAGAGAAATACCAATAAAATTATTTATTCCAATACGCATCACAACATGTAGTTTGTTATTCTTTACCTAATTGTAAAAAGCAAGAAAATTACCAAACCTGTCAATTTGACTTGTATCTCCTTCTTGAAGAGCTCTTGTTATCACGTGGTTTTGTTTAAAATGGCTGACACAAGCATCCGCAGGGGAGAAGGCTGGATGTTTTCTATGTTTACTGTTTTGCCATCTTATGTCACTTGCAAATGTATGCGCGGAGTATTGAAAGATAGTATTTGCTATCATCTGGGCTTCATAGTCTTGCACAGGTAATATTCTAATACATCCCGTCAGTTCATGTATCTCTGTTTTTTTTGCCGCCAAAGTAGGACTAAAATCCAAGCTCTGAGAGAAAATTAGATAGATTGAAATAAATAACTGGCCGGCCCCCTCTTCCTAAAATAATGAAAAAAACCCACCAAAGTCAGACCAAAGTATAGGGGTATTATTTGTTGTTTTTTTCCATTGTTTTAGGGTGTGCCAAGTCCCTTTGGCTTTTTAACTGTGCAGAATTGTGTTCGGTCGGTTTGATACAATGATGCAAAATTTTATTTCAAGTCAGCATGGTAAAACTTGATAACATTAGCTATGTATAGCTATTAACCGACAGTAACATCAAGTATAATATCAACATAAGAATAAAGTACCTGTGATATGATTAAGACATACATTAAGACTTACATAGATATGAAACATAAATAAAACCTTGTGAAGTTCTACACTATGTGTAGTATATAAAATTCTATAAGTAAATTTTTAAGATATTTACGAATATACAAGTGAGATCATAATATTGCATCAAAATTCACATTTATAATCATAGTACATAGATATATATATAATTTAATGATAAAATATGAAGCACATATAAAGCACTATTTTGACACTTCAAATATGGTAATGTCTATTTAAACCTAGTACCTTTTGTAACATGAGATCTATTTAAATAATAAATACTATAAATAATTAATTAAGATTTTAAACTTGTATCATATAATGTACATAAAATTATAGGACTAGCTTAAAATATTAAACATGACAAGGGGAGCAACTCAATACTAGTATCTAAGTTAACTGATGTTTAGGTTGTCTCCCTTTTAAAAAAAGTATGAAGATTGTTTATAAATTGTGGGTTGATCTACATGTAGATCTAAATACTGCCATAAAAAGGAAAATAAGATTCTGAAAAGCAAAAGGAACACAAGAGTGCGACTGATAAAAAGAGGCTAAAAACATTTATCCCCCCAAATCAGATTTGAGGAGACCTGATCAGCAATACAAGGTTTTCGTCTGGGCGAGGTGGTTATGTGCATTGAAATTGCACTAACATGTTATGTATGTATAGCTTTCTAAATAAAAATAAAGATGATAGGTCAGGGTTCTTTTTTTTTTGTATACCCAGCTGCAAACAAACAGTACAGCCGTATAAAAATGGCTAGAACTTATTTATACCAGCCTGATGTATTTGTAAGCTTTAGTTGGTAAGCTAGCTTGCGGACCAGCTTTGATAGACCTGTGTATAACGTAGCGTGTTTGGATGCTTGACATTGTTTGAGACAGTACACAAAATAGCTCAATACAGTTAAACTTTGTTTGCACGAACTTCATATTCTGAAATACAACTAATCGCTCGAGTTTAGTTGACAGTCCAGGCAAAATCTTTATATTATCATATTGTTTCATCTCCGAAATCTCATCCATGATCTCTCGAACCTGTCTTGTGGTCCCTTCAGATCTGTTTCTTTGTCAATTACATCCTTTCACTTGAACAATAAAATGTGTCAGTCTCAATTATTTGGGAAACAATTGCACATTTGATTAGACGTTTAATTGACCGGCATTGTTTAACAGTGGATGTTTTAGCACCTTTGGTAAATGAGCAATTAAAGTAAATTGAATTTCTTTACAATGTTGATAAAAATTAGTAGTAAAATAGCATGATTTGTTTTCCACGAAAATGGATATAATATTTAATGAAATATGATATTTTCGAAAGGGCGTGTTGCCGCTAAAACATTAAGAAAAAAGTGTAAGTTATGTGTTTGTGATTTAATCATTCGTCTTCTGACTAAAATTGGAATTGATGAATAATTTTTTTATTTTTATTAGCTTTCCAATGATATAAAACATAGTTGAAAAGTCTTATGTTTTAAGAAAGTCAGCTACACCAGTATCGGAAATTGGCTTTTAGGCCCACCCAATAAAAACTCTCCAGAAAGGAAATAGTCAAACAAATGCAATAATTTGACTGAATTTTGCCGATTTTACCTTTTTTTCATGTCTGAGGTCCAATCTTGGTGTATAATACACACTAATTCTTGGAAATACGAAAAGTACAATCAAACCTGTGAACAAAGACCACTGTCGGGAAGCTACAAATGTGGTCTTTGTTTGTGGGTGATCTTCATTTGCAGGTGTGTCTACTATATATGAATAGTGTACGGTGATCTTTCCGCTGGTCTTTATTCGCAGGGTGGTCTCTCTCTGGAGGTGGTATTTAACACAAGTTTGTATAAAACCTGGGTGTATTATATTCAAGTTTCTTCAGTATAACGACCTGTGACAGGCGAGAACCATAACTCTAGTTTACCCCTTCTTCTGATTTACAGTTGTATCTCCCTTTATGTAAAAACTTGTTCTGAACATGACTTTAAAACTATGTGAGAAATTGACTTGTAATTTCACACAGTGTTAGAGGCGTTATTAGAAGGAGTGCAATGACTTAAAACTATAACTCTAGCTGAACCCAGTTTTGAATTGTCTCCCTTTATCATTTGAAATTATTCTGGTCCAAATCATAATTCCCACATCATGAATCTAATTTACTTGATATTAGGCATAGTTATAGAAGATATTTCAAGGAAGTGCGGTGTATAATAACCTTAACTCTATATTGCCTCTTTTTGAGTGATCTCCCTTTATCATGTCAAGTTATGCTTGAAAGTAACATATCTAAAAAAATGTTCAACAGATTTACTTGATATTTTGCGCAATGAAAAAGAATAGTGAAAGGACGAGCAATGTTCAATAATCAAAGCTTTGAACTGAAAGTCGCTAAGTTTATCTGAAAACACGTGCTTCATGAAGCATGCTTCGCAGTGTTACCAATGCTCTTGTGTTGCCTTTTTTAGTAAGGTTGGTAATCTGTGATTGCTAATACCAAATTTATTGTTTTAATGCAGATATCAATATGTAAAGCTGTGTTTTCATTTGGTACTATGTTCTGTGTAAGCGCTGTTAGGGCTGCATGGAATAAGACAAGTGATTGTATATACATGTACATAGGGGAATCACATGAAGAGATTTCTGTTACTGCAAATTTTACAGGATTTAACTTCATGTATTCTCTATTAATTTATTTTGTTTTGGATTGCAAAACAAGTTTATACAACTTTGATTAATTATTCACAAAACTCACTGGTAGTGGATTCAGTCTTGAAGAGAGAGAGATAGGCAATATGGAATAAATTGTCTTAGGGCGCTACCATCATAAATTGTCTAAGGGCACAACGATCAATGTACTGGTGAGGCTGGACAAAAGGACCTTGCAATTTTTAAGCAAAAATGCTGCTATGCACTGCGGCAGCTTATCTTTTTGCGCAACAATAAATGCTTGTTTGGGTGAAAGATTGAGACATATTCATTGAGTGAGGCCCAACCAATGGTGATATTTACATAACTGGTGAATAACTCCTTTGGTTTTTCATGAAATGAGATGTACTCAAACTTTCATAGAAGTTTCCAGTTACTGTTAATTGGGCAATATTTGCAATGATTTAATTTTTGCAATTTACATGTCAATTCTCCACTGTTCTAATTTAAAAATCTCGCAAAAAAATTCGTTTCACATACATTTACTATAATTAGAGAATTATCATAACACAAATTTAAAATTTGGAATAAATCTGTCTGCTCACATTCTCGTCCACCAGAGCATTCATTACATAATTGTATCTTGTCTGAAAGCTCGGCAAAACCACTGATGTATGAGGATGGTTACAGACTGCTCACAAATCGTGAAATTTTCGTCACATGAAATTACCCAATTTACATTACTCTGTTTATTTCATTCTCAGGAAGACAAATTTTAGGGGGTTTTATGATAGGGAGCTTAAAATTGCACAGGACATTGTCTTGAGTAATACTTCAAATGACATGTAAGTACGAAATTTATAGATTACTGGTTCTGTTGAAGTCTGCTGCATGTAAGCCGGATAAAGATGGGCTTAAAGTCAGAATATTTCACTGAAAATTATGACTTTATAAACAAGAATGCAAATAATACTGTTTTGTTACAGGGGAATACTGAAAATGATGAATTGAACACTTTTTTCTTTTGTGTATCAAACTATACAAACTGAACAGACATCTCTCCTTAGTGGTTCTCATATGAACATATAACTAATGCAAAATATTCTGTACAATGCTTGTATCCAACTAGGGACTTCTCATGTTTACACTTTGTGTAATTTGTATAGAGAAGTATAAACCATCTAAAATGTAGCAGTAATTGTTGGTATGGGTACTCGCTGCAAATTTACTGACTGAATAGCTAAGTATTGATGTACAGGCTGATCATGATCTGCACTGGTCAGCAAGGCAGAGTCACTTGCCACAAGCAAGTACTTGTGTTCATAACACAAGACAGACTTGATTTATCAGATCCTCGGTAACCGAGGCTATTAATTTCACATGCACTTTGTATCCTCGGTAGCCCAAGCTATTGCATGCACTTTGTATCCTCGGTAGCCTAGGCTGTTCATTGCGCATGCACTTTGTATCCTCGGTAGCCCAGGCTATTTATTGTGCTTGCACTTTGTATCCTCGGTAGCCCAGGCTATTCATTGCGCGTGCACTTTGTATCCTCAGTAACCCAGGCTATTCATTGCGCATGCACTTTGTATCCTCGGTAGCGAAGGCTATTCATTCTGCATCCACTATATATCCTTGGTAGCCCAGGCTATTTATTCTGCATACACTTTGTATCCTCGGTAGCCCGGGCTATTCATTGCGCATACACTATGTATCCTCGGTAGCCCAGGCTATTCATTACACTTTATTAACTGGATAAAAGTGGAAGAAATTAACAGTGGGTTCAGAAGATGGACTTTTCACTGAAACTAGTCATCACAACATAATCTTTCATTTCACGACTTAAATACAATTTTTAGATATTTTATTGATACCATGCAAACATTTTTTGGGACAACATACCATTGGTTCTACTTCATGGTAGTCGTAATGGGTGAAAGTCCGTTTAAACTTTGGTAAATTGGGATATACTAAATGGTAAGGATACGTCAATTAATATAAAGCCTGAAATTGTAACATTCGCAAACTGCATGATATAATTTTTTCTGTAGGATGCTTGAGACCATCGCCGCACACGCAGTCTTCATCACTCTGGAAACCGACTCTCGTCACCGGTATTGTTGTATTTCCTCTGGATCTTGCTGTTACAACATTGAGTGTAAGTTCTGTTTAATTTTCTCAAAATAATGCCCGAATACTTAGCCTGCTAAACTTCTAAAATGGATTATCCATCTTTCAAGTTGACAGTACCATTATTAAATTTATCCAAAAAGTGATCTCTGAAATTTGACTCTCTAAATACAATATTAAACAATATGATCAGACTGCACATCAGTAGCGTCTGGCATAATACCTGGTAAGAGAAAATATTTTTGCTGTAAGTTTTCATAGAATAACCTAAAACTGCTTGTATAAGTGATTTTATGATTCTAATCACATGCAACTAATTTACTATGATGTTCATTGAATTTCTTTTTCAATATTTGGGTTAAATGCCCTTGTAAACAGACTATTTTGTATTTATACTTTGAAAAGAATTTGCAGTATTGATATAATTTTTTTTTACTCTTATACATGATTATAGAACCATTCATTCAAGATGCATAACTCTGATGAGGTTTAATCACAAGTTTTGTCCCTTTAAACACTTAAAATCATTAAAATGAATCAGGAATGAACGAAATCTACTATAACCATACACTTCCACTGATGTTTAAATCTATTATTAGTATGCCCCCTTATATGTTAATTTAGCAATTCATGTCCCAAGTATCATCAAGTTCAGGCACTTTGGTTGGGGTATGAATCACCTTCAGTGAAACTTGTATTTCTATTTTTGGCTGATATAGCCAATAAAATTAATGTACATTTTATTCAGGGTTGGTCAATCCATCTATATTTACGTATCAAAATACTTCATTATCTCCCCTATGATCCTGCTGCAGTTATTTACAGTAGCAAACTTTGTTGCAATATCATTCAGCAGATTCCCTAGTCGCTTGTCCCACTTGACAGTACTTGATATTTAATTGATGGTTTACAAAATGGAATTATTGTAGTTCTGATAGGTTGTATTTTAGTTACAAGGTTATTATTTTGTAAGTATTTCATTTGATTTTATTCCGTCTGAGGGGAATAGTCACGGCGCATGATTTGGGTGTAGGGAATTTCACATCATTTTACCATAAAAGGCGATGATTTATAAAGCGTATAAATTTAATACTGTTTAAAACTGTAATAAGTCCCAGGATCACTTTGAATTTAGTGCTATAGTAACATAAATTCATTGATAGGATATTGATAGAACCATATTCTATTTACTCTAAAATAATGTTGACATAATGTCTTTCTTTCGTATTCAAGTTATTTCGTCAGAAAAAGAGTTGCCAGAAAGCCTCTCTTAATTTTTGCAAATACTGCACTATGTTTCTTATATGTACTTATCGATTGGAAAAGCGAAGTTAGGAATGTTTTTGGTACAAATAAAGGTCATTTCTGTCAATAAGACATCTTTCTTGATAAAATGAGAGCCACTTCTAAATATGATCGTGGGACTTTAAAATTATTCAATATATTTGTCATAGCAGATTCCTGAATAATAAAATATCTGTGCTGACATCAACAAGAAATTCTCAGTTTTTATTCAGTCTCAGACCAGTCTCCATAATGGCGAGTATGTACTCACTGAAGAAGCAGTACAGTATAGCTTTTTTAATCAGAGATCAGGGATATAAATTGCATTTTTAGGACTTCACTCTCGTCTTCATTTGACAAGTATACTAATTACTTTTTCATCAGGCTGACTTCGAGGATTTCCTTTTGTTTCAAGGCATAACGGGGGAAATGATGGTTCTCTGGGAACTTTTCCCTGGAAACAAATAAGTGGTATTGAACGGAGAATTAAGTTTGTAATGTCGAAAGCTTTTAAGAAGTCAGAATCTGTCAGATGGATGGGTTGATGTGAAAGAACCTATGTTTCATTGGGTTACACATGTCAAGTTTGTAAATTATAAAGAAAATTCAAGGATAGGTGGTATTACAGAATTGTGCAGACCAGGATAAGACTGCATTTTTAGCTCACCTGAGCACGAAGTGCCTAAAGGTGAGCTATTGTGATCACCTTGTGTCTGTCATCTGCCTGTCTTCTGTCTGTCGTCTGGCCATTCACACTTAATCTTGTGTATGCAGTAGGGGCTGCATTTTTCACTAGATCTTCATGAAACTTGATCAGTATGACTGCCTTGATGAAATCTAGGTCGAGTTTCAATATGGGTTATCTTGGGTCAAAAACTAGGTCACAGGGTCAAATCATAGCAAAACCTTTTGTATGCAATAGAGGTTGCATTTTTCATTAGGTTTTCATGAAACTTGGTCAGTATGGTTGCCTTGATGAAATCTAGGTTGAGTTTGATTATGGGTCATCTAGGGTCAAAAACGAGGTCACACGGTGAAATCATTGAAAAATCCTTATATATGCAATAGAGGTTGCATTTTTCATTGTATTTTCATGAAACTTGGTCAGTATGATTGTCTTGAAAAAATCTAGGTCGGAATCTAGGTCGGGATCGAACATGGTTCATCAAGGGTTAAAAAAAAGGTCACCCGGTCAAATCATAGAAAAACCTTGTGTATGCTATAGAGGTTGCATTTTTCATTGGACCTTCATGAAACTTGGTCAGTATGATTGCCTTGATGAAATCTAGGTCAAGTTCGAATATGGGTCCTCCGGGGTTAAAAACCTTGTGTATGCAATAGAGGTTGCATTTTTCGTTGGATCTTCATGAAACTTTGTCAGTATGATTGCCTTGATAAAATCTAGGTCGAGTTTTAATATGGGTTATCTTGGGTCAAAAACTAGGTCACAGGGTCAAATCATAGCAAAACATTTTGTATGCAATAGAGGTTGCATTTTTCATTAGATTTTCATGAAACTTGGTCAGTATGGTTGCCTTGATGAAATCTGGGTTGAGTTTGATTATGGGTCATCTGGGGTCAAAAACGAGGTCACACGGTGAAATCATTGAAAAATCCTTGTATATGCAATAGAGGTTGCATTTTTCATTGTATTTTCATGAAACTTGGTCAGTATGATTGTCTTGGAAAAATCTAGGTCGGGATCGAACATGGTTCATCAAGGGTTTAAAAAAAAAGGTCACCCGGTCAAATCATAGAAAAACCTTGTGTATGCTATAGAGGTTGCATTTTTCATTGGACCTTCATGAAACTTGGTCAGTATGATTGCCTTGATGAAATCTAGGTCAAGTTCGAATATGGGTCCTCCGGGGTTAAAAACCTTGTGTATGCAATAGAGGTTGCATTTTTCGTTGGATCTTCATGAAACTTTGTCAGTATGATTGCCTTGATAAAATCTAGGTCGAGTTTTAATATGGGTTATCTTGGGTCAAAAACTAGGTCACAGGGTCAAATCATAGCAAAACCTTTTGTATGCAATAGAGGTTGCATTTTTCATTAGATTTTCATGAAACTTGGTCAGTATGGTTGCCTTGATGAAATCTGGGTTGAGTTTGATTATGGGTCATCTGGGGTCAAAAACGAGGTCACACGGTGAAATCATTGAAAAATCCTTGTATATGCAATAGAGGTTGCATTTTTCATTGTATTTTCATGAAACTTGGTCAGTATGATTGTCTTGGAAAAATCTAGGTCGGGATCGAACATGGTTCATCAAGGGTTAAAAAAAAAGGTCACCCGGTCAAATCATAGAAAAACCTTGTGTATGCTATAGAGGTTGCATTTTTCATTGGACCTTCATGAAACTTGGTCAGTATGATTGCCTTGATGAAATCTAGGTCAAGTTCGAATATGGGTCCTCCGGGGTTAAAAACCTTGTGTATGCAATAGAGGTTGCATTTTTCGTTGGATCTTCATGAAACTTTGTCAGTATGATTGCCTTGATAAAATCTAGGTTGAGTTTGAACTTGGGTCATCTAGGGTAAAAAACTAGGTCATGGGGTTAAATTGTAGAAAAGCCTTGTGTATGCTATAGAGGTTGCTTTTTTAATTGGATTTTCATGAAACTTTGTCAGTATGATTGTCTTGATAAAATATAGGTGGAGTATGAATATGGGTAATCTGAGGTCAAAAACTAGGTCGCCCGGTAACCTTGTGTATGCCATACAGGTGACATTTACAACCCAATCATCATGTAAATTGGTCAAAAGGTTTGCCTTGTCAAGGTCAAACAGAATGTTTGTGTTTATGATGTATAGTTTAGAGTTGAAGTTTGGTCACATATGGTCATAAGTCGCAGGTGAGCGATATAGGGCCATCTTGGCCCCCTTGTTAGTATTTGCCACTTATTTATCTGCAATTACTTGTCTTTTACATTTTTACCTCACCTGAGCACATAGTGCTTATGGTGAGCTTTTTAACTCTCAGGATTGTTGGATGTTCGTTGTCAGTCTGTCCAAATTTTGCTTCAAACAATATCTCCTCTGAAACTGCTTGGCCGATGGTGATGAAACTTGGCAGGAATATGCTCTTGGGGGTCATTTGTTTTACATAGACTTGTATAGGAAAAACATTAAAAATTGAAAAATTAAAAGTTTTTCCTTTCCGTTGCCATGCCATCCAAAGTTCTGCATGGAATAGTATTCTTCGAACAGCTTTGGTAGAGCTTCATGCAAGGACCAAGTTTGTTCAAATCATGCCCCTAAAATTGACCTCAAGGGGTCATTTGTTTTACATGTATAAAGAAAACTTTAAAGCACTTCTTGATCTTGATTAAAACAGAAAGCTTTCATATTTGGCTTGTAGTAGTTCCCAGTTGTCATTTACAAAGATTATTCACATCATACCCCTTGTGTCAAAGGGGCCAGTTGACCTACTTTCTTGTTTTGTTAACTACAGCAAATGAATTTGAACTGTATGACTGTATAGTTTTGCATGTAGATTTCAATTTAGGTATTGGGTGACCTTGACCTACTGATCTACTTTCTAGTATTTTAAGCTACAACATTGAAATTTGAAACATGCACAGTTTAAAATGCTGATTTCAACCTTGACCTTTGCAGACCTTGATCTTTACTAAAACTGACCTAGTTTCCTGTTTTTGAAGCTACAGCAATAAAATTTTAACCATGGGTACAATGGTTCCCAGGTGAGCAATATAGGGCCACCATGGCTTTCTTGTTAGCATAATACTTCTGAAATCTGCAGATACTATACAAAGTGGCAAAATTTAATGCTGACTGCATGGTGTGGATGAGAGAAAAAGTCCATGTGCTAAAGTTAGCTGAAGGTTATGCATCTGGTTTATTCCAGGGCAGGTTTATTCCTATTTGCATTAGTAAAATATATGAAAGCATGGGATAGTCCTTCAAGTACATACAAATTAGGTTTTATAAGTCAGGGGAACTTGCCAGAAAAATTAATTAAGCAAGCATATTCAATGACCCCAGAGCAGTAGTAATGCAAAGGTTTCCAAAATTTGCCAGTATTTTATGTCTTTTTAGTGATAATGTTGAATAATTTAAGTGACAAGTCATGTTTCGTGCATCACCGTCAGACAAAATAATGTAAAAGTGCAGCAAGTAATTCCTATGATATTGGTTACCGTGTCTACAGCAGTAAAAGTACGTTTTCTCTGGTATAACCAATTTCCCTCCAATTTTCTAGTCATCTTATGTTATCAGCCAGATATTGATTTCAGAAAGCTCTTGCAGCGCCATAGGTGAATGAATCTGCCATTGCGACAAATGCAGATCATGATCAGTCTAAATTCCCATGCCGTCAGCTAATGGTCTCCACTGTTACTCTTCAGTCAGTAAACGTTTAGTGAGCACCCCTTTGAATTAACAATGGCACATTCCAAAATGGAAGATGGATGAGTCCATTTTAAAAAAATTATCAGGGTAGGCAGGTTAAAGCAGAAATTGGAAAGTTTCGATCTTCGCTGCAGGCAACAAGTCTGTCTGTAATTTTGCTTGCAAAACCTTTGGCACGTAAAAAGATTATTTCCTCTTTATTTGGCTGCATATGTCTATCGTAGATTTATTCATCAGGGCTTTATGGTTTGCTAATAGATGTATTTACGTTGCCTCTTGAGACAAGATAAGGATGTTATTTAATTGTGAATGCTTGTCAATTTTCTCAGACATTGTGATTAAATAATGGAAGCTATTTTAAGTATATATATTAAAAGTTTTATGCGAAACTGACATAAGGCTGTTAATATTTATATATATGATACAACTGTTCATGCATTTAATTGCCGATATCTAATTTAGTCTAAAACTGTGATGTTGCTACAATGTCAAGCTTTCCTTGCAGTCTTTATTGCATAGATAATCAAAGGGCTGAAAGCACAGAAAGACTAGTCCATCATAATATGTTTATTTATCCCCCCGCCGAAGGCGAAGGGGATATTAGAAATGCCCTTCGTCCGTCCGTCCGTGCGTCCGTCCCAATTTTGTCCGGAGCATAACTCCAAAAGTACTTGAGCGATTTTCTTCAAACTTCATACACTGACAGAGCACATTGGGGGAAGTGCAGTGTGTAAGAACAATAACTCTACCTTGCCTACTTTTAGAGTTATTCCCCTTTTATCAGATTTACTTGAAAACTTTGTCCGGAGCATAACTCCAAAAGTACTTGAGGGATTTTCTTCAAACTTAATACACTGACATAGCACATTGGTAGGAAGTGCAGTGTGCAAGAACAATAACTCTACCTTGCCTACTTTTAAAGTTATTCCCCTTTATCAGATTTACTCTAAAAGTTTTGTCCGAGCATAACTCCAAAAGTACTTGAGGGTTTACTTCAAACTTAATACACTGACATAGCACATTGGTAGGAAGTGCAGTGTGCGAGAACAATAACTCTACCTTGCCTACTTTTAGAGTTATTCCCCTTTATCAGATTTACTTGTCCAAGCATAACTCCAAAAGTACTTGAGGGATTTTCTTCAAACTTAATACACTGACATAGCACATTGGTAGGAAGTGCAGTGTGCAAGAACAATAACTCTACCTTGCCTACTTTTAGAGTTATTCCCCTTTATCAGATTTACTTTAAAAGTTTTGTCCAGAGCATAACTCCAAAAGTACTTGAGGGATTTACTTCAAACTTAATACACTGACATAACACATTGGTAGGAAGTGCAGTGTGCAAGAACAATAACTCTACCTTGCCTACTTTTAGAGTTATTCCCCTTTATCAGATTTACTTGTCCAAGCATAACTCCAAAAGTACTTGAGGGTTTTCTTCAAACTTAATACACTGACATAGCACATTGGTAGGAAGTGCAGTGTGCAAGAACAATAACTCTACCTTGCCTACTTTTAGAGTTATTCCCCTTTATCAGATTTACTTGTCCGGCATAACTCCAAAAGTACTTGAGGGATTTTCTTCAAACTTAATACACTGACATAGCACATTGGTAGGAAGTGCAGTGTGCAATAACAATAACTCTACCTTGCCTACTTTTAGAGTTATTCCCCTTTATCAGATTTACTTTAAAAGTTTTGTCCAGAGCATAACTCCAAAAGTACTTGAGGGATTTTCTACAAACTTAATACACTGACATAGCACATTGGTAGGAAGTGCAGTGTGTAAGAACAATAACTCTACCTTGCCTACTTTTAGAGTTATTCCCTTTATCAGATTTACTTTAAAAGTTTTGTCCAGAGCATAACTCCAAAAGTACTTGAGGGTTTTCTTCAAACTTAATACACTGACATAGCACATTGGTAGGAAGTGCAGTGTGCAAGAACAATAACTCTACCTTGTCTACTTTTAGTCAAATAGAAAAATATCATACCTATACTGATAATGAACATTAATATAATTTTGCAAACCTTCTCTTCATTGCCTTATTCTTTTTTCACTTACTTGAAAACTGTACTCAGCATGACCATAACTATACGGCTTTTTAAGGATTTCCTCTCACCAAGTAAAATGTACGAAAGTACAACCTTCAGGTAACTTTTTCCTGGCGGGGGGATTAACCATGTGTAACATGGCTCTTGTTTAATATGCAGAACATTAAATTTTGACCAAAGTCTCATGAAAATCCTTCAAGGGGTTCAGGAGATATTGAGCCGGGGTTCAGGAGATATGGAGCGGGGGTTCAGGAGATATGGAGCCGGGGTTCAGGAGATATGGGGCTGGGGTTCAGGAGATATGGAGCCAGGGTTCAGGAGATATTGAGCCGGGGTTCAGGAGATATGGAGCCGGGGTTCAGGAGATATGGAGCCGGGGTTCAGGAGATATGGAGCCGGGGTTCAGGAGATATGGAGCGGGGGTTCAGGAGATATGGAGCCGGGGTTCAGGAGATATGGGGCTGGGGTTCAGGAGATATGGAGCGGGGGTTCAGGAGATATGGAGCGGGGGTTCAGGAGATATGGAGCGGGGGTTCAGGAGATATGGGGCCGGGGTTCAGGAGATATGGAGCCGGGGTTCAGGAGATATGGAGCTGACTGATGAGCTGCCTCCCATATAACTAAAATTTTGAGGGCTGTATAATTTATATTCAATCAAACCTGTTTTAAGCAACCAACCAGCGCTGGTATATCTCAAAAGAGCAACTTTTACCAACTTATAATGCATGCTTTTAAAGGATAAGGGGCCTTAGTTTGTTCTCCTCGAAATTTGTGCATGTTTTTCCATAAGTATTTTGACCTATAGTCACATTTTTTATTTTCCATCTAAGTATCTTGCATTATATCTAATAAAATGATTCAACTCTTACCCTGCTGGCCCCCCCCCCCCCCATGTGGTTTTGTCTTCACATGTAGATCATGATCAGCCTAGACATTCATACAGTCTGATCATGATCTGTTTGCTATTCTGAGTGAGTTAATAAAGTTTCAGTGAGGTCTTTAAACAGTTTATGGAATTTTCCAAATTAAGAGACAAACTGGTCCAAAGTTTAGCTCTACTGGACCAAGTCCATCAGAGCTTAAGCCATGGTGATTTGACCAATCGGATGTCAGTATGTCTGTCCTTAAACTTTTCCTTGATAACACTCTACAGGTCGCAATTTTCATTTGACATTCTTCAAACTTGCTCATAAGGTTGCCTGCAACATTGTTTTTGGGGTCAGCGGGTCAAAGGTCAAGGTCACAGTGACATCAGTAGCTTTTCCTTGATAACAGTCTACAGGTCACAATTTTCATTCAGTTTTCATCAAACTTGCTGAGAAAGGTTGACTGCATCCTGAGGATGAGCCCTATTGTTTTTGGGGACAATGGGTCAAATTACAAGGTCATGGTGACCCACGCTTTTAATTTTTTTTTCAATATCTTGAGATCCATACCACCCACAATCTTCAAACTTCATAGGATATTGGTGTTACTGGGAAGATGATCCCTGCAGTTTTTGGGGTTAGTGGATCAAGGATCAAGGTCACAGTGACCCAAACTTTGAAAAATGTTGAGGTCAATATCTTGAGACCTATATCCTCCACAGTCTCCAAACTTCATAGGATGATTGGTCTTACTGAATAGACGATCCCTAATGTTTTTTGCGCTCGGTGGGTCAAAGTCAAGGTCACAGTGACCTTTTATAGCTTTTCCTTGATAATAATCCAAAAGATTTTCTCAAAACTTACTTGATCAGAACAGTCCAGTCTGTCAAGTAGAGCGATACTGGGCCTTTTAGGCCTCTAATTGAAATTAAGCAGGGTTACATAATATGTTACCCCCCCAGTAGCAATTGCTGTAACTGTACTGTGAGAGATTGGATTGCCACTCTGACCTAATCACTGTATATTATTGCACTCCATGGAATCTTTTCGGGGGAAACATTTTTTTAGTCTGATTCTGTGAACAAACTTCAGACATAAATCCTTATGATGTACATAAAGTTTACCGTCATCTAATGTCTCTTGAAGTAAATGTCTGACCTGCTCCCTTGCTCCCTATTTCTCGCACAATTGTCAGTTACAAGTGTCTTTCAGTGTCTTTAGTTTTACTATTTTTTTTACTTTAAACAAGAAATAAGTGATTCTGCCTTGGCAACCAGTGTAGATCATGATCAGCCTGTATTTCTACCCAGTCATGATCTGCACTCGGTAACAGTTGCCATCAGATAGAATTTTGAGTGTGGTCCCCTTTAAATAACAAATGGAACAGTCCAAACTGAAAGATGGACAAGTCCATTTTAGAAATTCATCACTAAAAGGTAAAAAAAACAAACAAATCTTTGATCTAGTCCAAACTGGTTATTCATTACATGCACATCCACAATCAAGCTCTTTATTTATAAAATGTGGCCTTGAAAACATACTTGCCTTGAGATTTTCATGCAGGATAAAAACCATTCATTGATGGATATTACTCACACTGTGAAAGGTAAAGTGAACTGTTGTATTGATGTTGATTAAAACACTTTTAAAGGTGAAATTGAAATTTCTATAGGAGAAATTTTAAAAGCTTGCAAAATTTTTCATAATACTTCGAAGGTAAGATAATTTTATACAAGTAAGAAAAGTTTTCATCTTTTTTTTAAGGTTGGTAAATCGTGTGATCCAATATTATATGTGCAGATTTACTGGTAATATACAGTTAAGTGACTATGTTATAGTAATATAGTATAACTATATTTATTGTGAACACAAATTTTGCATTAATTTGGAGATTTTTGTTAAAAATAAAACTTGGCTGAGTGTGAAATGAAACTGGCTAGTACAAGTTTTACACAGGAGGATTTTGAAACTATGGTTATGCTATGAACCCTTTACGAGTGTTGATGGGTACACAGTATTTTAATTCAAAGAACTGTCAAAGAGATACTTACAAGGTAAGAAGGGGGGGTGGGGGGGGGGGGGCTGTGGTCGGGGGGACTGGAAAAATGTTACCAGAACGCCTGCAGAGTTGTGAGGCTCCAACCTATGTAAGATCATTTTTTTCAGGGAGTATGACTTGGTACTTTATTCTGTGGGAAGCGCGAGGTTAGAAGGCTACAAACTGGTTTAACTCCCCCGTCCCCCCACCCTTGAATTGCCAACATTGTTGGTACAGTCAAACCTGTCTTAAGCAACCATTCATGGGAAGCGTCAATTGTGGTCTCTTTAAAAAGGTGGTCTCTTAACTCAGGATAAATTGCTATCATCTTAAATTACAAGGGAGGAATATTAACTGGTTGCATATGTCAGGATGTTGCTTTACTAAGATGGTTGCAAGGGCAGGGTTGACTGTATTGAACTTTCTGTTTCAAGGGCAGAAACCAGGGATTCAACCTTGTTTTGCGCTTTGTGCGGTAGAAGAGTGCATAATGTAATGTGGTGTTCTGTACTTTGTGCCTTAAAGGTGTTTATCTAATCTTATAGGAGAATTTCTTCAAACTTTGTATGAAAAATGACTGAGAATCAAGTTTGAAACAGAAATCTGAAATAAAAATCATAGGTCACAGGCCTTGATTTTGAATTGTCTGCACTTGAACACAGCATTTTGTTATATTTCGTGATTTTCAGGGGAAGATAATTCAAGATCAAGGCCAGTGACTTATGATTTTTATTTCAGATTTCTTTAAAATAGTGAATATAATATAGCTGCAGTATGTATGAGCATTGTCTTCTGCCTTTCCTATTAGTTTGAGGATTAATTCTTCTGTGTGTATGTCAGTCACATGACGTTTTGATCCCTTCTCCTCCACAACAAGCATAATGCTTGTTAGTGCATCAGGAATGCTGTTTATAATGCTTGTTAGTGGATCAGGAATGTTGTTTATTTTGCTTGATTTACAGGGGCGGACCTTTGTTGGGGTGGGGAAGGGGGTCAAACTTCATGTTACTGTTGCGTCACACTTTGGTTATGTTTTAAACCCCACTGTTTAAACAAAACCATAATACTCATTGCTTTGAAACTTGCAATACTTTTTTACCATCATAACCTCCACAAACAGACAAGGGTATGTAACTCTGAGAAGGTTTTTGTCAGAATTATGGGCCTTTTTCGACTTGGAAAATACATGATGGCATTGGTTTGTGATCAAAGGCCATTATGTTTTGTGTAAGATGTAGATGATACAGTGTATTTTATTTATGTAACTTTACTGGTTTCTTTCAATTTAACCAGACAGAAACGGGACCTTTTTGTTAATAATTCTGCCAGTACTGCAGATAAAAACTCGAAAATTTTCACAGAACAAACTTCAGTCTCTGGTCTACTTATCCACAAAAAATTTGTTTCGAGTTTCTGGTCAAACCATATCCAGTGAATCATCCCCGAAATAATTATGCAACATCCATGTTCTTAAGATTATCTGGACATTACACTTGTTTATTTCTGTAAAAAGTCTGTAATTTCGTCACAGTTGTTTCTTTATGGTTGGTATTCACACAACGCGTTCTCTACTGATGAGAAAGGTCACATTCAACTTAAGTTATACCTGCACACCTAAATCCCTTTTGTATGACATTGTAAAACCTTTCTTAGAAGTTATACGTCAATAAGATATTAGTAATCAGACCTGATTCCAGCCAGACTGTGATCTCTGTGCAGCGATGTCATATTCATTAAGTTTCATCATACATGATACAATTCAGGAAGTCGTAACACCTCGAGGGAGTTGTTTATTACAAGTTTTCGTGAAAACACACAGAAACGTGGTTAATTATAATGCACTTCCTGTGATATTGTTTTAGCTTGACAATGAAATTTTAAACTACACCTTTATAATGTAATGTTAACTTCCACGTGACTACATGCTCATAATTAAGTAACAAATCGCCTCAGGTAAAATGCTCACTATTCGTCTATGCTTTTCTGTGGAAATTAGAAACCCTAGCAGGAGCCATAGCAACTTGAAGCAGAATTTTAACGAGGTTATAAAAAATTTTGTCAAAATTTATTGATAATAGAAATGGACTTTCTGTCATAATGTCAAGACATCATGGAAATTTGTTTAAAGCGTTTTAATAAATCATAACCACCATACGAGATCTTTTGAAAATGCATGTATTAAAGTCTGAACAAATTTTGTTATCCAATACAGAAGATGCAGAAATATACATGTAAGGTGAAAAAGGGAAAATGATTTTAGAAATTAAGCAAGAACAGGTATTTTCCTAGTTTGTCGTATTTATAGGTTAAGTATGTATTGTGCATCGAGGTTAAAGTCCCAGGATCACTTTTAATTTTTTGATACAGTAAAATTAATTTACTGATAGGATAATGATATAACTATACGTTCTATTCACTCTAAAACAATATTGACATAATTATACCTTTCTTTCGTATACAAGTTGATTCTTCATGAAAAATAGTTGCCAGAATTCTAAGCCTTTCTTAATTTTGGCAATATCATTGAAAAAAATACTGCGCGATATTTCTAACACGTGTTTATCAATTTAAAAAGTTAGGAATGTTTTTGGAACAAATAAAAGTCATTTCTGCCGGTAAGACATCGTTCTTGGTAAAATAAGAGCTACTTGTACTTGTAATTGTGCTACAAGGACTTTAAGATCTGAAATGAGTCTATATCTGACTTATTCATTTGATCCATGGGAACATTTTAAATACTGAATGCGGAATGCATGCAAAAACAATCAGCATTGACAGCAAAGATACTAATTAATTTAATTGACTTTGGATTTTTTTTTAACTTCCTAAAAATCCATTAGCGGCAAATCTCTCAGTTGCAAAGCCTCCCACGCACAGAAAGACAACATCGAGCGTCTCTAAAGGAAGTCTATAGATATTGCATCCAAACGCTATTGTACACTGGGATCTAATTATTGGGCTTCCTCTCAAGATTTTCCAATACCGCCGTGTTTGTCTTCGAACTTCAAGAAGATGCTAATGTTTGCACGCAAATTTATGTCTATATGACAGTGTGAAATAATATTTCAAAAATATTAAATCGTGCACTTCCACTTGGATTTTCTAATGTATAGTTTTATCTATGTGTAATTCTATGTGAAAAGTACAAGGTAGTTTTATTATTAAAGCTTTTTGATGACTCAGTTGGAATTACAAGACTGCAAACTACAGTTTTCAATATAGCTTAATTGAGATTATTTTATAACTGACTTTTGCAAGTAAGATAAGCTTGATTTATGTTTGTCATCAGTGTTACCATAAATAACCTTCGAGCTGTCATTGAATCTGCTAGTGTCCTTGGATTGTTTCTGACCAATCAAGGTTTTCCAATAATCACCATGTGCTTCATTTCAGCTCACTGATTCTATAGCAGACGACAAGTTTTCAGAGGGTGCAAAAATGCCGGAAACAGTCACCGAAGAAAAACAGGAAGAAGCGCCCGCAGAGGCCCCTAAAGAAAACAAGACTATTGTTCTCAGCGGGTTTGGCGGGCTGAAAATGCTGAAAGTGCAGAAAAAGGTGGAACCAAAGCCCGCAGAAGGTGAAGTTCTCATAAGAGTCAAAGCATGGTGAGTGAGATTTTTCTAACATATTGTGCATTGTTTTAACTTAATTACTTTAGTTTCAATTATTCTGTTTTTGCTAATTGGTAGAAAATGACTGACAGAAGCTGTATCAAAGGATTACGGGGAAGGTTTTTATTTTCTTTTCGGTGTATAATCAATAATATTCCATTAAGATTAGCCTTTCACCAGTAGAAAGGTGATGATTTGCCAGCTATGGGTTTTTTTTCCACTGTATACCAGTGATTGAATATAGCTGGAAACAGCTGTTGTAAGCAATAAAAAATCACAGAAATTAGGATGCTTTATGTGGACAAAAATCAAAAAGTGCCTTAGGCTTACCAGATAATATACGATAAATTTATTGATAGACAAGTTAATAAAGTGGCACTCAGAGATCTGTGATTGTTAGTTGATATGTGAATTGATTTTTTCTTCCTTCTCCATTTTTGTTGAGTATTACATTGGTAGAATTTATTTTCACTCTGTAATGCTGTCTGTATATTTGTCAATTATGTATTTAAATAAGAACTAGTGATTTTGATACCTCTGCCATCTTTGGGATGGGGTGGGGGGGTGGGGGGGATTCAGGGCTGGCATTATAGGTTTGCCCATGTGTTTACATGTCTCTGCAATTTTGTGTCCAGTCTTTAAATTTCACATGCATTTAAATTCATGTTGCCTATAAGAGTGTGAGATGTCTTCTTGCAAGGCCAAGGTCACGCTTTGTGCTCAAATCTTTCTGCATACAGGCTTTATAGCATTATTTCTATGGTGCATGACTTTGTTATACTTTGAAGGTTTTTTAAATGTACAAATGATAACCACAGTAAGGCCATATGTTTGAAGATCAAGGTCATATTTGGGGCTCGAGCTGATTATAATTATAATGTTATGTAGCAATAAATCAATACAGCATTACATAAGCATTCTACATTCTAATATATGCTGCATGCCCCCAACATCAGTCCGTCCTTCCATCCTTCCATTTTTTCATGTCCAGGCTGTAACTTTGTCATGCATAGAGGGATTTTCATATGTTCAGCACATCGTGTGTAATAACCAAGTCCGTACCTCCCATGTCAAGGTCACATTTAAGAGTTTAAAGGTAACGAAATCCAGTATATATGCACACATTAGTGTCGGGGCTGTAACCTTGGCATGAGTGAAGGGATTTTCGAATCATATGGAACAAATGTTCAGCAAAGGAAGACAACGCATTTAGGCCGGCATCCCTAGCTTAAAGTTCAAAGTCACACTAAGTCTTAGAGTTTAAAGGCAATGGACCCTGAATGTATGCACACATTTGTTTGGACTGTAAACTATCTTATGCATAGACAACTTGACACAAATGTTCAACATATAAAGACGACATGTTACGTGTAAGTCCGGAGTCCCTACCTTAAAGGTCAAGGTAACACAGCTTCAAAAATCATGAAATCATGTATATATTCACAAATTCATGTGTGTCTGTAATTATGTCACGCATTGAAGGGTTTAAAATCAACTTGGCACAAAATGTTCAGCACAACATGTGTGCAAGTTCAGCATCCCTAACTTGAAGGTCAGAATCACACTTGATACACTCTTTCTTTCTGTCCCAGGCCATCTGTCTGTAGACATTTTTATCTATTATTCATTGAAAGATTTTAAAATAAATGGGCATTAATTTGCAGCACGTACAGATAAAGTGCCATGCACAGGTACCAAGTCCACACTTTGCCAGTCAAGGTCACAGACTGTGAGATACCACTTTTAGGACATTCATCACTTACAAGTGACAGCTCTTGTTAAATTATTGAATATCGCACATAGAATCAAAGCTTCTTTATGCATGATGGTGAAGATGACACCAATGGGTCTAAAATTCTACTGCAAGGGGTTGTATACATCCAGTTTGTCCTCAAGATCTGCGTGATCAGTTACATTCACTCAGTAAATTTTCAGTGAGTGTGACCCCTTCAAACAGTTAATTGTAGTTGGTAGATTGAGAAATAGACAAGTTTATTAAAAAAAATTGGAAGGGAAAAGGTTAATAAATATATGGTTTGTTTCATTGATTACATTTTCCGAAGGTAGTGTTGCACAGTAATTGCTTAATTACTGAAAATGAGAATTCCCGATGGGTCGATACTGTTCAGTTTTGTTGAACCAATTTGCTACTGCTGGAAATTAAACTAGATGATGAGAAGCAAATAAATAAAAGGTTACTAAACTCTGATCAAATATGGCAATGACAGAAGTGTTTGGCACTGTAAACCATGTAATTTTAGACAAAGTTTGAATTTTGTATTGCTGACAAAACATCAATGTTAAAGTCCCCTTAGCCATTTGGATGTCATGTACATGTCTTGTAGCTGTTATACCATGTATACTATCAAGAAATATATCTAATCAGTGAAATTGACCGCTATTTATGAAAAAAAAAAGCATTCCTTACGTTGCTTTTCAAATCGAAAGTACATGCTATGCATAATAACAGCGCAATACTTTTATTGCAATGGTAATGCAAAAAATAAGAAAAGCAGCTGCTGTCTGAAAAAGCATGTTTGGGAAGAAGCGACAAAAATAACATTTTTCTGGAGATCTACCATTTTTATATCCTTAGATTTATAATTATATCATACTAGTGTCTTAAGCGCTAATGAGACTTTAAGAGAAATCAAAACTGTTATGAAATACCCAATAAATCATGGTAATGTTACTAAGTGGGTATTTTTATCATTTTTGATAGTGTGAGTTTATAACAGCTAAAGGATGCTCACTTTATTTTGTCATGTTAGACTTGAAATAACATAATATTTTATTCATGATTTATTACCAAATAATTCATGTGGTGTTGTTCAAATGTGTAGAATATGATGAAATATTTATCATTTTTTATTATTTGTTACTAACAGGTCAACATTTTCTGCAGTTCCTATTCAGTTTGATACTTTAAATCTTTAAACATGTTGAAGATGCATTTTCAGATAGTAAATGTTAAAGTACAGAACCTGATGTCACATGACAATTGTAAAACTTGTTAAACTTCCCTAGCTGTTTATTGACATCTCACTTGCTATATATTATATATAACCCAGATTATTGAAAACTTAAAAAATTTTGCGAGATCACATGAATATCATGCAAGTATGAATAAAGATATTTTATAGGTTGTCTATATCACTTGAGCTGAATACATGAATATCAATAGGAAATGATATTCATCATGAGGATATTTGAAAGCCAGATAATGCCAGGAATTCAAAAAGCAGAGGCAATATTGTGTGGTATATATTAGATTAAGAAGCTTGATGGTTCAGCTTAACCAGATAAATTATGTGATTGTTCTGAGTTATGTCCCTTTGTAGCAAATTGCTATTTATAGAAAGTGATATTCTAATTTGTTGAATATAAGTATGTACCTATCAAAAAGGTACATTAATACTAGATGGGGCTTAGACTTTGCAGTGCAGTTAACTTAGATCTAAATGTTGCTGTTAGTGACTAAACACATGCCCCCCACAAAGTAGGAGGGTGATATAGGAATGGTCTCTGTCCAACGTTCTGAGCTTATGTATAGATTCTTAGTGGCTAGGACAATACATAACTGAAAACTTTATTCATTCACTCTATTATGTGGCTAAAAAAACAATGGAGAGAAGAACAGCATAGCCACATAAATATCACTTTGTGAGAATGTCCATTAGTCCATCCTTTTGTCCATCCATAACATTTCCTGTCCACTCCATATGTCCTTAACCCCTTAAAGGATTTTGATGAAACTCATGCCAGATGTTCACTTAATCAGTTCCATAACTGTGCAGAATCCATGAGCCTGTCATGCTGGCTCAAGGTCAAGGTCACAACTTAAGGTGGAAGGTTTGAGTTTTGAAACTGATGACATATGCATCTGCTCCATAATTCCCCTTGAAAGATTTTGATCATTTCAAGATGATGAGCATAACACATGATCAAGTCATGTTGGATCAAGGTCAAGGTCACAAATTAAGGTCAAATGTGTCAACTTCATTTGAAGGATTTTGATGAAACTGTCGTCAGATGTTTACCTCATCAAGTTAACAATGTGCAGAACTGATGATCTGGACACACTGACTCAAGGTCAAGGTCACAATTCAAGGTCAAAGATTTGGATCTGTCCGTTCTCAAAACTTACACATCGCTACTTTTTTGACAATTTGAACAGATCAGTAACTTTATTTGCCTTTAAGAAATCCACGCTATGCACTTGTGAGAGAAAACTACACTCAGTAACATGAATTCCTTCAATGTTTTTATTTGTGGCGGGGGATATAGCTGTCTTTTAGACTGCCTTGTTTTCAAATTTGATTTCAAAACAATGGTTTCTTTATAGTCTAAATGTGCACAACATGCATGTGAGAGGATTTACACTGTGGTTTATAATAATCATTATAATAACCAACCATTTAACCATAACCCTGCAAACTTTCTAAAATGGACTGTTTTTTATCAGTGATTTGGACAATATGATTATTGTTCAAACGAATGCCAATTGAATTTTATTTGCTTGAATATTGTAAAGTGAAGTGTGCATATCATGATTAGATTCCAATGATGTGCAGGCTGATCAAGATCTACAGTGGTGGCACAGGCAGAATCACCTGCTGCCAGCCTGGTAAAGGTTAACATTGTGTGGGTGTGCAACACATGAGAAAATTAAATGAAACTTCAATTGAAGCACTGACTATCAAGCTGAGACAAGGTAATGCTGTGCTCAGGAGTCATATATCCTGCTTTTGAACCCGACTGTGAAATGGAACACTTGGCAGCTTGTTTTCACGTTTGAGCAGTTTATATTTACGAGATTATTTCTGCATCTACCGGTGTAACTGTTGCAGATCATGATCAGAGTGCATGGATAATGTGGGCTGGTCATGATGTATTCTGGTTGTAATTAGGCAACCATCAGTAGGGTATGAGTTAATGTTGACCCTTGTATATGTGATATTCATTCAATTTTGCATACAATACACTATTAGAAACGACTTATGTGATTTTGTAAAGAAGAGATTGAATGACATGATTACATATTATTACATAAAGGACTTTTGTTTCAATTTGTTGACTTGCCAAATTGTCTCAGTTTTTCGTAGGTCTGTATGTATAACTTCCTGAATACAGCACACACTTGAACATTTTAAATGCTTCCTTGAAAAAAATAGACCAATTTGTGTTAGATTATGAGCCATGCTGTGTGAATCCAATATTCCATAAACCCCAGTATAAATTCTCACAGGCAAACAATTTTTTGTTGTTGCATTTTTGATCTGGAGTAATAATTATCCCCAGGGTAAAAAATATAATGTCCCCGGGTGAGTATAAACGGGAGGGGGGGTGGGTATATGATATTATAGATGCTTCCTTAAAAAGATGAGATCAAGTCTTGTTAGAGATGAGCCCTTTTGTGTGAAAACCAACAAGTTTATGTTTATATTAATGTAAGAAAACATTAGTGGTAACAAGTTTTATCTAATGTTTAGACATTGCTTTTTAATGCTTCCTGTGGGGAGGTGGGGGGTATAGTTGCAGTTTGATCATATGTCCAGCCAACATCGCAAACAGTTAATGTTTACCTTCTACACTTAGAGGGTGTGTAGAGTATTCAATTTCTCTGTTTAGTGTAGGGTGTTATTTTTCTTTTACATTTTGTCTGTACCTTGCTAAAGTACTGATATGGATCTGTACATCTTTCAGCATGCATTGTACAATTAACTGTTCGAAAGGGTGCGCACTGAAGAAATGCTGACTGAACAGTAAACCAGTCTAGGTCATGATTAGGCTGGATGTGCAAGCTGATCATGATCTGCACTGGTTGCATAATGTAGAGGTAGTGCTGCCTGCATGTAGGGTAAGGGTTAAATTAAGATTGCTGAGCTTTTGGCGGTAAATAAAAATAATTAAAGCGGAGCAGTAGCGGTATGCAAGTGTGACGAAGTGCTGTATCTGACAGAAATGTATTGGACAATTTACTGTCGTATCTTACTTTATTTATAGACAGCTGGACATACCGTTAGTATTGATTTGCAGCACATTGACTTTTTTCCATCGCTCGGCTAGCAGGAAAGTCCGTTGAAATGCCCAGGGATCTGTGTGTCGCTGAATAATAATTACATCTTTAGTCGTAATGTGTTTTACTCAACAACAATTAGTCGTCGCGAAACCATTGATAGTTTTGTTTGTATGATGTTACAATAGTTTGATTTCTAGCAGCGAGTATTTATCTACAGTTAAACATTTTTTTTTTTGCATTAATTCTAATAAGCTATAAAAATATGCAGATGTAAACCATAATTATGCTGTTAAATCCATCCTAATTTGAAGAGATTTGCATGCTCAATACAGGAATAGTTCCAATACTCAGTGGAGGTACAGTTTGCCCTACTTTCCGATCCAATCAAATGCTCTCATTTCATTCAAAAGAAGCAAGATTATTTTCCATATTGACTCAATATCTGAAATATGAGAATAATTATTTCACTTATTTTTCCAATAAGCTAGACTGTGACATCACAGAGCTAAGATGTTTCTTCATATGAGACAGTTAGCAGTAGGGATCTAGTACTGGTTCTTCCCAGGAACAATGGTTAGGTAGTTAACTGTCCGCCTTTGAAAATGACCAAAATACAGTTGAAACGGGTGTTAAACTTGTACAACAACAATTTGGAAACTTGAAAACTATGCTACTATATCTACAACCCCTAAAAATTGACTGTGCCCATGAATGTTTGTCTCCACTAACTCAAGATCACATAATAGTATGTTGCAGGACTTGTTGGTATACTCTGCTCAACCCTTAAATATCAGTTAGGGTCATTTTGGCTGTGCTTGATTTATGAGTACAAGGTTAACCATTGTGTTGGTAAACAAATTATTATTGATGGATGACTATACAGGGCTGAGGCAACATGATGTATTATATAACTCGCCAGTTGTTATACGCCCGAAGGGACGTATTATGGGAACACCCGTGGCGGGCAGACGGCGTCCACACATATTGTCCACTCTCTAAGTCAGAGAGTTGTTATCTGATCTTTACCAAACTTGCTGAAAATATTTTTGGGCATAATATTTAGACCAAGTTTGATAGCCAGCCAAAAAGACCCAGGCACTTTTGGATTATGGCCCTTGAATTATTCAAAATTGGCCAAAATAGCCTTGTCTGCTCTCTAAGTCAAACAGTTTTCATCAGATTTTCACCAAACTTGATGAAAATATTTGTGGGCATAATATCCAGGCCAAGTTTGATAACCAGCCAAATCTTGGTACTTCTTGATTATGGCTCTTATATTATCGAAAAATGATGAAATATTATCAAAATATGATGAAATTAGCCTTCTCAGTTCTATAGTTCAAACAGCTTTACTAAACCTATGAAATGCCGGATACTGAGTTATTCCTCTCTGACGGGTGTATTTTGTGACAGTTTGGCACTCTTGTTTAACGTTGGAAGGAGATGTTGTTTTAAAGTTTTGTATTTTAACCAAGGAGACCAAATTTGTCCAAGAGAATTGTTTGCTCTGAGGAACCAGCTGGTATGCATTGTATTACAATATCATCAAAGATAACTTTCTGATTAAAAAACAAGTCTGTTATGTCTGACGTGGGTGAAATTCCGGCTGTGTTATGTAATTAATTATTCTGTCTGATCCTAGCTGATTGATTGGTTTTTAAGTCTGTGCTTTCCAGATATTTTCCTGATTAACATGAAACTGCTTTCAATTGGATTTTCAAACCATTTGTGTGCAAACAGAACAGTCAAACCTGCAATGAAAATGCACCTTTTGCAGCACTGGTATAACTTTTTAAACAAATCAATACAGGGAGACAATTACTGCAAACTTACCAATCAAAGGGGGACAACTACTGCATAATTTAATGTAGAGGGAGACAATTACAGGGAGATTAGTACTGCAAAGTGGTGACATTCGTTACAATCTGACCTAAAATATTAAGTCAGATACTGCAAATTAATCAGTAAAGGGAGACAATAACTGCACACTTACCTATCAAAGGGGGGCAACTACTGCATATTTTAAAGCAGAGGGAGACAATTACCTAACAATTACATGAGACAGTTTCTGAAACTTTATACCAAAAATCGGCACAGATACTGCAAATCAACCATTAAGGTTGTCAGTAACTGCAAACTCACCAGATGGAGATAGATACTGCAATCTAACCCTGCAAAAGGGGGCAATTTGCATTTTTTTCATGAGAGCACTTGTTCATGAATTCAGCATTTGGCTTATTCAAAATTCTCTGGAAATGAACAATTTCCAGAAATAAACAGGATTGCTTGTTCAAGAATTCTCTTTGTTGTGATGTGATTCAGAGATAAAAAATTGTGAACTTTTTGTCTCGGGAATTAAAAGTGATTTACAGTAATTGATGAGTGGGAAAATCAATGCAATATTTCTTCTTTTAAATCAACACTGATGCATGTTTATCGTTCTGTTTTCAGTGGTTTGAACTTCCATGACCTGATGGTGCGACAAGGAGTGTTGGAACATCCCCCAAAGACTCCATTGACCATTGGGTTTGAATGTGCAGGCAATGTGGAAGACACAGGTGAAAATACTGAAGGATTTGCTGTAAGTTAAATACCCTCAAAATGTAAACCATATTTAGTTTTATATGATGTATATAAGTCTTCCAACATGACTTTAGATACAATAGTTTAACAGCCAACCCTAGGTGTTCTCTTCCTTACAAACAATAGTTTAACAGCCAGCACTATGTGTTTTCTTCCTTAGATACAATAGTTTAACAGCCAATACTAGGTGTTTTCTTCCTTAGATAAAATAGTTTAACAGCCAATCCTAGGTGTTTTCTTCCTTAGATACAATAGTTTAACAACCAGCCCTAGGTGTTTTCTTCCTTAGATACAACAGTTTAACAGCCAATCCTAGATGTTTTCTTCCTTAGATACAATAGTTTAACAGCCAGCCCTAGGTGTTTTCTTCCTTAGATACAATAGTTTAACAGCCAACCCTAGATGTTTTCTTCCTTAGATACAATAGTTTAACAGCCAGCCTTAGGTGTTTTCTTCCTTAGATACAACAGTGTAACAGCCAACCCTAGATGTTTTCTTCCTTATAAACAAAAGTTGAACAGCCAATCCTAGATGTTTTCTTCCTTAGATACAATAGTTTAACAGCCAGCCCTAGATTTTTTCCTCCTAAGATACAATAGTTTAACAGCCAGTCCTAGATGTTTTCTTCCTTTAACAGCCAACCCTAGATTTTGACTTCCTTAGATACAATAGTTTAACAGCCAGCCCTAGATGTTTTCTTCCTTAGAAACAATAGTTTAACAGCCAGCCCTAGATGTTTTCTTCCTTAGATACAATAGTTTAACAGCCAGTCCTAGATGTTTTCTTCCTAAGATACATTAGTTTAACAGCCAGTCCTAGATGTTTTCTTCCTTTAACAGCCAACCCTAGATGTTTTCCTCCTAAGATACAATAGTTTAACAGCCAGTCCTAGATGTTTTCCTCCTTTAACAGCCAACCCTAGATTTTGTCTTCCTTAGATACAATAGTTTAACAGCCAGCCCTAGATGTTTTCTTCCTTTAACAGCCAACCCTAGATGTTTTCCTCCTAAGATACAATAGTTTAACAGCCAGTCCTAGATGTTTTCCTCCTTTAACAGCCAACCCTAGATTTTGTCTTCCTTAGATACAATAGTTTAACTGCCAGCCCTAGATGTTTTCTTCCTTAGATACAGAAGTTTAACAGCCAGTCCTAGATGTTTTCTTCCTTAGATACAATAGTTTAACAGCCAACCCTAGATTTTGTCTTCCTTAGATACAATAGTTTAACAGCCAGCCCTAGATGTTTTCTTCCTTAGATACAGTAGTTTAACAGCCAGTCCTAGATATTTTCTTCCCTAGATACAATAGTTTAACAGCCAGTCCTAGATATTTTCTTCCCTAGATACAGTAGTTTAACAGCCAGTTCTAGATGTTTTCTTCCTTAGCTACAATAGTTTAACAGCCAGCCCTAGATGTTTTCTTCCTTTAACAGCCAACCCTAGATTTTGTCTTCCTTAGATACAATAGTTTAACAGCCAACCCTAGATTTTGTCTTCCTTAGATACAATAGTTTAACAGCCAGTCCTAGATATTTTCTTCCCTAGATACAGTAGTTTAACAGCCAGTCCTAGATATTTTCTTCCCTAGATACAATAGTTTAACAGCCAGTCCTAGATATTTTCTTCCCTAGATACAATTGTTTAACAGCCAGTCCTAGATATTTTCTTCCCTAGATACAGTAGTTTAACAGCCAGTCCTAGATGTTTTCTTCCTTAGCTACAATAGTTTAACAGCCAGCCCTAGATGTTTTCTTCCTTTAACAGCCAACCCTAGATTTTGTCTTCCTTAAATACAATAGTTTAACAGCCAACCCTAGATTTTGTCTTCCGTAGATACAATAGTTTAACAGCCAATCCTAGATTTTGTCTTCCTTAGATACAATAGTTTAACAGCCAGTCCTAGATATTTTCTTCCCTAGATACAATAGTTTAACAACCAGCCCTAGATGTTTTCTTCCTTAGATACAGTAGTTTAACAGCCAGTCCTAGACTTTGTCTTCCTTAGATACAATAGTTTAACAGCCAGTCCTAGATATTTTCTTCCTTAGATACAATAGTTTAACAGCCAGACCTAGATGTTTTCTTCCTTAGATACAGTAGTTTAACAGCCAGTCCTAGATGTTTTTCTTCCTTAGATACAATGGTTTAACAGCCAGTCCTAGATGTTTTCTTCCCTAGATACAGTAGTTTAACAGCCAGTCCTAGATGTTTTCTTCCTTAGATACAATAGTTTAACAGCCAGACCTAGATGTTTTCTTCCTTAGATACAGTAGTTTAACAGCCAGTCCTAGATGTTTTCTTCCTTAGATACAGTAGTTTAACAGCCAGTCCTAGATGTTTTCTTCCTAAGCTACAATGGTTTAACAGCCAGTCCTAGATGTTTTCTTCCTTTAACAGCCAACCCTAGATTTTGTCTTCCTTAGATACAATAGTTTAACAGCCAACCCTAGATTTTGTCTTCCTTAGATACAATAGTTTTAACAGCCAGTCCTAGATATTTTCATCCCTAGATACAGAAGTTTAACAGCCAGTCTTATATGTTTTCTTACTTAGATACAATAGTTTAACAGCCAGCCCTAGATGTTTTCTTCCTTTAACAGCCAACCCTAGATTTTGTCTTCCTTAGATACAATAGTTTAACAGCCAACCCTAGATTTTGTCTTCCTTAGATACAATGGTTTAACAGCCAGTCCTAGATGTTTTCCTCCTAAGATACAATAGTTTAACACCCAACATTAGATGTTTTCTACCTTAGATACAATAGTTTAACAGCCAACCATCGTCCGGCTTTTAAATTGAAGGCTAGACGAATCAATTTTAGAAATTCAGCGGGATACTACGTCTGAAAGAGTGAAGTCTATTAGTCTGTGAAAGAGTGAAGTCTATTAGTCTGAGCCATGTTTATTGCTAAACTCCGGCTTTATTGTTTTGAATAACAGAGTTGTATATTAAACAGCAGATCTTTATTACAAGATCAATAGGGATACTGAACTAAATGTCAGCTACAGGCTGTTACAAATGCTACAAATATGTAATTATTTCTGGAAGCAGTCTGTGTGTTGACAGACCTGTTTATTATAAGTACAGAAAAAATGCTTGATGACATTGCAAACTTAATTGTCACTGTATGTTTGAGACCTTTCTGATACATGTGATTCTGTGTTTTTTATGAGCAGTGCAGATCATGATCTATGCTTATGGCTATTCCAGCAGTCATTACTGTAGTTTCAAGTTAATTGCTTTAATATATTTTATTTACACCAAGCGGTTGTAGTTTCAAGCTCTTGTAACTTTTATTAATGGCTGTTAACTGCTTCCTGGAGTTCTGATGAGTACTTGTACCAGAAAATTGTGAAAGTCATGGTCAAATTCATATTCCCCAGACAGGATTCGCAACTTGAGGTTCTGTGGAGGAGTGGTTAGAGTGGCTGACTTGAAATCATTGTAACCTCTCTTTCATTGAAGGACATGGGTTCAAGTCCTGCTACTGATGGGAGATAGTTGGCAGTTCCTTATGGAGGATAAAAGTATTTCTAACGCAGTACCGATGTAATGTCGTTTCTGATTGGTGACGTCGTTTAAATTTGCGACTATTAAATATCGTATATAAAGTCGCAAAATTCGAACGGCGTTTTAATTATCGCATTTAGACACATTGTGCGTTAGAAAAGGAATAGCTATTTAGTGATTTTGATATTTGCGACCGTATCTACGGTTTTAATGGTTGCAAACAGTTTTAACAGCTCCGGCTAACGCTGTCGCTGTTAAAAATATTTGCGACCATTAAAAACCGTATATACAGTCGCAAATATCAAAATTAAAAAACAGTTATTCCTATAATTACTGGTTTTTCCCCAGGAGTGATGGTTTTACACGCCTGTAAAAATGACCAAAATACGTTTGGAACAGGCATTAAACTCGTACAACATCAATTGTTGGGATTTGCACCTGCAACCTATAGGTTAGACATCAAAATGCTCAATCCCTACACCTCTATGGTACTTTCTAAACTGAAAATTTAAAGATTCCATTCTAGATGTAAAGCAGGGAAAGAGTCCAGAAGAAATTTACATGATTTTTTATTCTTTCTTCTAGGTAAATGACAGAGTTATAGCTTTCACTGACTACGGTGCCTGGAGTGAATTAGTGTCAGTTCCGGCAAAGTTTGTGTACAAGATGCCATCCAACATGAGCTACCAAGATGGGGCAGCACTTCCCATGAACTTCCTGTCTGCTCATATCATGTTGTTCGATATTGGTAACCTGCAGAGTGGGATGACAGTTTTTGCGCACAACATAGGAGGTGGTGTGGTGAGTTCAATACTCTTAAAATGTGGTCTTGAACTTGAACCTTTATGCCATTGACATCAAATCATTCTGCCTCTGTGATCGGTGAAGATCACATCCGTATAGTCCAGTCATGGTCTGCAGTGTGTGTGCTATTCAGTCAGTTAATTTTCAGTGAGAAACCTTTTGAATAAGAAAATTGTGCATTTTAGAAATAATTATAAAACTGATTTTAAAGGGTTGGCCACTTATGGTTTGGTTAGTACAAGGTTGTTAAAAGTCGCATGAGCACTTTGTTAAGGCATTTGTAGCTCTTATTTTGTCAAGAAACATGTGATAACTTTGATATTGACTGATATTTGTATGAAAACATTCCTAATGTTGCTTTTTGAATATTGACAGTACATTCTTAAAAGAGTCTTGAAAGAGTCAAGGCTAGCTGTTTACAGCACTAAAAACTACTGTTTTACTGTTTTAGGGACATGCGCTGGGGCAGCTCTCTAAGACGGTAGAGAATGTGACGTTGTATGGTACGGCGTCTGCGCACAAACATGAGGCTGTAAAGGACAATGTTACCAACGTGTTTAACAAATCTTCTGACTACTGCCAGGAAGTTAGAAAGTGAGTTCAACCATGTGAATGTATAGTCGAACATGTCTTTAGCGAAACACAAAATGTGGCAGTTATAGCGTGAACATTTTATTTAATTTATGCACTGTAAATGGGTTAACGTATGTGATTTTTTAATTTTCTGTTTTTCTGGAAGTCCTCATTTCCCTTGTTAAAAAATTTGCAAAAGATTCAATATGTAGAAAATTCTCCTTTTGCAAATCTTAAATTCATAAATTTTTTTTATAAGATTGCAAAATTGATCAAATTATGAAAAAAAATTCATGCAAAAATTGCCTATTTTACAGTGTGCAGCCAATTTTACCTAACTAGTATACAGTTGCAGTCTGTTTAACTGTTTATATAGCATCTCACTCTTTTTCTTACAGACATCTTTCAAACATTACCTTACATCAGTATTTCAGTACTTTGATTTTACTCGTAGATTTCAAGATCTATAAAACTATACTTTTTCAGACTTTCTCCATCTGGTGTGGACATAGTTTTAGACAGTCTGTGTGGTGATGATACAAATAAAGGCATTTCTCTGCTGAAACCAATGGGCACATATATCCTGTATGGTAGGTATTGTATTGTTGAATAGGTAGAATCAAAGTGCAGAAAGCACGGGAGTTGGTTAAGCATACAATATTTCAATTAAGCTGGTACCCGGCTAAATTTCCAAGGTAAATTTATCCATTGATTTTTCAAATGGGTCCTCCCTGAAAATATACTGACTTTGTAGCTAACTCTGCCAGGATTCGAGGCAAATCATGATCTACACTGATTTCAAAAGCAGAATCACTCGTTGCTAGCATATGTATACTGTGTATGAAATCTTAGACACAACTTCTGACTAAAGTTTTTAGACCTGAGAAAAATATATGCACCTGTATTGGAAAGTGAGATTCTGAATGTCAACAATGTGGGATTTTCCTGTATATATATTTTAAATTCATGATAAGCAGTGTTTTTGTATACATGATTGTATAAGCCCATATAGAACTGTCCTCCAGACACAGTATCATGTATCTTGCATACTTATTCTTAGAATGAAACAGAATAAAATCTGGTGTTGGAAAGAAGTATCTTTTGTTGAATACAGTTGTCAGCAAATGCTTGCACGCATGCAAGAAGATTAATTCAGAGGGTGTATGTAAAACCTTTTTAGTGCAACACATATTCTGTTTATTTTTGGATGGTAAAGTGTTTCTACTGCCACGTTTCAGGCTCTTCTAATATCGTGACTGGAGAGACAAAGAGCTTCTTCAGCTTTGCTAAATCGGTACGTAAATCTTGTTCATCAACTATAAACTCACTGTATAGGCACTGAAAAAATCCAGCCATGTACATATTTGATGTATACATCTAGAGATGTGTACATTATTTGATGTAGACATCTCAAGCTGTGTACATATTTGATATATACATCTCAAGCTGTGTACATATTTGATATATACTTCTCAAGCCATGTACATATTTTAGCATCCACAACATTTGCTTCAATAGTAAACACATATGTCTGATTGAGCATTTAATTTCATTTGAATTATTTGACTTTTGCTCTAAATCTTTTACAATTTCAGAATAGCTTCTGTCGTTTTCCATTTCAAAACTCAAATTAGCCATCAAAAAAGGACTGCTGAGTTTGAAAAACTTATCTGAATTAGTGACAAGCAAGACAGTGTCCACACCTTTGATGTTTATTTTTATCATAATTCTCGAAGTTGAGATCATCAAGATGACATCATGAATAGAAATCAAGACATCAAAAGCGACAGGAGCTATTGCAAATTAAAATTCAGTTACCATAATTATCATTTACCCATTGAATATTAAATATTCAAATAAATTTTATACTTGATAAATCATAGTATTTCAGAAAACAGAAAAGGCAATTATAAGGTTATATATAGATGGACAGTTAAAGTTTTAAAAATGATGTGTCTGTTTAAATACCCTTGTATTTACTGTGATTTATTATTTTGCCTGATATTTTCAGGGGAAAATGGTAAGGACATTTACAGCCTCTGATTTACCCTTGCCTCTGAATATTATTAACATTTAATTTTATTAACATGCCAGATACGGGTGTAAAATTCTGTTCTGATGGTTCTAAAGTACACTTGGATACAGGGTAATTTTATTTGGTACTTCAGGAGGATATCAGATGTTCTGTCATTTATTTTGTTTCTGGAATGGGCTTGTAGTAATTATATAACATTGGAATGGTGTATTACTTTTTCTCCGCCTTATAGTTTTTGCCCTGTCCATCCGTCCATCACAGTATATTTCCGCTCAATTAACTGGAGATCCATATGACCCACAGTCTTCAAAATTTGAGGATGATTGGTTTTATTGACTAGATGATCCCTATTGTTTTTCGGGTTAGTAGGTCAAAGGTCAAGACCACAGTGACCCTAAACTTTGAAAATAATTTCCACTCACTTACTTGAGATCCATATGACTCACAGTCTTCCACTTCATAATGATGATTGGTCTTTACTTGAGTAGATGATCCCTATTGTTTTTGAGGGTCAGTAGATCAAAGGTCAAGGTCACAGTGCTTATACATTTTATTTTACCTTATGGCTATTCAGTGGAGGAGACATGCATCGTCTAGTTGAAGTCGGGGCCTCTCTTGGGTTTCAAAATTCTGTCACCAGAGTTTGGCTAAAACAGCCTATTTGGGCAAATAATTGAAACTTGAAATTATACAATTAGAATTTCTGTTACCAATTTCAAATTTCATTTGCCACTCTGGAGAAATGGTGCATTTGATGACATTAGTTAAAGGCAGGGGAGGCCCTGATAATTGTGATAAAGGGTCATGTTAGGTATGGTTTAACATAAGTAGTCACTATTTCAACATCCCTGATGAGAAGTTTTAATGTAAACAATCAAACCTGTCTTAAGCAGCCACACAGGTGAACCTGAAATTTTGGTCTCTTATACTAGTTTATACTAATTTATTTTAGCTTGATTATGAAGAAAGCGTGTAGCTTATCGAGTCAGTCTCGAGTCCGCTTCCTGGAAAACCCAGTACTGGTGTCATATGAGGAGGTACGGTCATGGCCCCAGTGGCAGACACCGTAACCTCTACACCACCGCAAATTACTATTGTCATAATTTACAAGGGAGGAATATAAAGTGGTTGCATATGTCAAGTTTTTGTTTAACTCAGGTAGTCGCAAGGACAGGGTTGTCTGTATTATTATTCTTCTATTACAAGCTGTTTTTGTGCCAAGGTTGGCTGCTTTGCACAGGTTATACTGTATAGTGTCATAGTTCGATGGCATTGGTAAGGGATGGCCACATTCTGCTCTTGAAAATTGAGTTGATGTGTGCAAAAAGTGAGATAAAAGGGGAAAAGAACAATGCTATTGATTAGATAATGCTAGTTGAGGGTTGACCACAAAACAGTTTTTCTTCATGGCATTGAGGTAACATATAAGTCAGTGCATATAGGTTTAGTGATCAACCGTGGAAATGATCAAACTGAAAACAGCTAATGTGTATGTTTTACGCTCAAACACTAAACAAAGAGTTGTATAGATCAATTATCTAATTTGAAACTGTGACAATTTATTTTACGACAATAGACCTATCTTGCAGATAGCAATGTTCACAGCTGTCATATGAATGTGGCTTTTGTTCATTATGTAATAGATAGAGTTGTAACTGTTGGCGAGAATGATTATGTTATTTCAGGAAACAGTTCTCTGTCTGATTGGTATCATGGCCAATTTCCTATATGACTCTATTGAAACTGTGATCTATTTCTAATAGAGTGCAGTTTTAAGCTCCGCCCCCTTGCACAAAGCAAGGTATCATGAATAGATTAGCTTTCTCATATGTAGATTCATCTCAAAGCCATGAAAAATGGTCTTAAAATTACAGATGCTATAAACATGTAATTCTAAACTGAAAACATAGTTACCATACTTGCGCTTTTAATGGTACATGCATCATAATTATACAAAGTTAGCCCATGTAAATTTTGAATAAGCTAATTACAATTTATATTTATTCTGTTTACAGTGGTGGCAAGTAGACAAGGTTAGTCCTATCAAATTGTATGACGAGAACAAGACGATATCTGGATTCAATCTGCGTAACTTGGCGTTCCAGCAAGGTCAGGATGGCTACATTCGCCTTGTGATGAACAAAGTACTCCAGATGTATAGTCAAGGCAAAATTCATCCAGTCATTGATTCAGTCTATGCGTTTGAAGATGTAAGTTACACATGGCGAGTAATATAAATCAAGTCTCAGTAGGACCCTGGGGCCATCATTCAATCATTTGATTATGTAGTTAATGTGTAAGCCCAGTAACAATTGAAGAGTTTGTGAACATTTAGTCAGATGTAATATAGACAAGAAAGGACTGTTCAGCATAGTGAATGGTTGAAAACATGTCATGAGCAGAACTGTGTACCTTGCTTAGCTTTCCCATGAAATCCATGGACAGGACTCAATAAATCCATGGACAGAACTGAACTTTCTGATGAATTGTGCTATAAAAAATGACACCCTAGTGAACTGTCCCATAAACACCTTTGGTATGATAGTTGTTATGATCTGGCACATGGACACCTTGGGTATGATAGTTCTTGTTAAATGTCCGATGGACACCTTTGGTATGATAATTCTTGTTTAATGTCCCATGGACACCTTGGGTATGATAGTTCTTGTTATATGTCCCATGGGCACCTTTGGTATGATAATTCTTGTTAAATGTCCCATGGACACCTTGGGTATGATAGTTCTTGTTAAATGTCCCATGGACACCTTTGGTATGATAGTTCTTGTTAAATGTCCCATGGACACCTTGGGTATGATAGTTCTTATGATCTGCCACATGGACACCTTGGGTATGATAGTTCTTGTTAAATGTCCCATGGACACCTTTGGTATGATAGTTCTTATGATCTGCCCCATGGAAACCTTGGGTATGGTAGTTTTTGTTAAATGTCCCATGGACACCTTGGGTATGATAGTTCTTGTGAGATGTCCCATAGACACCTTGGGTATGATAGTTCTTGTGAAATGTCCCATGGACACCTTGGGTATGGTAGTTCTTGTTAAATGTCCCATGGACACCTTGGGTATGATAGTTCTTGTGATATTCCCCATGGACACCTTGGGTATAATAGTTCTTGTGAAATGTCCCATGGACACCTTAGGTATTATAATTCTTGTGAAATGTCCCATGGAAACCTTGGGTATGATAATTCTTGTGAAATGTCCCATGGACACATTGGGTATGATAATTCTTATGAAATGTCCCATGGACACCTTGGGTATGATAATTCTTGTGAGCTGCCCCATGGACACCTCTAGTATGATAATTCTTGTGAACTGTCCAATGGACAACTTTGGTATGATCATTCTTGTGAACTGTCCAATGGACACCTTGGGTATGATCATTCTTGTGAACTGCCCCGTGGATACCTGGGATATGATCATTCTTGTGAACTGTTCTATGAACATCTAGGGTATGATAATTCTTGTGAACTGTTAAATGAACACCTTGGGTATGATAGTTCTTATGAACTGTTCTGTGAACACTTTGGGTATGATAGTTCTTGTAAACTGCCATATGGGCACCATGGGTAAGATAATTCTTGTGAACAGCCATATGGACACTTTGGGTATGATAGTTCTGGTGAACAGCCATATGGACACCTTGGGTATGATAGTTCTTGTGAACAGCCATATGGACACCTTGGGTATGATAGTTCCTGTGAACTGCCATATGGACACCTTGGGGTGTCATGCTATTTGTGAACTGTCCCATAAACACACTGGCTATGACTGTAGAACCTTGTAATCTGTCTCATAGACATCCTGGGTATAACTGTAGAACCTTGGTACATCTTCAGCAAGCTGACCCATAGAAACCATAGACACAACTACACGCTGGTGAATTGCTTCATTATAGGCTGAGAAGGGACTTGCTGAACTGTCCTATAAAGCTCACAGTTAATGTAGCCATTTTGCAATTTTCCCCATCAAATTCTATAATATTTAAGTGGGAAATAGAAGTTTGTAATCCAAGCTTAGGAAGTCTCCATTTTTTTTCTGAGAAATATAAATCTGTTTAATATTGATTTAGTTAGGAAAATGTCAAAAGTTAACAGCACACAAATGCTTTTTTGATTTGCTGTGCAGCAGGGATTATTTATTATATCTTTTTATGTAAACAAAGACATATGCGGGGTCATAAATTGACATACACCCACTTAGGCCATCAATAAGGACAACTACTAGTATGGTATAAATTACACATTTTGCAGGTTGCTGAGGCAATGCAGAAAATGCATGACCGGAAGAACATTGGAAAGATTATCCTGGATCCAGCACAGGAACCCAAACCAAAAGTGCAGGTAAGTAAAAAGCTGTTACCATAGTTACAAGACTTGCTACGCCTTTAGATTTGCAAGTGCTGCACCAGATGTTGTCTGTTAATTTTGAATAATGGTCAAAGTCATTGTATCTTTCAGGTGCCTTAACTTGCTTCATGAAAGCAAGTCAACACATAGTATTTCCAGAATAAATGTTACTTCCTCTGAATAAATCTATACTTTGTTGACAAATGAAGACTGCTCCATTTCTGTTGATTGGTCATCTGCAGAGAGCATTGTCAGGATAAAGGTTACTTCCTGTGAATACATCTATAGTCTGTTTTCAAATTTCAGACAGATGAGCTCCAAGAGCATTGTGTGGGTAGGAGTCACTTCCCCTTAATACATCTATACACATGTAGTTTGTTTACAAATTACAGACTGCATTATCTTTTAAAAGTGTTTCTGCTCCAGAAAGCTTTGTGAGAGTAAGAGTTCCTTCCCCTGAATATATCTATAGTCTGTTTTCACATTTCAGACTGCTCCATCTGTTGAAGGGGCTTCTGCTCCAGAAGAAAACAAAGAGAATGACAAAGAAAACAAGGATGCTGTTGTGAACGGAGAGCAGCAGTAGAGTTGCTTCCCCTGGTGAACAGAGAGCATCAGTAGAGTTGCTTCCCCTGTGTAACATTTATAGTCTGAAAGGACATTTATAATACAGCTTTTGCTTGTAAATGGAGAATTTTGAATGTGAAGAAGTAAGTTCAGCTGTTTCAAAGACACAACAATACACATATGTATTGCTTTGTTCGGTATTTGTGTACTTGCTAAGGGATAGTGTTCTGTGTAAACTAACTAATTAGATTGTTGCTTTAAAAAATGACATATCTCCATATAATCATGTTTTCTGTCAAGATGCAATAGTTAATTGAGGAATAAATCAAGTAGAGGTTGTAAAACTGCTGTAAATCATGCATGTTACACAGGCAGAGATTCCAGATTGCACCCGTAAAACTTGGGGTAACATTTGACAGTCTAGATCGTCACATAATTATGAAATATGAATATGTCAAAGTGTTAGAAAATTGTAAATGTAGCGGTTACAAAAATACTGACTGCAGAAATGGACAGACATTTTAACTTTTGTAGATATTTTAAATGATTTCCAAGACCATAGAAAAGTGTGTTTTTTCCCAAACTTACACAATTCATTCAGTTTTTATCAGAAAATACTATACAGCGCAACCGACTTCGGTTGAAATTCAGTTGAAATTTACAAAGATTTTATATTGGCTGTTTTTGTTACTATTTTTATGCTGCTTGAACCAAAGCTGGATCCATGTTTCTAAATTGCTTGAATATTTCAAAGAATTGTGCAGATTCAACACATTTATGAATAAAATATTCTTTATAGAATACTGTGAAAAAGTACCACCTTAGATTCTATTTGCTGTACAATAACTATGTCAGTAACTTTAATACACTTAATTTTTTTAAGGGTGATTATTTTCAATTATTATTTTCAATAATCAGCCCTACTATGTCAGCTCTTGCAGCCTTTTGGAAATATGCCCTTACATTGACCTCATTAATTTTGTAAGTTTTTCAATATTGTCTGATTAGATTGTGTTTATGATGAACAATACAACATTTCTGTCTGAAGTAATACTATTATCAAGAAAGGAAAAACATCCGTTCAAATTATATTTTCAGTATGCAACAGTGTTAAATTCTAACCAATACAATTCCAGGAGATTTGTCTGGAAAGATCTGGACAGTGAATGTAAAAGCTAAAACTTTACCCTACAACAATTTTATTCATTTTTTAATGCGATGGAGTCGAACAAGTACAAACATGCAAATGCATAAATATTCATTGCCTATAAAAATTTCCTTGTTTACGGAAAATTACACTTTGTTAACACGTAATTTTGTTATATCATACCTATAATTCTACGCAAACAGCATAAAAAATATTTGTGGAGATCTAAAATTCATGATTTACTTCATACATGAAATCCAAAATGAGTCATAAGTGCCCGATGTTAATTGGGTTTTCATACTATTTGAAAATGATTCCAACACATGAATTGGTTTCATACATATATACTTTATTTCACCAGTCACTTTAACCTTGGTGGAATTTCTAATGAAATTTCACAAATTCACAAAGCTGAGTTAATTCAAAGTCTTCTGTTCGTCTAATAATAAAATTATTTCTTACCAAACTGTTAAAGGACACGCAATTATTTATCGAACAAACAGGAAAATTGATTATCTTCAGTTAAATACCAGTAAATGTAATTTTTGTTAATTAAAATCAATTAAACGGTTCATATAACCCCTGTGACTCGTCTGCTTGTAAAAATGAATCACGTTGTACAGTCTTTGCCAGATAAAGTAAATTACTTGTTTGATCTTGAACAGCGGAAAAATAAACTACTTACCGAGACTTTATTTAGAATGGCATAAGTTCCTGTTACTGAAAATTATTGGATATCTGTGAAATGAAATGAACCAATCAGTTAGAGTAATTTGCTGAACATTTAGCTGTGTTATACATTAAATCAATATTTTTTGCTTGTGTCCTGGTCGTAGACTAGCAGTAATTTTAGGTATGGACTTTCACCAGTCACGGTGATTATAAAATCTTGTTCATGCTCGACTCTTTTTCATATGTGAAGCTGCCTTGTTGCAGTGCTGGGGCATTCCCCTCTGGGTTTGATCCCCACCAGCGCCCAAGTTGGGGTAGTGTCCTTAGACAGGTCACAGATAATTCCACATTGCCTCTCTGTCTTTGAGATTGATACCATCTGGACTGAGTCTCGAGAGCAATCAATATTAGTTGTTAGAATTTCTTTCACAATCGAGAGTAAATAAATTAATTTAGATATAAAATGCCTCCTTCTCATGCACAGACTTTTGACCAGTAAAATATTAAAACTTCTTAAAAATTCTATGTAAAAGCATGTCTAACAATTTTTGTAATTTATTTGAAATGACTTTAAACTCTATAATTTTTCATACATATGGTGTTGGAGGTGGAAAATGTCTCGAACTCAAACTGAGTCAAGCATGAAAACAAGACTATAATCACAGAGCCAGATGTCTATGTAGATAAAGAGAATAAAGTCATTCATGAGTTAGTTAATTAAATGCACGAATATCCCAAAATATTTGTTCTGATCATTTTTGCCTAGCAACCACTAAAATTGCATCTGAAAATAGGTTTTGTTTAGTTTGTTCATATTAGGTAGTCGTAGTGGTTGTGGGAGTTTGTATTAGCATAATCTGTGTTATGGTAAAGTAAGACAATTGCTCTTTTGCTGCAGATATGGGGCCGTGTTGTTTTTTTCAATGCATATATGCCAAATTTTATGCATAAGGTTTTGACATAATTGGAAAATTTTGCATAACTCTAAGGCCTGTTTTCTATGTAAAAACAAGAAGTGGAGTTGTATGTCTAGAAATTTGCAAGGCCCAGTTATAATGATATTTCGCTCTTCCACAACGTTCTGCGTGGATATTGGTTGTACAAACATTTGTAAAAAGGAGACTATATTATGTATCGATATACTTCAAACGTTCAACTTACGGGCTTTGTGCAAAACCAGTCACACTTATTACCACTTCCTAACCACTGTTGCCAATTAGTTGTCTTTAGTTGCCATGGAGATGAAATTCATCTTACTGTAAATTTGGTAATATACGTGATGATTTAATTCATCTGAATTTTCCCACTTCGCTAATTTTAAAATCTTGCTAAACATTCATTTCACATAGTTTTACTGTTAAAGAATTCTCATTCCAAAAATTTAACACTCGTGAATAAGTCCGTCTGCTCACAAATTTCGAAATTTCACGCGAAGATTACCCAATTTACAGTAACGTGGTTGTCACGTTTTTTTCTTACACTGTAAGTTCAGATAAATTTTTTTCCACAAATCTCAGTTTGTTGCATACTTGTTTTAAGCTTACCAAATTGTACCTCATGTGTTCGAACTTTTTGTTCTTCACTTTACTTCAAGTTAAATACATTTTGTATACCTAATTTTCATATTTAGCTCTATAAAAATCCACAGCCAAGATAATAATTTTGTTTTTGTTTACAACTTTTTCTGATAATTATGTATGTATATTTTTTCTCTTTTTGATTTTTTATCAATCTTATTTCTAAGCAGTGTATTATTTTCTGCTTGCATTGTCCGACAAGATATTTGCTCACTTATTTCAAAAACAGAAACCCTATTTTTCAGTAATTTTCTTATTTCTCGAGGAAAACCAGAATCTTTTGTGATTTCTGTGCATTTCTTGTTTAATTGCCTTCTATATAATATGTTAACAAGCATTAAAATTATTTGCCAAAAGATTCAAATCCACAGGTTTTTGGACAAGAAATCTCAGATCTTTTCATCGTTTCATTTGGAGTCATATTCACATGTTCTAGATACACTCTCGGATATCTTAAATTAAATTTGTTTCCTCTGTGTTCGACGTACTATCAATTAATAATTATTTCCCAGCATTTAAATGTCATGTATACCTGAGAGACTGGCAGAGTTTGGAGAACTAGATGATCTGTATTGGATATTCTGAACCTAAAATAGTTAAAGGAAATGGCAAATTGATTTTGATTTCAGCGTAAATCTGCTGGGTTTTTTTTCTTCCTGCCTCTATAGTTAAAGGCTTTGTGGTTAAGTTATGTTCGCTTACTTGATATAACTGGACCTGTGTCTGATAGACTGATATGTCCAAGCCCCACTACGAGCTGGAGAAGTATGGCGGGTTCCTCTGAAGGATTGTAGTCTAGTACTGGTCCTTACCAGGAATAATTGTTACATAAATTGCCCGTCTGTGAGAAAATGGTGTTTAACTGCTTCAACAAAACATGTTTGTTTTTTAAGTCAATTCCTGATAGAATTATGCCCTCTGCTTAGATCAAGGTTTTGTAAGGGAGATAATTTCATTTTGCCCTCAGCAGACATCAGCACTTGCCGGCTATGATTCCTTACACTGTACCATATATGGAATGTGTTTTTAAGAGTCTTTTTATATTATTTTATATTATATACATGTTAGTAGTGGTAATGTTGTAGGTTTGGGATATGGCTGAAACATCTTTGATTATTTATATAAATTGCAAAAACATTCCAGAAATTGTATTTAATATTACCAACAATGTGATGACTATTTTCAATTTTATTTTCTTCCAAGTCACATTCCAGCATCCGTTTTATTAGTACATGTATTCATATGTGAGAGCCATACTGTAAATTGGGTACTAATAAATTTCGTATTTTTTGTGAGCAGACGGACTTTTAAATTCTCGAAAGGAGAACTATCTAATAGTTATTAAAGCTATGTGAAATGAATCTTTTTTTTTAAAGTGAGATTTTAAATTAACGATGTGGGAATTTCGCAAATTATAGCCAAAATTAAATCGTGAATACAACCCAATTTACAATATGTCATGTGATATGTTAACGAGTTGTGAAGCCGGTGAGCAATTTTCGAATGGAAATTACCACTGCCAGTTTATCTGAAGCCAAACATTTTTAGAGACATGTACAATACATATTGTATATAACTATTTAGCTGGCAGAAATGCAATTAATTGCGATTGTTAGATTTTATATAATGTTATTACAGTACTTTGATTGGCCAGTGCAAAAACCTTCCCTATTTGGCACCTTTCTCAAAAATTTGATTGAACAATGTGTTAAATTTCAAAAGAAAAGCAGTTTTTTTTTTCATTGTTAAATTTCATGTTTGTACTTTTTGAAAAATTTTTATAAATGAATATACCCATTGCCAAAGTGAACAAAAATAGTCTAGCTGTTGTGTTTACATTTTTGATATGTTTTACCTACATAAAAACCACTCTCGTGTTGTCATCCCACTTTCCTTATCATTTTTTTTAACAAAAGCAAAATCGTGCTTGTATGGCAGTGTTTCTAATTTGTGTGCACATTTCATTGTTATCTTTAAAGCTCACCCGAGCCATAGAACCATTTACTTAGGTGAGTGATACAGGGCCCATCAGTGGCTTTCTTGTATCAAATACGATACTGGATAACCTCAACCCGTTTCTAAGAATTTTTTCTTTTTCATATATAAAGAAATTCTGCTACCTACTTTAATCTTTTCATTTAAATGCTGCACTTGATTGCACTTTACAGAACATTAATCAGTTTTTACTCAACAACGCAGTGAAATCTGTGCCTCAGTCCTACTTTGTTTAAGCCAAAAAAAGAGAAAATATTTTAATATCTTGCAACATTAAGTCTACAATGTACCGATCCATTCTGCTGTACAGTCGATGTGAATATTTTGCTGCAAGTCTGTTAAACTGTTTTGTTTCTGGTTAGTGCAATATACATGTATGTTTACCCCCGCCCCCTCGAGTACAATGCATTGGTGCTTTGTATTTTATTGTTAAGAAGAATTGAATATTTATTGTATCATATAAAATATATATATATATTTAAATATTTTATTGTTACTTATCCCGTGTATTAACCCTAGTATTGTATTAAATGTGCATATGTATATTAATGTGTTGTTTTCTTTCCTTGGTAAAGTTAAACCCATCTTAGGCAGCCAACTGCTGGATGCATCAAAAGTTGCCCCTTAAAGTCTAGCAGTTTACCGTACCATCTTTCTCAAGGGACCAGCACTAGAACCCAACTTCCAACTTTCTAACATGAAGAGACCTGGTCTGTAGCAGGACTCAAACCCATGGCTCTCAATCTACGAGTGGCTACAGCGGTTTCAAACCACTCCAACTTTTTGATATTATGAAACATGGTCTGTAAACCCTACTTGTATCAACTGACCTCAAACAACAAGGGGGGAATGGTTTGCTATACAAGAGAACACACAAACTTTTAAAAAATGACTTTCATTTTATTAACATTTCTATTATTCAAACAATGCTGTGTATTAAGTTAAAGTTCACAAATGTTTCACATAAATTTTATGTCAATTCTACTTCATCACAAAACTATTTAGCATGACTTCTTTGATGTGATATGAGTGATGAACTAAGCAATAGCATATTTATTGATGAAAACATCAAATATTGGGGAATTTTCAGACACATATCTTTTTTTTCACAGTATATACATTAAATATAACACAAGAAATAGACAATTTCTATTTGGGGAAAAGTTCATTTTGAATAAATATGACTTCATTTTTCTTTCTTTGGACTATAGGCCTGTATCAACAGTGATCCATTTATTTACAGACCGGCAGATTCTCCCACAATTGTCTCTGAAATACTTGACTCCTATCCTCCATAAGAAGCTGCCAACTTTCCCGCAAAAGCGTCATAGTTGATAGCGGGGCTGGCACCAGAAGCCTCTATCAATGAGAGATTACAGTGATTTTGTGTCAGCGACTCTAACCTGCTTGACTACTGAAGGGGAACAATGCTAGATACAAAAAAGTTATCAAATACAAGCAGTAAATTTATATGTTACTGTATCTTTTACCATCGCTAGTTACAGCTCAAATGACTGTTCAATTTATATGTTATCTCTACCTGCAAGTTCGCATGTTCATATGACCCGGCAGTGCCAAACGATATTCTCATGGCCTGTCCCAAATACATACTCACCAGGCTCTAAAGTTACAGCTCAAATGACTGTTCAATTTATATGCTATCTCTAACCATGGCTCTAAAGTTACAGCTCAAATGAATGTTTGAATATTTTCCACGAAGATGTCTTTTACGACTACAATTACACATCTATTGCTGGCACATGGCAGATTGTCTAGCGAAAGAAATTCTTTACGCAACAAGTTAAGAAATTCATAATGAAACTTGACAACGTTACCAATAGCTGATCCTTTAAGAAACTGATAGCATATATCAACAAACTTGCATCCTTGAAAACGACCCAGACCAGTCATTAAGAAAAGTGCCTTATTGTTACCGATCGAATTCACGTCACAGGCAAACCTGCTTTAAATATTCAACATAATGATACAAACGGTAGCGATTCTGGTAAAAAGTGGTAATGTAAAATGTCCATCACAGCAGTGTGTACGTATGAATGAAACTTGAACTTCTAGGCTTGATTCATTTTTCATTCCACTGACTAGAGGACATTTTCTCCCTCCATTTAATTCACTGCAGTCTCCCCAGCAATGTTCAATTTCTGTTCAGGTAAAACTTGGCCCTGGTCACGACTGTTTTATCTACGCAGCTTGGGGTTCGGGCGCATCCTTCACATCACCATCAGAGTCCTTCTTTGGAGCTGGTTTGTTCCAACCCTCCAGGCCTTTAGGTAATGTTGTATCTTCTTCAAAAGAACCTGAAATGGCAGTGTTGGTTAATATACAGTCAAACATTCAAAAGAACCTGAAATGGAGAGGTTGGCTAATATACAGTTTAACTTTCTTCAGATGCAGTCCAGTATACATAGAAAGTAGCCGTTCTTATATCGCTCATTTCATTACTACTGCTCTGAATAAAAAGGTCAAGTTTTACTAATTTCAAAATCAAATCACCAATGAATCCTGTCAACAAACTTAAGCTACATACTTATGTAATGTCCTAGGTCTTCAACCAAAATTGCCAAAATCCTGTACAAACTGTAACTTTTACACATTAAATACCTTTTGACTAAGTGCCATGAAAATCAGACATAAAATGCGACTTGAAAACTGTTACTAAACTTTTCCTATAATCTGATGTAGCGTTGTAGGATTTTACTCCACATGGCCCTATTTCTATATAGATCATGGATACATTAAACATCACCTTCCGATCAAGATTCATAGAAATCAAGCCAGGAATGTGATAAACCATGTTAAAGTTTGATGTATACTTATTGATTAATTCTTGATTGTGAAACCAGTTTTTACAGCTTAGATAAGTTGCTCTCGAGACTTACTCCAGATGAAGTCAATCTCAAAGAGGGAGGCAAAGGAGGTGTGCCTAAGGAGACAACCCCATACTGGTGGGGATCAAACCCAGGCCCCTCTAACTTCAACGAATCACTGAGGCTCCACGAAAGTTTACATATAACATGCCCCACTTTCCTTGCATCTCAACCTTAACAGTGACTAACCTGTGCCTTCAACAAATTCCTCGTATGTAGATTTCTCAGTAAATGGTCTTGGACCAATCAGCTCTATTATAGTGTCCTTATCTATTTTCTCTGTTGCCAACAACCTACTGGCAATCTGAAAAACATGTACGTAAAATATAGTGGTATTTTATTTGTTTGTGTAAACAAACAAATTTACTTACCATTTCCGAAGCCTACTCCTTAAGTACCAAATCTGAAAGTAGCTCCCGGCACGTCAGTCAGCATATAATCCCAAATTATGATTCTTCATTTGAAAGCATATGGCAATTGCAGACATGAAAGTTGTATTGTTTAAATATATAATGTTATAAACTCATACAGCATCGGCTTAACTTTGTTAACATAACTAAAGTAAACTGTTTTCCAATAAGAACCAGGGATGTATTTCATTTTACAATGATGTGTAAAAATAAGGGACGATTTACTATATATATATATATATACACCCTATAGAAATAGTTCCGATTTCTTAACCCGCCAGCCATTTCTTAAACCTTGTGCGGAGAAAACATATGTTTGGGAGTTTCTGTGACAACAAAATGTCTAACCCTGATGGTCATTTTAAAGAATGAAATATTTTGAACAGCCAGGAATATTTACGTGCATGTATACACATTCTCTTTTTACGATTATATCCATCCATTCATAAATTTTATTCAATGCGCGGCAAGGGACGTAATTAAAACTCTTCTTATTGCTGATATGTTTATTCTGCGAACCTGGCACGAGCTAGTAGGCGTTCCTACATGTATTAGAATTTCGCGTGAGCACCTGAAGCAGAAAACAAGTGTAAGGATACGTTAATGTCGATGTTTAAATGATTTGTTATATTTCATAGGTGGTGATTGTTTTAAGTAGAAGGCAATTTACCCTATATTCGACTGTAGGCCTCGTTATCTTGAAACGCATCGAATGAGCTATTTTGTTAAAATACATATAAATGACTGCAGAAAAAACGATTAGAACATCGTTACTTCCTGGTCTCATCCATATTCGTTCTATGAATGTATTAAAGATACGCATTATTACTTTGTCGGACCGCACAATAAATTGATCACCTTATTGATCGGTGCTATTGCCTGCTCGTTTGTGTTATCGAAGCGCCGTAACTACTAACTAGCTGCTCGATCAGTGTCTGATTTTAGACAGTAGAACTGTAGGTGAAACAATTTTTTTGAGTACAGTTAAAATCCCTGCTGTGTATGTGTACCGGGAATAGAAACAGAGACAACTCGAACCAAAATACGATTTACAACTTATTCATTCTGTTCATATCTTATTACCAACTGGTATAGCCTTCACTAATGAAGATTAAAGACTGAAATAGCCATCACAACAAAATAAAGGACAAATATTTTGAATACACAAACAAATCCAGCGTCTTCAGCGCTTTGATTTTCCTTATATATTAAGTCTCTGTTGAAGAAGTACATGCATTTCAGTTGTGTACAGGCGGGCATTTAACCTAACGATCAATTGTGTGTACTTGGAAATCTAGCCACTGACATTTTCTACTAAAATTTTTTAATTCTGTCAGTAAATATATATGTGGTGTGATCCTAGGATAGAACACATAAAACATATTTTAACATCAAGGGAAATTTTGCTGTATAACTGAACACTAAAAATTCATTTGGAGTAATATTAAAAGCAGTTGCTAAAGAAAAGTTGTTTGAACATTTTTAACTTTTTAGTTAGAATATCTAAAGATCTGAAGATACAGCAGCAAAAATTTGTTTCTTGTGTAAAATGAGTCCTATAAATCACTCATCCTCAAATTTCAGAATTTTTGAAAGCTTTTCAAATACGTTGCCAGGGCAAAATGCATACAACTCTTTTATATAAGAAACTAATTCTTGACCAAAACAAAAAGCTTATGAAAAAAATTTGATACTAAACACAAGATTTTAAAAACAAATTACAAAAAAAGCTGTATTTTGACTTTTAGTCATGTTTTCTTGTGACAACTATTATATATAGTTCAAAATCTCTCGTTAAATCTTTGTGTACAATACTCTTAATTTTTGCAAAGAGACTGCACTCCAAGGTCTTAGTAAATTTTAATTTTTGATAAAATCAATCTATATTCAATTTGTCAGCATCAAGATTAATTTCCTTTGTGTAAGAGCTAAAAATAAAGGTAGAAAAAAACATTTCAAGTGAGTTTGTTTTGAAATCGGATCTTTCCTATCAAAAAGTTTACAGCCTTAACCAACTACACTACGGAGTCAGCTGATTTGATGCCAAGATAAAAATATTGGTTATCCGACAGGCCAGTTAGCCTACAACACATGGTGATATTTTCTTACAAAAAAGCCACAGCAAAACAACAGGACACATTTTAATTGTGTCTATTGTTTGAAAAATATGAGTTCATGTTATTCCATATGAATAAAATGCCCAATTTCAGTAATGACAATTTGTTTTACTTTACATTACCGGACAAACTTTTGTCCTTAAGTATACTTTTCACATCTCAATTGGTGCACATCGCTTAATTAAAGTTATATTACCCCACAAAAATGGCCACATGGAATAATTTGCCAGATTGAAGCTAAAAACACTGTAGATGCTTTGAAAACATGTAAGAAATAGGCTATGCTAAATTATTTCTCTTACTGACAGATAAATATAAATGAACATATACCCAACAGCCAAGGAGGAATTTTCAATTGTTGACTGGATTTAGTCAAAAAACATTTTTTTTACAGATTTTCTCTATATTCAATGGGAATAGACCAGTTATATAGATTCATATATTTTGGTTATAACTATGGCAATATTAATTATTTCAGAAGTATAATCCCTGATCAATGCTTTATATAAAATTATGATGGTCAGTTTGAACGGTAATATCCTTTTTGAACATACCTTTTCCACATCCTCCTTGTGTTTCATCAGCAGGTCTGTTGTTCTCTTGTACGCCTTTTGGACAATATCCCTCACTTCCTGATCAATCAGTTGAGCCGTCTCTTCACTGTACGGCTTGTCGTAAACCAAACTGTTCTCGTTTGGCATATTGAAAGACACCTGACCGACTTTTTCACTCATTCCATATTGCACAACCTAGAACATAACATATAAAGTACAACCTATCATCGCGAAAAACCGGCATTCAAAGTTCATTAAGGGAGATAATATTTACAAAATGGTCAAGAGTTATCAGTCATTGCTGAGTGACCTTGATTGATGAGTTTGAAAACATTAGTGAAGGTTAAAAGAAGGGGTTTCATTGATTGCTGAGAAATAACAAGAGATAGATGCTCCAAGAAGCCTGTGTTTTCATGTTCATGCAAATAAAGACGTAATGTAAATTATAATCGCAGATAAGCAAAATAAAACGAAAACAAATAAAGAAATGTAATTCAATCATAAGCCAAGATGAAGTAATGAATCTTAAAACATTGCACATCCTTTCAATAACCTCTTTCATTGAGCAAAAAATCAAGTAAATCTGTAGAATTGTTTTTGAGCTATGATGCCTACATGATAAAGATAGATAATTCAAAATGAAACAAAGTAGAGTTAAAATTATTTTTCCATTAATTTTCGGCTGGGATTCAAACAAGGAACCTCCTGATTGGTAGTCCAGAGAGTTAACCACTCAACCACTGCTTACCTGTGCATAAGCACTTTGTGTGACTTTCCTGAGATCATCATGGGCACCTGTTGTAACCTTTTTGAAGAAAATCTCCTCCGAAACTCTGCCGCCAAGTGCCACACACATGTGGTCTTCAATCTACAAAATAAAGCACGAGTCATCAATGTATGTCATGAAATAAATGTAAGTATTCACCCATATCCTGAGAATTTTTTAGAACTGATTTGAACATGTTTTGTATTCACGTTATTTCTTTTTTAAAGTTACACACCCCTTACCACCCCATCTTTAACACACCCTACCACCCTCACTAAGACATGCCCTTAACCACATGCCTTGGACATGCCCTTCCACCCTACCTTAGTCACACCCCTACCATCCTGCCATAGACATTCCCTTAACCAAAGCCCTAGACATGTCCCAGTCTCAGAAAAGTCCCTACCACCCTGCCAAAAATTTGCCCCTAACATCTTACCTTAGAAAAATAAAGATACTGCTGATTCTTACAACAAACTTAACTACAACTATCACAGAAGGTGATGAATATCCCCCGTACACCCCACTGACACGGTATATAAAATTTATGTAATATTTGATGCTTTAAATATTGGACCTGCACAACCTGAGGCTTCTGTGAAGTATAATTAAGTTCTGACCAGGGGTTTTGGAGATTTAGTGTCCACAAGATTCTGTCTTCAGACAGACAGACAGACAGACGGACGGACAGACAAGCTGAATCCAGTATACCCCCCCTTACACTTTGTGTTCGGGGGGTATAATAAGATACTACACTTACTTGTTGTTGTGTATATAGGACATTTTCTTTTGGAAGGTACATAGCATATCCTAGAGCTTCACCCACAGGTATAATAGACACCTGAAATGTACAACAGCAGTCACGTTAACTTCTATATTTGTACTTTATACACATTTGAGATTTAATACCTTTGTGTAATAATCAGATAAAGCTTGTTACATGTGGTAAAAGGAATCAGAAACAAGAGCTGTCAGTAGGACAGCGCGCTCGACTTTTTTAGTGCTTGCCAATAAAACAAAACTTTGACAGTTAAAGGCAAAACAAGGATCTGTATAAACAAGGGCCACAAGTAGCAATATATTAAGTCAAGAGTTATCAAACTTAAATGTTTGATATCCCTGAATACTACAGCAAAGTTGTAGATTAATACTTGAAGTGATTAATGATATATGTGCATGACAGTGCCAGTTGCACACAAGACTATAGCTAGGAATTTCTAAGTACAAATCAAGAAACATTTTCACAGAGTTATCTTCTCTTGCTTACAGAAAGGTGTCATGATGGTTCTGACAAAAACCTTTGCAGAGTTATGTTCTCTTGTCTGTAGATGGAAGTAATGATGGTTAATAAGTATGGTTAGTTTCAAAGCAATATCTGTAATGGTTTTGAAATAAAGAGGGGTGGTACGAAAAACTTAACCAAGCTCAATGCATTTTCTAAGTCAAAAAAGGGCCATAATTCTGACAAAAACCTTGACAGAGTTATGTACTCTTGTCTGTTGATGGAGGTTATGATGGTAAACAAGTATGGTAAGTTTCAAAGCAATACCTCTAATGGTTTTGAAATAAAGTGAGGTGGTACGAAAAACTTAACCAAGGTGTGATACCAACGCTGACGCGGACGCCAAGGCGAGTAGGATAGCTCCCCTTTTCTTGAAAAGTCAAGCTAAAAAATGGATCTAATAATACAATAAACACTAACATACATGTATTAAATTAAAATTTTCTCTAAGTGTGATCTTGACCTTTGTTGTCCCGCTCAGAGGAACCTTTGTTGTAAGTTTTCAAAAATCCTTTCAAAGTTTATGGAGATGCAGTTTCATGACAGTAAACCAAGAAATATTGACTATGCACTTGAGCTGGTGTGGTTGAGTTAAACAGACATAGTCTCGTGACCTTTGACCCCTAAGTCTGACCTTGACCTTCTATTCTTTTGAAAATGACTATAATTTGTAACATAAATACATTGTCTACTTGCCTAATAAGGATTCGGTTACAGGCTCATACAATACTATCAAACATTGTTCTTAATCAGATAATTCTAACAAGCAGTCAGGGATGTGCTACTCGTACTGGTACTTGTACTCGTACTTACTCAAGTACCAATTTTCAAGTACTCAGCAGTACTCAGTACTCGTCTTAAATTATGAGTACAAGTACTCGTACTTACTTAGTACTAAAGCAAAATGACCAGTACTTGTGAGTACTTTACGAGTACTCTATGAGTACTTCCACACTTACGTGTAAAATGAAACATAAAGTAACCTAATGAAGTATATAATTATATATAGTGAATGGTAAGAAATAATTCAAATCAACAACAAATTGGATCAGCTAAGAAAAAAACTGCCTACTTTTGTACATGTTGTATTATAATAACTTATTCATAAATGCAATAAAAATAAATCACGGTCACAGTAAATGTAGTTAAACTACCAAATACATTCAGTAAGCTTATAAAACATCAATATACAGAACATTTTGTGGAGTAAATAAAGGTGATATCACCTTAATTATCCGTATACAATGCATAATAGCAATTTGCTAATAACAATGAATTATGGTATTATCACCTTTACAAACAGGCAGATTTAATTTTCACAAATTGGTGAATAGAAGTTTTATACTAAACTGTGTTTAAGCTTATTTATAAATATATTTCTGCATTGATATTTTTCTGGGTTAATTAATTTTTTGCATGCTCACAATACTCATTAAATTTATTCTACATAAAATTTGAAAAACATATCAAGTTTTTATTTGTGACCCATCATTGTCATTTAGACAGTTTTATGCATTTAATAATAATAATAAATTCAGTACTCAGAAAGTACTCGTGAGTACTTTAAGTAGTACTCTGTACTTACTCGGTGAGTACTCAGTACTTACTCGAGTACTCCTTAAGCATCCAGTACTTAGTACTTACTCAAGTACTAACCCCAAGTACTTGACCCATCCCTGCAAGCAGTGACACCTTTCCTTACCTTTAATAAAGGATTAGCGTGTTCCAGGAACCATGATGCTACTGCATGACCAGCTTCATGGTAGGCTATGGTCTTCTTTTCTTCCGGAGCCATTACTTTATTCTTCTTCTCTAGACCTAAGAAATAACCAATTTTCAAGACTGAGTAACAAGTCAATAAATTTTCAGCCATGTTTTACAACCATAGCCTTACCCCACTGAATTTCTTAAATGGATTTGTCCATACATCAATTTGGACTATACCATTAACGGTCCAAAGGGTTGCTCGCTGAATTCTTCTTGCTAAACAGGGCACAATGCAGATCATGATTAGACGGATAGACGTACAGGCTTATCATAATCTTCACTGGCCTTAAATGCAGAATCTCTTTCTCCAACCAGGTAAGAGTAAGTAATCAAACAGGTTTGAAGTAGTTTACTGAAACAAGACGATAAGTATTGCTCCCTATGAGATATCTTATTTCTAAATCCAACCATTCAATCTGATTCAATGACTCCAAAATCAATGAATTTTTTGGTACAAGTAAGAGACACACAGATGGACAGACGGACAGGCAGACCGCTGGCAAGGTTTCAACATCCTTAATTTTAAAGTTGACAACATTTAGTGTTCTTTTACCTGCAACTACTCGATCAATGGCCCTCTCAAAGTCTACCATTTCTATCTCAGATTTTGAATCACGGGCAGCAATGAGAGCAGCTTCATTGCATATGTTCATCACATCTGCACCTGTAAAATATACAAAAGACCATGTAAAAATCTGGTCTACATACTAGACATTTGACCAACCGCAAAAAAATTAATTTCTTTTCATATCAATATTGTCAGACTGATTCATTAATATTTTATTTCAGGTTTACTAAACATCGTGAAACTGGATGTCAAAATTCTATTTCTGATATCGGGGATAACTTTTTCAGGTATCTAGGTCAAAAGTTATGTTAATTTGATTGGAAAGTCTTATCAACACAAAAATTATGTGCTTGGTTTTTGTAAGAGGAAAAAATCTTAATGCGAGGTAAAACTTTTAAGGTTTTTTTTTATCATTTAAGTAAAGCATCAGTGATTTTTTAAAGATAATATCAGTTTTCTAGAGATGAGAGTCAAGAAATGAGCTAAATTTAGCAATGCTACTGAGACAATAGCATCAACAGTTACTAGTTACTTTTCTATACCAGTAGTAACTAAAACACTGGTAAGCATCATAGAAAACTGTTTACTTTCTTCAGGGATATTAAATCAAAACATTTTTTATGTGGTTAACACCAGTATCTACAGTATAATCAGTTACTGTAAATTGGCCATTATTTGTGAAGATTTATTTTTCACGATTTTCCCATTTCAGTAATTTAATAATCTCACAAAATATTCATTTCACATAAGATTTAATTATAGAGAATTCTCCTTTCGCAAACTTTAAACTCATGAACAAGCCTGTCTGCTCTAAAATTCATGAAATTTTCATCAACGAAAATCACGCAAGTTACAGTATTCAATTATTTGATTATTTGTATTCAATTATTTACAGTACACCTAACAGACCGGAACTAAGCTACGATCCTAAGGGAGAAACAGCTGACTTTCTCACATACCAAATCACATTTATAACGAACCCGTGACTGTCAATTACAGCTGCACTTGGATGACCTACCAGAAAATCCAGGTGTAAGTGCGGCCATCTTCCTTGAAAGATCATCTTTATCTAACGAGGTTTTTAGTTTCTTTAAATGCACTTTGAATATTGATGCCCTGAAAAAGTAAAAGCCACCATTTAATACACTTGTTACTTCATACAGTAACAAAGTAGAACATACTGTGAATGAATATGAATTCCTAAGCATTCAATTTCTTTGATTTTTAGTAAGAGTGGAAAATACAACACATTTAAATTTTTTTTTTTTAAATAAAATACAATTTCCCTAAGGCCACTTCACTACTAAGACAATACACATTGGCTACCACTACATACTAACATTAACATGAAGTTTAGTTGTGAGACATTCTTTCAACACCTTTACTGGAAACAAATCTTGATTGCTGCTTTATGTGTTGAGCATGTAACACTTACCTCCCTTTAATATCTGGAGCAGGAACATAAATCCGTCTGTCAAATCTTCCAGGTCTTAGTAAAGCTTTATCTAATATGTCCATTCTATTTGTGGCAGCTAACACAACCACACCCCCTTGGGTTTTAAAGCCTGCAAGTAAGAAAAGTTAAATAATGAAAAAATATCTTTTCAAGATGTGTTCATCGTCTGATAAACTATGATTTGGAGTTCTGATGCGCAGTAATTAACCAAAAACACCCGAGTGGTCTATAACATTGCATCAGAAGGACAAAGAGTTGTTTATTAGACAAAAACAATGCTCAAAAGGATGTTATTTTGATTCAACCAGGACAGGATATTACAAAAGGTGAATAACTGTAAAGCGTTATTTTCTAAGCAGATGTTTATTCAATGTCACACAGGGCAATATGACGTCATTTTTTACAACAAATCGCTTCGTGTGTTGTTTACTGCATAATAAAACAAAAATTTTCTACTCCTTGTATTTAGAGACAAAATTGTGAGTCATGTTAGAATGTATCACAAATCCCCAGAAAATTGGTATATTAGCTGAATTGTGATCTATCAATTACTTCAAGTCATACTAAACAATCAGTCAAAATGGGCCTTAATTGATACACTACGTATACAGAATTCTGTTACATGCCTTACATTATAGTTCCTACTTTCAAAGCCATACCTTTGATAGATCCTTACAAAATAGGACCTAATACAAAACTTTATCGAGTTGCAACACCAAACTCAATGACACACAGATGATGACAGTAACTCAAAATCAGGCAAGTTAAAAAATGGGATGTTTCATTTAAACCCCACATATGGCAAATAATTCTGCCCTTATGGATGGGCAAATCCATTTTATAAAATAAGCTGGTACAGTGTTTTATTGGAGTAAATACGGTATTTGCTCTTACCGTCCATCTCTACAAGAAGCTGATTCAGAGTACTCTCCTGCTCTGAGTTGCTGGCAAAATCCCGTCCCCTCTTTCTTCCTACAGCGTCAATTTCATCTATAAATAGAATACACGGTGCGTTCTCTCTGGCTGTTGAAAATAAATCACGCACCTGAAAAGTTACGAAAAATCATGTTTCAATATTTGCAGATGCAGCATGTAAACAGTTTAATATTGAAAACTTGTTGTGGAAGCAGTTATAGCCTTGTTATTTTCTTCTTGTGCAACAGGACTGCCACTCCCTTTTATAACTAGCAATTAGCAGCCTAAGCTTCTTTATTAAAGTGCTTGCAGGCCTTGTTGTGTCAACAGGACAATTAACTCTTAGAAATCGATGACAACTACTGTAGTGAACAAGATATAAACCCTTGGATTTATGCATGATTGTCACAAAGGTCTCTTGCTACCTTAAGTAGTTATTTTTTTGAAAACTCCAAACTTCAAAAAGCTTTTTATACACAACATATATTTAAATGATTATTTTGACAACATCTATCCAACAGTCTCGTCATAACTTACCCTGGAAGCACCAACTCCTACATACATTTCCAGAAACTCTGAACCTGAAACTGTAATAAATGGCACACCAGCTTCCCCTGCTGTGGCTTTTGCCAAAAGGGTCTTCCCTGTACCTGGGGGACCCTCCAGGATGGCTCCTTTAGGGATTTTTGCACCAAGGTCATGATACTGCTGTGGGTTTTTAAGGAAATTTACAAATTCCATAATTTCTATTTTAGCCTCTTCACACCCAGCTACATCTCTGAAAACAAAAAAACAAACTCAAATTGACTTCTGTATGGTTGTTGCAAAACTTCACAATTTAGGTACATAGTGGCTGTAAATATACCATTCACTGATTGTTGCAGAAATACACACAAAAATTCAATGCCTCTGTGATTACTGATTATATGTACATCTTAAACTTAAAAACATTCGTAAGAACCATTCATGTAACAACAACAGATATCCTAAACTTTTTCTTCCCCTAGAGAATAACAGCAATATTTTGACATTCAATTATCATTATTGTAACACTTTTTCAATGAGTTAAAACAAAATCAACAGACAAGACTTGTTTACCCAATGTGGTTACTGCTCTTTCAAATATTGACTCTCGTATACATCTTACGCAATCCACGACTGCTAGATGTCTTGTAAAAGGTAGCTTTATTTTCAAATTTTATAAATGCCCCCTAGCAAACATGATGTTCTTCACTCAATAAATACAAACTACCTGGGCACACCCTGGTTTTTATTAAATCTTTTGCCACTTTTTGATCAAACAATAATGTAAAGATCAACAGTCAAAATTTCTAATGCCATTTCAAAATATCTTTTCTAACAATGCAGAATTGAAAGCCTTTGATGACATTGGCAAATAGCAGAAGATGATGCTGAATTATCCAGTGTATTCTTACTTGAATTTGACTCCTGTATCCTCTTTTAATATTTTCGCTGTAGATTTACCAAAGTTGAATATTGAGCCTCCTTTCCTACCCGCCCCAGCTTTACCCGTCTGTAATAAATGAAAAATTATTATATATTTCCCCTGCTTTCTTTGGCGGAAAGATGCCTTTACGGCAAGGTCAGATTGGCAGTTAAAATTCTGCCTATGTGCCTTTTGCCTCAGGATCTGAGGGTCCCTGGTTTGATCCCAACCAATGCCATGGTGGCATTCCTTTGGCATGACACAAATAATTCAACTTTGCCTCTCTCTCATCAAGGTTGATTCCATCAGCAATGAGTCTCAATAGCGATTAATTCAAGCGTAAAATCTTGTTTCACAATTGAAACAAGAGAGCCAAGATGGCCCTATTTCGGTCACCTTGGTACAAGTCCACTTGCCTGGTGGAAGATCACTAGATAATGTTATATACCAAATAAGTTTCCTATAACCCGTTGTAAAACAAATGATCCCCCGGGCAAGGTCAATTTTACCCCAGGGGCATAATTTGAACAAACTTTGAAGAGGTCTACTAGGCAATGCACATGCCAAAATCTAAGCTCTAGGCCTTGTGGTTTCAGAGAAAAATATTTTTAAAGTTTTCCCTCTTTATAAGCCTATGTAAAACCAAGTGACCCCGCACATCAATTTTGACCCGGGATCATAATTTGAACAATCTTGGTAGAGGTCCACTAGCCAATGCTACATGCCAAATATCAAAGCTCTAGGTCTTGTGGTTTCAAAGAAGAAGATTTTAAAAGTTTTTACTATATAAGCCTATGTAAAACTAAGTGACCACCCCTGCGGGGTCAATTTTGATCCGGGGCTCATAATTTGAACAATCTTGGTAGAGGTCCACTAGCCAATGCTACCTGCCAAATATCTAAGCTCTAGGCCTTGTGGTTTCAGAGAAGAAGATTTTTAAAGTTTGTCCTACATAAGCCTATGTAAAACTAAGAGACCCCCCGTGCGGGGTCAATTTTGATCCGGGGCTCATAATTTGAACAATCTTGGTAGAGGTCCACTAGCCAATGCTACATGCCAAATATCTAAGCTCTAGGCCTTGTGGTTTCAGAGAAGAAGATTTTTAAAGTTTTTCCTATACATTCCTATGCAAAACTAAGTGACCACCCCCGTGTGGGGTCAATTTTGACTCGGGGGTCATAATTTGAACAATCTTTGTAGAGGTCCACTAGACAATGCTACATGCCAAATATCTTAGCTATAGGCCTTGTGGTTTCAGAGAAGAAGATTTTTAAAGTTTTTCCTATATATGCCTATGCAAAAACTAAGTGCCCACCTGCGCGGGGTCAATTTTGACCTGTGGGTCATAATTTGAACAATCTTGGTAGAGGTCCACTAGACAATGCTACATGCCAAATGTAAGCTCTAGGCCTTGTGGTTTCAGAGAAGAAGATTTTTAAAGTTTTCCCTATTTGTTGCCATAGCAACCAGAGTTCTGCATGGAATGGAATTCTTTGAACAACTTTGGTACAGCTTCATGCAAGGAACATTCCTGCATAGTTTTATCAACATTGGCCTAGAGGTTTCAGAGGAGATGTCATTTGAATCAAAATGTTGACGGACGACGGACAATCATCGATATTAATTAACAAAAGAAACACGAAAGCAAAAATATTTTTAACTTATGTGTGAAGAGTTGTCAAATCTAGTCATACAAATTGTTATGACATCACTGCTGATAAGTTTCCCTGTATATTCACTGGTAAGCAATTTTTCAGTTAATAGATATCCCTGTTTTTGGTTTGGTCCCAAAGTCAATACATATGTTATATTTGTCATGTGACTGCGGAGAGTCTTTTTTCCCTATGGGTTTATTGCCCGTTTCTGAAGTATTTTCCTAAACACATGGGAAAGATCAGTACCAGTTAAAAACTGCCCCATTTCTCATACAAAGAGGCTGGTTGCAGGACTCGAACCAAAGACCGACACTGAACACCTTAACCACTTGAGCATGGAGAAGGGTCAGTTGTTCTGACCAATTGGAAATACTACAAATGTAGATTTCTTGATAATTTAATTGCTCTATGAAAATATACCCATTTAATAACACAAAACTAATATCACAATTAGACTATTGTATAACTCTAGAACTACAAAGATGTCTGCAACTAAGGCTGACTCTATACAAACTGCCCATGCATGATATAATCACTGTCTTACTTCTCACTCTAGCCCGAAATTATGTCATCTAAACAGTGTTTCTTAGGACAATTTTAGAAAATATGACCAACTTACCTGCATCATGTAATATACAAATCCAAAGATCGCTAACGGAACTGCGGTTCTTAGAATCACTCCACCCACCTCTCTGTAACAGTAAATTATTGTGTCGTTAATAACATTACTTACATCTATATGAACATGGTATCTGTTTTTATTCTGACTACTACGGTAAATTGGGAATTTTCGAGAGAAAAAGAGAGAAGAGCAGACAGACTTGAAGGAGTATTCCCTAATATTTTCTCTGTAAATCTTTAGCGCTATTTATCTGGATGCAAACACAAGCTTGGTGACTCGCAACACCATACAAACAATGCTGTCTGACAGACCTTGAGACTCAAATCCATGTCTTTCAATCAGTGATACGTATAATAATTTAAGTAAGCATCCTTAACCACTCACTATCTGGGCTATTACTTTGTCTGCTTGGTTCGCAATTTTATTCACCATCCAATGAAAATGATATACATGTACATTAAGGTATTTGCTTGTTCTCTTGAATTTACAAAGCAAAAACTTTGATTTTACTGGATGACAAGAGTGCTTGTTGTTGTTGTTGTAGAAGTTTTATGTCTGCAGACTGGCAGTGTACCTTTCCATCTTTCCTGGGGTGAACCAATACTAGACTAATATCCTCCGTAAGTAACTGTCAAATATTTGTCACAAAAAGATGGTCTGTAGCAGGACTCGAACCCATGACTCTCAATCTATGATAGGTTACAATGATTTCAAGTCAGCAACTCTTACCACTCAAGTCCAACCACGGAGGTGGACAAGAAAATGAACTTACCTTGTATGATCAGCCTTGTAATACACTGGAAGAAATTCTGCTCTTGATATATCTAGATCTACTTGTGCCTGTTCTAAATTCTTTTCAAACTGTTCCATAGAACCCACTGAAAACCATGGCGTTGGCTCCATGCCAGATGACTGTAGAAACAAGAAGTTTCCTATCAATTACACCGTGTAATGAGAGCTATTTTAGAGTAAATTTTCAAGATTTTGAACCAAGTTGATTTAACTCATGGATAACAAAATGTTCAGAAGTGTTGCAAAAACCACTGTTGAAACTTTCACGATTGCAGAATCATTTTCTATAAGATACCCACTATTTGTTTACTTTTGTGTAATATATGTTTATGCAACACCATTTCAGTCAGTGGTATAGTACATGGAACAAGATTTATGGAAAGAACATCTAGAATGTTATTATGACATAACCAATAATTCCTTTACAGAATATTGAGGTTACTTAAATAAGACTTTACAAATAATCATTTACCTTTAATTCAACTCTCACCCAGTCTTTATTTACCACTTCAATTCTCTGAACCTGTCAAGTACAAATTAGTTGCAATAATCACACAGAAATAAGTCGAGCATAAATGTGCAGCACAGGGCTTACCCTATCAAAATAAAAACCTTTCTTGCTTGTGATTTATACATGTTTAAACACTATTATAGGGGCTATAAGTTTCAGGCACGCCTGTATATATCTGGTGTGTACAGGTATATCCAAACCCCATTGATGATAATGCGCCGGATTCCTCCTGGCTATAAGAAACTACTATACCGCCGTAACCGGTGTACGCCAGCATGGATGAAACCTATAGCCCCACAGTTAGTGAGTTACTTATCAGTACTTACTAACAGGTAGGCATTTTACCTAAGACCAAACAAAACAAGAGCTGTCCATAAGACAGCACGCTCGACTATTGTGGGTGTTTGCTAATAAAACAAAACTTTTATCAGTATAATAGCAAAACAAAATTCTGCTAACTATTAAGTATAAACTAGGAAAGTTGAATCATAAAAAAAGTCAAAATCTATAACTATAGATTTAATTTTTGGTAAATTAATTGTTTGATACAAAATTTACCCTGAACACTATTGCAAGGTTTGATATAACTACCATAAGGGTTACTATATGTGCATGATAGTACCTTGCATGCAAAACTTTACCAAATTTTCAAAGTCAAACAAGGGCCATAATTTGCACTAAATTTAAACAAGAGTTATCTGTCTTGACTTGTGACACCTCTTAAGACATTAAAAAAGTTTCAATTCAATATCATAAGTGGTTACTGAGATATGTGCATGATAGTACCTAGCAGGCAAAACTTTAACCAAATTTTCAAAGTCAAACAAGGGCCATAATTAGTACTAAATTTATACAAGAGTTATCTGACTTGACTGTGTGACACCCCTAGAGACATTAACGAGTTTCAAGTCAATATCACAAGTGGTTACTGAGATATGTGCATGATAGTACCTAGCAGGCAAAACTTTAACCAAATATTCAAACTCAAACAAGGGCCAAAATTTGTACTAAATTTTTTCAAGAGTTATCTGCCTTGATTGTATGGCACCCTAAAGACATGAACAAAGTTTCAAGTCAATATCATAAGTGGTTACTGAGATATGTGCATATAGTACCTAGCAGGCAAAACTTTAACCAAATTTTCAAAGTCAAATAAAGGGCCATAATTTGTACTAAATTTTTCAAGAGTTATCTGCCTTGATTGCATGAACCCCTAAAGACATGAACAAAGTTTCAAGTCAATATTATAAGGGGTTACGAGATATGTGCATGATATACCTAGCAGGCAAAACTTTAACCAAATTTTCAAAAGTCAAACAAGGGCCATAATTTGAACTAAATTTTTTCAAGAGTTATCTGCCTTGATTTATGACACCCCTAAAGACATGAACAAAGTTTCAAGTCAATATCATAAGTGGTTACTGAGATATGTGCATGATAGTACCTAGCAGGCAAAACTTTAACCAAATTTTCAAAAGTCAAACAAGGGCCATAATTTGTACTAAATTTTTTCAAGAGTTATCTGCCTTGATTGTATGACACCCCTAAAGACATGAACAAAGTTTCAAGTCAATATCATAAGTGGTTACTGAGATATGTGCATGATAGTACTTAGCAGGCAAAACTTTAACCAAAGAAGCAACGCCGACGCCGACACACAAGTGACTGTAATAGCTCTCCATATTCTCCGAATAGTCGAGCTAAAAATATGTGTGTTTTGGGTCTCCTTGGCAAATAGATAAAAGTTGGTTGGTCAGCACTTTTTTTAAAAATAGATTTCTTTCCCTTTTCTTGCTCTAAAACAAATTTGTATCATTTTTTTATAAAAAGTTTGAGGTCACCAGTAAAATGTTAAAAGTCGGTCAGGAGACCCAAAACACACGGACCAATTAATTTGTTATGTTAACCATCATTCCTCCGGAGACACTAGACTCTTATCTTAAGTAAAGAACCGGCATTTCTCTCAAATAAAGAGTCACGTCTGTTGCGGTGCTCAAACCAAAGTCTTTAATGCAGTCAGAAACTTAGCAGCTTAATGATTTGGAATGCAGCAATGTCAGCATATTGACAGGTAATAAATTAATCCGTACAATCAGTAATCAAAGGTCCATTACTAAACCCCCTGATGGGTATCATTATTCAGCAAGTATATTCATATTGTATATTGGGTAGCCTTTTGGTGAATATACTGAAAACAGTCAAAAGTTTAATGTACATATATCTCAGAGGTGGCACTTAATTCTTACCAAAATCTAAATTATACAACATGATTTAGCCCATTATTAGATACAACATAAAAATGCTTGCTGGAAAAAAAAATAACCCATCAGGCACTTAGTACTGGATTCAACCTGTGACTTGCTACCCAGACGTTCAATCAGTAATCTATTCACTTATAATACTCTCATTGCCAGCCTTGTTGTAAAACAGATCTATACAACTGTACTTACTGCCCCTGTCTGTAAATATTTTCCTACAAACTCTTGCCAGGATATTTCTCGGAAAGTTGCGGAATACGTCATGTAGCTGGCAGTTGCAACAGCTGCTGATGCAAGAAGTAACATCATCCATCTTTCACTTGAGGGCTTGTTATCTCCCATTCCTCCCCTGGTGAAAACAGCTTATAAGTTAACAAAAAAAAAAAAAAAAAATTTTAAAAAAAAAAAAAAAAATTATTTAAAAAAAAATTAAAAAAATAATTAAATGCCGAATACATTTTCTTTAAAACTGCTGTATACATTATCTTTAAAACTGCTGAGTACATTATCTTTAAAACTGCTGAGTACATTATCTGTAAAACTGCTGAGTACATTATCCTTAAAACTGCTGAGCACATTATCTTTAAAACTGCCGTATACATTATCTTTAAAACTGTTGAGTACATTATCTTTAAAACTGTTGAGTACATTATCTTTAAAACTGTTGGGTATTTCATTGATATCTATTGAGTGCATTATCTGTAAACAGCTGAGTACTTTATCAAAAGGCAGTCTGAAAGAAACCTATCCTGAGGAATGTTGAAGGGATTTATTACGAGCGGACACAAAACACGTGACTTCAAGCTGAACCATTGGTTTAAGGCATCAGTCTCATGGTCTTTGACTCAGAAGTGTCACTCTGACCTTGAGCAAGATTGTGTGTGCATCATTTCAATTATATGAACGTTTAACCATTTCAATTATATGAACGTTTAACCAAGTCTCATGAACTTTGACCTTTTAGTATGACCTTGACCATATGCTAGCAAGGCTGAAATATTGCAAAGCTACAATATGAGCCTTAGATAGCCCCAAGTTCTGACCGTGATCTTGATGAGAAGCACTTGTAAAACAGGTTCTGCAACTTGACAGAAAGTGGAGAAAATTTGACCCAAAACTCTATGAAAGTTCCGAAAATGGTTAAAGTAGTATGGAGGGGATATGAATGTTATAGACTGACTGACTGACTATTTCTAAACCCCCTCTCGCTTTATGGCTCCAGATAACTATAAAGCAAAACTTTTTCAGTTTGATTGCGGAGATACTACAGGATTGTTAGATATAAAAGTACTATCTGAAATTCAGACAAGTTTCAATGTAACATTAAGCTACAAGGGATATTAACTTTTGATACAATGATGTCAGTACTGCATAAATTTTTCTGATCAATGTAAATAATTCCAAACACAATTTAAGCTCCACTAGAATCCAGTCTTTAAAAGCTAAAAGAATAACAAGGGGGCTAAGTTGGCCCTACATTACTACCTATATGGTTGTTACAAAATAAGTTTGCCAACTATTGGTTCATAAGAAGGAGCCACATGAAGAATTTCTATTTTTAGTAACAGCATGCCCTGTGTGCAGAGGACTAGAACCATCTCCTGTTTTTGGCAAGGAGTCAATGCAAGGATGCTAAAGAGAAATTTTGGTGACTTTCCAGCACCCCCTGTATTCAGTTGACTGAAACCATTTCAATTTTTTTAGAAAGGAGTCAATGCAAGGATTTGGTGACTTTCCCACTTCATTACCTTGGTTCACGAGAACTTACAGGAGAAGCAGTTCAATGATGTTTTAAAGTTTAGTAACAGCAACCCCTGTGTTAGGCGGACCGGAATGATTTCCCATCATTTGAAAGAAGTCTATGCAAAAATCTGACATGTACATGATGTAGTTTCAAACTTTCAGAGGAGAAGAGCTTTAAGTGAAATGTTGATGACTGATGCCGGACCACCCACCCATGCATACTAAAAGCTCATCTACAGCCTTCAGATCAGATGACCTTAAAACATCATAACAGACAGCCTTCAAGTTCCAGGTAACATGTATGCAGGAGAACTGGTACAATGTAACATGCCTTTACGTTGTGTACGTATGCAAGTGAATTTATGCAAATACAGTATTCATGATGTATTCATGGTTCACAAAACTTCTTAGTCTTCTCTGACATTGATACATCAAATACGATTAATTTACTTACTTTTTACCAAGATCTTTTCTAAACTTTCGTGTTTCCTTCTCACCAAATCCCTGCGGAGGACGGGTCTCCTTTGAATCTTTTGGTTTTGGGCCACTGGCACCTACAACATTCAACTTCAGATAATGCCCACACATCTACATGTTTAATTACTTGCTTTTAATGCAACTTGTTCATTGTCATGAGGAAAAACAGTTTCAGTACAAATGTCCTTTACCTGGGCCCAAATTACCTCTCAATAATGGGTATCAAGTCTTTGTCCCTATGTTAGCAAGTGCGTAAAAAGGTCCAAAAGCTCACACTGAATAGTTTCTAGTTTCCACACAACTGTTTAGAGCTACATTGTAGGGAATGGTACATCCTATCATATACTTCCTATCTAAAATACATGACTTACTGTGAAAATACACAACACATCAGTGTGGCTTAACTTTATTACAATGTTTTACCTTTAGCTTGTTCTGACTTAGGAGCATCTTTGGCTGACTTTCCATCTTTTCCTTCAAAGAATTTTTCAAAACCTTTTGGTGGTTTTTCACTCTTCAAGAGCCCGAGATCTTGCAGTAAAGCTCGTAAGTCACGTTTTTTCATTCTTGACAGGATGTGGATACTGCGCCTCATCTAAAAATAGACAAATTTTTAATTTCCGCTGTAAGTCTTACAGTTAGACAGCGGAAAGAAGTAGAGGGTACATCATGTCAGACCAGGTTGTCAAAAGCAATATAATTTGAAAATTTGATGAAGAAATATTAAGAAATGGCAAAATTATAGCCAGCTTCAAGTTATGATGACAAAATATAAGTAAAACAACAGGGCCAAGATGGCCCTATATCGCTCACCTGAGACACTCTTATGACCCAATGTGACCAAATATATATAATTAACACAATCAGTTGTAGCTAAGATTAAGTTTCTGTGACAACATCTAAGAACTAAAAAGGACATTTATAACTGTTATACTAACTATGCAAATGCTGTAAAAAGGGACATAACTGTTATATTAACTATGCAAATACGTTTGACAGAGTACAGTTCACACAAGGTGTTTTTCCCAATTGTCACCCCTCACTGCGATGTCCAGCCATCGTGACCACGTGAATTTGGTCACCCAAATCCCCCCGAGTCACCCGTCACTCAAATTAGAGTGTCCGGTCTTGGTGACCATTTGCCGTAGATAAAAAAAAAGTATTCAGAGCTACAGATAAGCTGCGTATTTGCGTAAGTACACAGACTAAATCAGCAAAAAATAAATTGAAATAGCAACCCTACGATTTTACAGGTGTGCTTTACCAATATTTTAATTAACAAATATTTTCAAGCGAAGTCACTCCAAAATACTCGGAGAAACAAGCTTGCCCAACTTGAACTTTGGGAAGAAATGGGACTGCAACCTTCAAAGCCAAGTCTTACGATCCAGAAGGAAATCAACCAACTCAAACAATTACACAGTACCATCTTGCAACAGACCATCAGCAAAAATCTTGGGACAATCACACAACCATCTTGGATGCTGACTCACCAAAAGCAAACAAACACTGGGTGCGACTCAAAGACATTCAGAAAGGTAAAACACAAGCATACAAAACACTGTGGCCCGCTAGAGTACAGCCCGTGTGGTCACCCCCTGAACTCTTGACCAACTTGAGTCGGTGCAGCGCAGGGCGCGTTGGTCAAACGTGATTTGCGCTTTAGTGTGACAATAGCTGTCCTCTCTAACTGGCGAACCCTTGCACCCGCGCTGACCAGCGCCAGATGTTCTAAACATCATCCATAACCAGGTTGCTATTCCCTACGGACTACCTGAAATCCAACACAAGATCATCCAGAACCACCATCCCAATGTGTCCATGTCCAACGCATCTGACTACCATAAATTTCATTCTTCCCACGCACAGTTATCCATTGGAAGCCCTGCCTCCAGAGTAGCATCTCGCTGGACCAGTGTTCAGTCAGGCGTGCCGTTGAGCACATCTCACCATAGATACACCTGTCCTGCTTTTACTGTTTTTACCATTCTCTTTCTTTTTACTTTTCCTTACTTTTACTCTTTTTAACATTCTTGCTAGTAGACGCGCAAAGTCTAGGTCCCCAGTAGGGGTTTGACTGAATGGAAGATAGATAGATAGATAGAAACGCGAAGTCCATCGATCGAAACTTTTACTTCAAACGGCCGCGAATTGACTCCATTCAATGGAGTCATTTTCGTTTTTTCTCCGAGTTACGCGAAGTCATGTTTTTTCTACTCACTCCACACTTCGCATTTTTTGCATAATCCTCCAGGCCTGTACTGTACTTTATTTCAGCCGAGTTGGTGATCGCGATTCACCTTGACAGGCCACTGCAACCACATTTTTCAGCGCATTGTAAGTGGTCACGGTGGCCATTTGGGTAAACAAAACTTTTTTAGAGTGACCATGTCACCGTGTCTGGTCACCTAGAGTGAATTTTTGTCGCAGTGACTTGGTGACATTTGGAAAAAACACCTTGCATGTACTGTATTGTGACTTGCTACACAGTCTATAGTGCCATGAGAAACAATTTACATGTATACCAAATTTAAAGTTAATAACTTGAAGAAAAACAACAGAGCGATTTCTAAAGCTCCATTGAGCAGTTAATGAGTTATCAAAATAATTTCATCAGACTGCAAAAAAAATATTTGTAAGACCTAACCTCTGGCTTCGTAAGTCCTCTAGATAATGAATTTTGTAGAACATGTTCAATTCTGTAAACTGCGCGAAGGTAGTTGCACGCCATTCTTGAAACTGTCGTGAAATAGTCGTCACTTAAATTTATATAAGGTTTGTTTATTTCGTCATTGAATTTGCGAAAAGTCACGATTACTTAACCGATACTAGCTCGCGAGTAGAATTTTCGTAGCATAGACTCACATCCGCTTGTTTAATTTAATCTACTGTTATGGCAAAAAAATAACTCTCTCAGTTTTTCGACCAGTTTAAGAATTCCTGCCAAAACCAGATTTTTATTAAGCTTGCTGAAAAATAAAATTAATTTATCCGTAACTAATAATCGAAAAGCTATCATTATATTTGTACACTTCCGGTTCGAAAGACACACGTGTTTTCGCGACATGGAGAAGACTTGGAAGAAAAAAGGTAGTCGTGGCCAACAAAACTTCCACCAGAATGACGATACCTTGAACTATTACAAAAGAATTGAAGAATTTCTTCGAACTGATTGTGAGCAAGATGCTAACATATCAAATGGTAATGTTTACAATTTTCGATATCTTCTGTAAACATGTGCTAAAGTTGTTAGTCACTGTTGGTATTTGTGACAATGCTTTCAAAGAAAATAAAGTGGGTATGTCATCCTGTGAACAGCAACTGACATGAAGTATAGCTAAAGAATTCAGTGTTTATTTCAGGCCGGCATGACGTCACTTCCGTAGTTACCAATTATCCACCATATTGCCACGGTGAAAACAAGCCTGGCACCGCATAGTTCAAAGCTTCGGGTCAACTCGACCTAAGTCCTCGTACCTTAGTCATCTGCCGTTGGTCAACTCGCGGTAAAAAGCAACTCGACCCTGTGTAGTCAACTCGACCTTTTGTTTCAAAACTTATATTTCAATCAGGAATAAAAGGGCGGGTGTTTTTAAAGGTTGGGCCATATGGAATATATCATGATTTTATCGAAATCTGTGTATATGTTCAAGTGTATAATTTTCAGACATTAAACAGTGAAATTAACAAAATTGTAGTGTGTTATTTCCGTGTCAAGATAGGTGTCAGAATAAGAGGACTAACTGGCGCCAAAAGTAAGTTGATAGACAATTTCACACCATAATGTGGCACAATGTTTCATCCTACCTGTGCAGGTGTTCTTTGCTCAATTAAAGCTTTGTAAAGAAACAACGATAAAGTGTGGCGGCAAATATCTTAGCAAAGTTTGCTACAAAAATATGATTTGGCATTCTGTAATTACGATTAATTACAGATAATTACAAATTGGTAGTTTATGATGCATCAATGTATAATTATAAACAAAAACTAAAGGTATGTTGTTAAGATTTGATGATGAATGTTTGCCAAACAAGGTATTGAATACTTTTTATTAAGGTAATCCGACTAATTAAAGGTAATCACAACTTGTTACAATAAGTGTGTACTGATTAGTGAATTAAATCTAATCAAAATGATTACAATGAGGTTGAGTGAATTAAAGGAGAATCTGCCTTTGATCTGAAAAAAATGAATAAAACTTTTTTCATACCAATTATAAAATGGTTTGCCCGACTTTTTGCAAAAAATCTATTCATTTCTTCCACTTTGGATACAATTTTGCAAAATTAGAGCAAAAAAAGTATTTCAATGCAAACATTTAATGATGTTTGATAAAAAATAGTATTATCTCAAAAGATAATGAATAAAATATTTTAAGGTACGAGTTGACTTTTTTGCAAAAATTCTATTCATTTCTTACATTTTCGGATACAATTTTGCAAAATAAGAGCAAAAAAATGATTTCAATGCAAACATTTAAGTGATTGATAAAAAATATTATTTTCTTAAAAATAATGAAAAAAATATTTTAAGGTACGAGTTGACTTTTCAAAAAAAATCAGGTACGAGTTGACCAAATCGGGTACGAGATGACTAAGGTACGAGTTGACTTAGGTACGAGTTGACTGGTTACCAGTTCAAATAGGGAGTAAGCTTTAAGATAGTCTTATTTTTCAGCCCAGACAAAATTTAGACGTTAAACAAACCATTTCATATATATTTTTACTTATTTCAATGTCTTAGCGATGTTTGTCAGATATTTCTTTTAAAAATTCTTGAAAATGAGTGTTAAAGACGTTCGGTGAAATATCATGCACGACAAGAAAAAGACAGAAAAGTATTCTTAATTTGGCCTATGTAAAATGATCTATAGTTTGAATTATTTTCTTTAAGTTTCTTATATTAAGATAAATAATTTATTTGTTACAAACTTGTCCTGATTTGATATAGATTTCCAAAGACACAACTTTTCTCGTATAGTCTCGATCTAACTAAAATCAGGTCGAAACACATCATTAGGTATATACGAGAATGTTATGTTGAAAATTTTGTCACAAAAAGTATTTTATTACAGGACCGTATGATATTATTAAATACACAGATTTGTATTTTAGATCTAGTCTTTATAAAAGGGCTGGCATTTATATTCAAAATAATTTTAAAAAACACGTAATTAAAGTAAAGGCCCTATATTGAATCAATGTGAAACAGATACATATACTAAAAAGTCACTTACAGTTGCGGAACACTTATAGCTTTCCTTAAAACCATTCAATAAAATCAAACAACACAAACAATATCTCATTTTACAACGTGCCATGGTTATTTGATGGAATTTATGTGGATCTAGCCCAAGGCATAATTAAGTCACAACAAAGGATGCGATATGATTTGTGTTAATTGGCGACCCCTGCCAGTAATCTTACTGTCCCACATCATTGCATATTGCACACTGGTCAATTGCATTTGATAATTACATAACAATTTGCAGAGTGCCCAATCTAAATTACGCACCTTTTTTAGTGAACGATCGATATAACATATGAATTTATTTATCATGTGACAAAACGAACCATATATTTAATGAATGATAGACCTATATAACGTTTATACACATACGTTATTTGACACTTACCTTCGAGTTACATTTATAATGTATGATCAAGTCTGCATTTAAATATTATTTAATCATCTTACATATAAAAACTTGGTAAAAATAATCAGCAAATGAAAGTTTCAGCAACCTTAAAAATATTGAAAATACTTATTTGTGGCTGTTGATGACAAATTTTAGTACTCCGATGAAATGTTTTTCTATAAGTGAAGTTAGACACGTACATGTATTTAGGTAGATATCGTGATTTCAATTATAATGAGTTTTAATAGATTTACGCAACATTTTGTTTACAACTAATAAAAAGGGGGGGGGGGGGGGGGGGGGGGGGGGGTCGAGAAAACTATTTTGATTTACGATCTTAAGGTAAATCGCCTAATACTAGATTCTAATTCTTAAATATACCCTTAAGAAAAAGTTTCATGAAAAACCTTGATAACATGCTTGTGAATTTCTTCCTCATTTTAGAAATGTAATTAAATGGAGCATTTGTGTTCTTATTTTCGGAGGCAAGTTTTAATCGTCAAAGGAACAAATACGTCCATAATTGAATAATTTGTAGTCATGTGCATGCGTAGATCTAGATCGTTTGATACATTTCTAACACATTTAAGAATGAAAAACATCTTTTCCTTTTGATAGAAACAAACAGAAACAGAAGTCGGTGTCATTTGCATATAAAAACTCGTCATAACTGCTGCATTTTTATACTTTAATCAAATAGTTTTATAACATTCATGGACTTTGCTCTATACGCTATTAACAAGATGGCGGTTGTTTTCACCTCGGACAGCGTTGCTATGCCTGAGCAGGTGCGCGCAACGGTAAATGCCCGGATGTCCGACCTGATCAATATAAAAATCTTGGCTTTGTTGTGATGTCATACTACCTGCCCTGGGGGCTAGTCGAAGGACTTTGACGCTAGTATTTCTCATTCTAGCATCAAAGATGATCCTACTGAGTAACCCAACAGGTGTAAGACATAAACTGCACTGTGTTTGTTTTCCAAGGTAAACATACTTTTGGGACAAATCATTACAAGACTTATTTATTTATATTAATTTTAGCTTGATTTTGAAGAAAGCATGTACATAGCTTACTGAGTCACTCTCGAGTCCACTCCCTGGAAAAACCAGTACTGGAGTCATGAGGAGGTACAGGTGTGATCCTAGTGGGGTTCATACCCACAACCTCCTGGATGAGCGACAGACAAGATTGAAGTGTAATCTACCATTTTTCACAATGAGAACTAAGTGTCTTCTCTATATCTACTCAACATTCCATGAATTCAGCCTTCATACAACAACACCCATAAAATCCATAACAAATTGTTGGCCATATTTTAAATCGTGCCAAAGCTTGCCGAAAATCATATTTTGTTATGTGACTCCTCATCATCTTGAAGCGCATGTAAACATCAAGCATTTTTGTCAAGTTTATTGCAATTTACCCTTCGAAAAAATAACAGACATACAGAAAGATATAATCGGTACAGCTCATTAAAAAAGACCTTTAATTTGTCAGCACATAAGTATAATGTTCAATATTATAATTATTGTTTCTTCTGTAGACATTACCGGTAAGCCAAGTTTATAATCGAAGGTGGTTTTCCCCTCTCGTCACACGCATTAGCGAGAATGAGATTAGCTTCATTTTCAGATATGAAAATAAGGAAATATAATGGTTTAGTTGGATTCTGAAGCATTGTTGATAAGTAGGTGTTTATTAGCGGCGTCAATAGGATTTATAATGTGTATTTAAGGATTCTGTCGTATTATTACAGAAAATTTATGATGCAATATCATATATATGCAGAGTGATAAAAAACAGCCTTATCCTGTTAACTTTGCAAGGCTACAATTCCATAACTAAATATGGTCAACTGACACAATAACAAGACCAATTTTAGTTAGGGAAGCCAGAACTACCTGGGGGCATTTCTTAAATGTGTTCCTTGTTTCACAGGAAATACATTGTTTTTGATGAAAATAAATGCAACTAAATGAAACTGTGTTGTGATGTGTCAACATAAGTGTTTTAAATCAAATAGTCTATGGTAAAGACCAAGTTTTCGTCTTTAACTAATGGAGAAAAGAAGGGGATCTATTAATCCGATTGGCTAACTGGCCAGATCCCCTTCTTTTGACGTCACAGCAAAGCCAAGATTTTTACCTCAGACAGGCTATTTACTGCAATCGGGTGATGTGCTCAGCCTGATCAAGCATATAAACAACATACACTGAATTCGTTAGGTACACTTCATGTCAGTGGCTGGTCACAGGATGACATTTGCATTTTGACAATTAAGCTCTTAAAAGTCAGAAGAATCATCATGAATAGAGCTTAAAAAGTGTTTGCATCAAAAAATCTTACTTTCAACATTCTGTTTTGTCAGTTAATACAGATATCTCTACATTTTTAATGAACTGTGTATTTAACAAAATCAAAAATTTCAGTGAGAGTAAATGTAAACTAGAGGTAATGGTAATCGCATAAATTGACATGTTAGGTATTTTTCCTTGAATGCAAGTGATGGATACAATAATATCGATGTCTGTTTGATTTTAGTGGCAGTAATTCAGTGTACGAGATAATATATGTTCAGACTCTACAGGCTAAATTATGTGTTTGTTTTTGTCTGTTTCAGAGGAGTTCTTTGACAACGTTTTCTCACAGTTGACAGAGGAGGCATTTGATGTCTGCCAGAGTCCTAAAATTAGTCCCATCATTGAAACACTTGTGACGAAAGCCTCATCCAGACATATAAAGTCACTTGTGGAAGTTTTTTCCAAGGACTGGTCAGCCATTTGTCATCATAAATGTTCAAGTCACGTGCTTCAAAAAGTTTTGATGGTTTTACCAAAGTTCATAAGACAGACGGTAACGAGCTTTGACTTCGAGAATGAAGAGAAGGACGATTCTGTAGAAGGGTCGTTAATCGGAGCTGTCGTACAATTGATCGGATTTGTTGGAGAAAATATTGAAGACAGCGTAAAAGACACACATGTATCGCATATATTTAGAGCTCTGCTGCAAGTTATTGGAGGAACTTGTGTTGGTGAAAAGGTACTGAAAAGCCGCACATGTAGAAACTTCGCCAAGAACTTCAAGAAAGAAGATGGTACGTATATAAAACTGTTTTAAGGAATTCAGATTTTTTATATATATTCTTTAATTTTGGACCCAGAAAATGTTTTTTAAATCAAACATATAGGCTGAAAAGTAACACTTTTCAATTTTGTTTTGCAGGAGTCTCAGTTTGGAGCAGGTAACCTGCTTGAAATATATAAATACTTTTAATATGCAACCTATTTGATAAGTCATAGATTTTGAGCAGTGAGTAAATTTACTCTTTTTTGCATTATAAAATCATGAATCAATCAAATTTTGCTTAAATAAAACCAAACAATGGCAAAAGCATGAGCCTTGAATTTCCAAATTACTCTTGTAATTATGACCATATACAATAAAATCCCTGGTTGCATTTTTTAAAGTTGTTATTTTGCCTAAGGACACTACCACTACATGGCCATTGGTGAGGATCGAACCCGGGACCTTTGGATCCTGAGGCCATCGCACAACCGCTGCACCAAAGCGGCTCATTTGAAATTTGTAGACTGAATAGCAAGCAGTGAAGATCATGATTAGATTAGGCTGATCATGATCTGCACTATAGGCAAAGGGGCGAGTGTTACTATATAATAGGTAAGAGTTAACACTGAACTTGTATCTAATCTACTATCATACATGTCTTCACATTTCATATATTTGTTTTACAGATGCAGATTTTGGACAGGTGCCAGTGGTCACATTCACCAATTACAAAATACCAGAATTTTTCCATAGCCAGTTGAAAAAATTCTACAAAGACATCTTTGCACTGGAGAACTTTGGAGGTTTGTTATTTATCAGTCATCATCCTCTCAAGTAGAAACTTGAAGCTGTTTAGAAAATTTTAATAGGTATTTGATGATAATATTTAACTTAGTGATTGATTCCTATGAATTAGCTAAGGCATCAAAAGAATTTTCTATGGTTTGGAAATTTGTACTTGCCTCATGATTGCGAAGGCAAAAAAAGTGGTTTGCTTCAGGCCAAAAAAAAAAAAGTTTTATTGGCTTAAAAAGTTCTATTCTTTTTCCACACTGGAGAGTAATGGTTTATCATTTGATGATCAAGCATTATTTAAAAGTGAAGAGCAAAACAATGGGGTAGGTAGGGTGACTGGATTTGCAGTATGAATTTAAATATGGCCTTGCCTACATGGAAAAGAACTAGAATACTAAGGAATAACAATGTCCTGATTGTCGTCAAAATGCCGTAATGAATGCTTACTGCCTAACTGGGTAAGTTTAACTACTATTGAACTATTGGAGCCGGAAACTGTTTACATGAAGGTACCAGCCAGTAGTGTATTTGAAAATTAATTCTAACTGATTGGCACCACAGAGTGGTAAGAATCTGTCACATGGTTATATTTAAAGTATTATCCTGTGGATGAACGTAAATATATGTACAAGTCAAATGGGTTGAAATGTGGCTCGCAGCCATGCCACTCCCACAATGAAATGATTAGATGGTGTTTTGTCTCTAAGCTGAATTTAGGTTGACATAGTAAACATTTACAGTCATACCTTTGCTAAAGACCACCTCCGGACCACCACCAAATAAAAACTTATCACGTGAATAAAGACCAGCATTGAAAACAGTGCACTATTTGCACGCTGCATCTTACCTAAAACGCCTGTGAATGAACACCGCAGACCTAGTAACAAAGATCAGTGTTTTGATTTCCCACAAGTGGTCTTTATTCAGGTTTTACTGTACTCTTGGGGAAAGGGTTTGTAGCAATAAAGAAAAGGGGTAATTGACCTATTCTAAGTAGTTGAAATAAATTTGAAAACAGAGCAAATACCACAGTGAGAATCTTTGGCTATCTATTTTGTTACTTTACAGTGTACCTGACGGACAGCAATGCCAGCCCAGTGATACAGACATTACTCCTTGTTCTTCATAAAGTTGACATTGACCTTTGTCAAAAGGTCATCCATAAGGTCATTAAAGCTTCAAGAATAAACGATACAGCTGAAAGTGTTAAGTATGCACTTCTCAACATTTCATACATGTACATCATTCTTAACAATCTCTGGTTGGCCTTCACAAAGTGGTCAAGTTGTCCATCACCAAACTTCTTACTGAAAAAGAGTGATGGGTTCAAGCCCTACTACCTACCTGTCTCTTTCTGTGAACAAATTGGCAGTTTCTTATAGAGTATGGTAGTCACATGATGGTCACTTCCTGGAAGGTAAACTGCCAGTCTGTATATAAATGGAATGCTGCAAAAACTGAAGCTGTTTAGTTTATAGCATTAACTGTATGCTTAGATAGCATTGATATATGCCTTTGATCTTAAAGTGATAATACCCTTCATGCAACCATCACAATTTTAAGAAAAACATATACTTATGGTTTATACTCATATAAAAATGAATATAATCAAAGTTTTTTTCTAAAGTACAATTTGTATATGTAAATTTATAACATCAATATTTGTACGGAACATAGTGAAAGTCTGATTTTAACTTTCTGGTTTAAAACTTAAAATGACTTGCATGTTTTCAAAGCATTCACAATGTTTTAAGCATCTCACCTCGCTATATAATACAGTATGGCAATTTTGAACAGTGTGTTAAACAAAGTTATACATTTACAGCATTCCTCCTGTAGCAGTTGACAGTGTGGGTTCATTTCTTGTAGAGCTGATTGTCTCCCTTAGCTCAGAGAAGTTGTATAGAGAACTCTTCAGAAAGCTCTTCAAAGGGAAGCTACTCCAGTTTGCCACACACCCATGTGCTAATTTTGTACTACAGAAGCTTATCAAAAACTGCCCAGATGAGGATATGGTACTTTCATCTTATATTTATAATATGCTGCAGGGGCGAACAATAACCTTGCTAAATTCTTAAAAAAGACTTGTCCATCTTGCAGCAATATTAACTTTTTAAAGTGGTAATTGGGGCTCACTGAAAATTTATTGACTGAATAACAAACAGTGCAGGTCATGATCAGACTACACAGACATGTATGCAGATGGATCATAATCTCCACTAGTTACAAAAGCAGAATCAAGTGCCAGCGAGGGTAAGAATCAAATACCACAATAAATGACACTTTAATGTGCTCTATTTGTATATCAGGATAAATTTGAATGCAAATAAAACAAGGGACTTTTTTATTTTGCTAAGGCACAACATTATCTGCATGTTCCAGATTATGTTGAAAATACCAATACAATGAAATTAAAAGAAAGCACTGTGAAAAAATGTTGAGACATTTCTTAAAACTTTTTGAAATTTGATGATTTAACATTTGTTGCAGTTGATGAAATTACAAGAAGAGCTAGAAGAGTTTGTGGTAGACATTCTGAGAGGACAGTATTATGGTGTCTTGGTAGCCCTGGCAGGGACATGTGAAAGATTGGGATGCGCACAAGAAAAGTTTATTCAAGTAAGAATGGTTGTTGTTGTAGTGTGAAGTCTGTTTCAACCGTATTGCAGTCATTTTTACAGGCAGGCAGTTTACTTAGCCATTGTTCCTGGGAATAACCAGTCCTTGACTCATATCCTCTGTAAAAAATTGCCAACTGTCTCACATAAAGAGACATGGTCAGTAGCAGTGCTCGAACCCATGACCCTCGATCTCCACCTCAGAGTCAGGAACTCGAACCACTAGACCATGGAGGCGGACCTAAGTAAGATTTAATGGATGATTAATATAGTTTGATAGGTCTTTGTTAGTCTTATACCTGCTGTAAATAGGAATGTGAATACAGAAATTGTGTGTCTATTGGTTAACCTATCCCTTCATCTATTTGTCTATCCATTGCTGTTGATTCTGACAGGCCAGATATCAAAGCTTCTGTACTGATGTACAGTTTCTGCAAAAGTTGGGGATGGTGGCTCAATGCTCATTTTTAAAAAGACTTCTGTACCATAACATTTGAGACTTATGTTAGAATTGTAATAAGATCTTTTTAGCCTACCTGAGCATATATGCTAAGGTGATCTATTGTGACCACTTACCATTTGGTATCTGTCATCTGTCTGTCCACCGTTTCTTGAAACAACTAGATGCAAGCTACATGGACAAAATTTGGCATAGATGTTTCTTGAATGTGCCCCATGAAAATTGTTCTGTCATGTTATTACAACCAAGGAGAAAAAATACTTTAAAAGGACTTTGGGGAAAACCCTTAGGCCAAGTAGCTTTTATAATTATGTAGCATTGTCTTGTGGTATTCTATTTAGTTTGTTCAAATAATGACATTGGTGTCAAAATTGACTCTGTGCAAAGGCTACAATTGCTTACATAGGCTAATGCAACAGGAAATTTAAAGAACTTCTAATCAGAAACCTGTGGCTGGATTTCAGAATAATTTCAAAGAAATGTTTCTTGGGTGACCCTCTTCCAAGCTAGTTAAAGTCATGTTGTTTCTGTCATTTTAGCTCATTTATGCCGGGGTGAACTTTTACTATTAGGATCACTCACTGTCGGGAGTCGAGCCTACGTTGTCCCATCAGTTCACCATTTCCTTCAGATGACATCTTTTCTGAAACCACCTGTCAGGAATGTCCCTTGCATGAAGCTCAAGCAAAAGTGTTAAAACAATTCAATTCCATGCAGAACTCTAGTTGCTATGGCAACAAATAAGAAAACTTTTGTTTTATAAACTTTTATAGGGACTTTTACAAGGTAGGGGGAGTCATGTTTTGCTGCCTGAAGAAAAATCCATTGTGAAAATTAAGCATTTATAATCTCTTTTGATGTTACAGATGATGCTGACAGGGATACACTGTGAGGAAGAAGACAGACGGGGAAAGTTTGCTCTGCTGCTGGCTTATATGACAACATATGAAAGTTTCACAGAAGTAAGTATTTCCTGAACCCTATCCGGGAATGGGTTGATACCAACTTGCTTTAGGCGGATAGCACGAATTTCAAACTTATTAATTTATTCATCATTTCAAAGTCGCTACCCATGATGCAGATAGCATATCAGTTGTTGATGCCTGCACAGAGGCTCCCATGCCTTTGCCAAACGTTGTTGTTGTTGTTGTACAAGTTTAACGCTCATTTCAACCATATAACATTCATTTTTACAGGGGGGGGGCCGAGCCAGTACTAGATCCCTATCCTCCGTAAGAAACTGCCAACTGTCACATCAGGTGACATTGTCGGTAGCAGGGCTCAAACCCTACACCCTGTGAGAGGTTACAAAGGTTTCAAGCCAGTAAGTCTTGGTTGGACAGTAGAATTTACAGTTGTCAATCTTTTGAGTCCTTTTATATTTGGCAAGGATTCGCCTTTTCAAGTTATTGGCATTATTACAGTATAGAACATAGTAAACTAAAGCGCAGTTTTCATTTCTCTTACAGGGAGTTTCAAGGCAAGTGACCTTGATTGGGATTTCCCTGTTACTGCATGGGAATATAGGTCATATTCACATGACACTGTTTCAAAGTGTGTTACATGCGAGTCAACAAAGCATGGAACCGCTCAGCAATGAATTTGTCATGTGACCCTTGTGGAAGTCATGTGATCGAGTACAGGATATTCCTAAGAGTTAGGTTTACAGTAAATAGATAGGACAAAAGCAGGTGTTAAAACATCACTGAATAAATTAAAGGTACAATACTGTAGTTACTAAATTGATTTTGATAGTTCAGGTCTAGCCATGTATTGAGCCTTACCTTTCTGCTTATGCTTATGAGTTACAATGGTCTATGTACAACAAATTTGAAACTACACAATGGAATTTATAGTTCTCATCGGGAGTTTCCAGGAAAGTGCACTAGCATGGTTCTCTACTGAAGCATATGCTCAATTTCTCAAAATTTTACACAGCTACAAAGCATGGAACCAGCTCAGCTAATGAAGTAGTGCCCTTGCTGGAAGTCCTGAAGGTGGTGGAACAGTATTTCGTGCTACAGTAGAAGATAGCAAAAGAAACTTTAGTGAATAAATTACAGGTAGTTGCTTCAAATTGATATGTTCAGGTCAAGCTGTTTGGATAACTCACCTTCTGCTTATGTCCTTACCACAATTTCTTTGGATACCATCAGGAATTTGAAATTACACGGGATTGAATATATAAGTTGATAACTTGTTTCACAACTCCATCTAAATCCATAAATTTTCACAAGTATAAAAATTAACACAGCTTCCAGTGAGTTTAGCTCATTTCACTAAATTAAATATCTTTATTATGTTTAACTTTTAGAAAATTCCCTCACAAACAATTGGTCATAGAAAAAGGCTCTTCTATGACCATCAACCAAGATTTTTGAAGTGATATAATTTAATTACAGACTTTCCATCCTAGCACACTTCTATTGTAACGTTGATTCCAAATGGTAACATGCTTTTAATTTATGACAATAAAATAATGTATCAATTCTCTGAAATTGAAAGATTTTATATCATCACATTTCAGTACATTGTGCGTTAGAAAAGGTTTATTTCGTTTGACATTTGCAACACTAAGATTTTAAACAATTCTATCAGCAATGGCTAACATCATCACCATTAAAAGAAAATGCAACTATTGAGAACTGCATATACCGATACAAGTATCCAAAATTTGCAAATCTGTATTGAAGGTATGTAAACTATGAAAACTCCTTCCTTTTAGTGAATGAAGTTGCGGAACAAAGGTTCACAGAATTTTCCAGTTTAAGTAATTAAGTTCCCTGAATGCTCATCATTCAGATGCTGCCCTCTATTCAATGTTTGTGTTTCACGAACTGCTTAGATTTCCTATTTTTTTCTGTTAATATATTTTTAAAAAACAAGTCTAGATAAAAGTACAACAGAATTCTTCCTTTTCTTTTCAGGACCAGTTCATAACCTTAGCGTGTGATAAAAATGGCAGCAGGACCCTGGAGGCAATCTGGAGAAACGTTTCCCTGAAGCAGAAGACGCTGATCGCAACGTGCTTGTGTATACGGGAGGAACGAATACGGTCAGATAGATTCGGATCGTTCATACACAGAAACTTTGCTTTGTTTCATTTCAAAAAGAGAAGAAATGATTGGATATCCATACAACAGAACGATCAGAAAAAACGGAAGATGTTTAAGGATGTGTTAGACATAGGTAATAATGCTCCGACACTGTCTAGTTGCTATGTCCACCTTGTTTAGCGCTGCAAGATTTATTTTCCCTTCTTTTTCTGATTTTAGTGGATAACAGTTTGATTCATTTAAAGGTCTGAGTGTATTTCACGGAGAGAGCACCCAAAATGATTATTTCCACAAGTGGTTCTGTCACTGCTTTAGCTGTTAAAATGAAGTATGTTATGACTAATAATCGGTCTGTGTTTTTCATGCTCAACTATTTTCGATTTTTTTTTATTGTCACAGTATATATACTAAACGAAACTTCTAACGCACCACCTGCCTTTTTCCTTCTTTATTTAATTATCAACCTTTCCAATATGTACCAGCCAATTTTTAGCTATTGGTGCACAAAAGCTATCATGTTTTGCATTTATGAAGACACTGGGTAGATACTTTTGTTACATGAATTTCAAAAGGATCAAGTGGTTCAAATTATATGGCAGAGAATTTTAATTTAACGTTTAAACCTCCGTAGACTTAACATGGGTTATTGCTTTGATGCTCGTTGGGACACCACTCTTAAACTTCTCTTTCATATGAAATTTGTATCACTTGATCATTTTGAAATTCATGTAACGGAAATATTTACCCACTGTCTTCATAAATGCAATCATGATAGCTTTTGTGCATCGATAGCTAAAAATAAGCTGGCAGATATTGGAAGGTTTTAAAATTAAATAAGGAAGGAAAAAGGCAGGTGGTGCGTAAGAAGTTTCGTTAAGTATATTATATATCTTTATATCTTTCAAGAATTATTTGAGTTACCATGGCAACCAAACACTTGCATTTTATTTCAGGTGAACCCTCAAAAAAGAAGAAAAAGAAGTTTAATCAGGAGAAAACATGAAGAATTAAGGTGTTCCACGAAGAGTCATTGTTTCATTGAAGCCCTTTCTGTCCAGCTGACAGCGGGCTTACCAGAAGTCAACGACCCTTACTGTACTTTTGATGCGGGCATGTGATGGCTACTAGTGAAATGTCTGTAACAAATTGTTCAGCTTTCCTTCGGCATCAACGGACTACTCATTCGTGCCTAGTGTCTTCTAAAATATACCTTTTTCAAGCAGCTGCGACCCAAAGCAGACGACAAATACAATGTCGTCTGATCAAGATTTAAAATTAAATTGTTGGCCTTTTTTATCACAATTCTACAAAGACCCCTATTCAAAGAAATAGATTTGTCCAAACTGGAAGTCAGAAGATCCCATTGTGAAAATTTAGGGGTAATTTGGTTATTAACTGTGTAAAATAGTGCAGCATGAAACAAATGAGCATGGATTGAAACTTTGTAATGTGTGGACTAAGAAACTTTCTAACCAATGATGATCTAAGAAACTATATAGTTGGATGTATAGAACCATCACAAGTTGTGGATGAAGTAAGAAACACTTAATCAGTGGACAAACTTCACAACGAGTAAGAACTTTATAACCAGTGGATGAACAGTCTGAAGAAATTTCATTAATATAAAATTACTGGCATATTTTTGTGAATTAAGATGGAAAAAGTAATTTGGAAGCCAAAACACTTCTACTTTTTATCCAAAACCGCACCCACATGCCTGTCCAAAAGGCTCTTATGGTACATATAATGAATGTTTGCCATTAACATGGTACAAAAAGATTTCCTGTAATATTTGCTTTATGATGTGAAATAGCAAAGCAAATACATTAAAAATATTCTACAACTAACAGATTACTGTAGTCTTTTACTGGCACTATGCCAAGGAAGACATCAATTTTGTCTTAATTTAGATCAACTTTCATAGTTCAACAACTTACAGTATTAAGTAACAACTGATTGCATACTTCTTGTGTAGTGATATTTGTTGCCGTATCTTATTGTTTTATTAAACTGAATGTTACAAAACTGACTGAAATAAAGTCCTGATAAAAAAAAACACCTCCACTCAACAATATTACGAGGCCCTTTACTTTTGTATCTGTAGATAAAAGAAGGATATAAAGTAGGTAGTAGATGTGGAGAGGCATTCTTTAAGAATTCTGTTCAGATCAAGGTAATGTGGTCAGGTCGAAGTAACATGGTAAGGTTTAAGGCCAAAGTTTGTTCCAAAATGTTATTTCTGATGGGTAACTTCAGTCAAGAAACTTAATACATAGCACACACAGGCTGAAAAATTAGAATTGCATTGTTGACAAGGTACCACTTTAAAATTAAGGGTCAAAAGTCATGTTTAAATAATACTGTGTGATTGATAACCGGTAACCATTTTCAATATTTAATGTCTTGATTGATTATAGTTCTTTTCAGTTTTGTACACCTGTTCTTAGAGATCTGTATAACTTTTAAGAGACGAACCACATCATCATGAAATCTTGTTACAAAATTAAATGTACTGCACTAAGTGTAAATTGTAAAGTACCATATTTGCATTGTAGCAGACAGATGCATGTTGTTTCTTAACATGTATTTATATATTTCAAACAATTATTAAAAAAGCTTCCTCTACTATGTAATAACAAGTGATTCTTTTATTTCATTGGATAGTTTTATAAAGCTGTATTCTTTAGAAAAACTAGATGGGTGTTCAGTAGAAACTGTGATGCCCTCTTAGACTATGTCAGAATAACAATAATCTTAAGACAAAATTCAAGTATAACAAACTTCATAACTTGTACTCAAATGAATTTTGTCTTGCCAATAAAACAAAACTTTGACATTTAAGGGCATACAAGCTTTAACTAAAATTTTTAAGTACAAATCAAGAAACATTTTAACAGAGTTATCTTCTCTTGCTTAAAAATAGGTACTCATGATGTTACATAAGTAATGCAACTCAAAGTAATATCTCAAATTGTTAAGTCAACAAGTGGACAAGAAAAAAACTTAAACTCAGTTTCTAAGCAAATAAGGGCCATAAGTCACATAAAATTCTTGACAGAATTAGCCTGTCTCCTGGCCATGTTTTGGGATCATGATGGCCAACCACAGTATTCAAACTTTCAACAATAATATACTCTAACAGTTTAGTCAAAATTGGACAAGTACCAAAAACTTTACCAAGATTCTAAGTCAGATAGAGGGCATTTATTTTTAAAACAAATGCTGACAGATTTACCTTATATTTCCTACAAGGGGTAATTATGTAAAAAAGCATTCAAAGTTTCAAAGCAATATCTCAAAGGGTTAAGGCAATAAGTGATTTTTACCCATATTCAAAGTATTTCCAAGAAAAAGGGCATAATTCTGTCAAAAACCTTGGTACAGAGTTAGTCCACTTGCCTGTTGGATGTAGGTCATGATGGTAAACAAGTATGGTTAGTTTCAAAGCAATACCTCCAATAGGTTTCCTAAATAAAGTCTGTTGTAAAACTTAACCAAGCTCAATACACTTCTAAGACAAACATGGCCATAATTCTGTCAAAAACCTTGGCCGTATGTGGTCTTGTCTGTAGATGGAGGTTATTAGATGGTACTAGTATGGTAAGTTTCAAAGCCATACCCCAATAGTTTTGAAATGGAATGGAATTGTTTGAACAACTTTGACGCTTCACGCAAGGAGGATAGCTCCCCTTTTCATAAAAAGTCGAGCTAAAGGGGCATAACTCGTCAAAATCCTTGGCCTATAAATTGGCGGCATCATGACCCTTTTGTCATAAGCAATACAATTGTAAAGTTTGATGAAGAAATCTTAAGAAGCCAACGTTAAGTTTTCGTGCAGACGGACAGACAAAGCGATCCCTATGTATCGCCTTTTCTCTGACACGGTGAGCTAAAAAAACAATAAATATGACACGTTCAGATGCATTACACAATGCAAACATAAGGGTTTTTTATTGTTGCCAGGCTGGAATGTTAACATTTTATTAAAGCTATGGCAGCACCAGAGTAATGTTGGGTAAAAACTTAACCAAAAATGTGGAGGAATAAAGCAACAGCAAACCAAGTACAGTTTAATCCATTAGATCAAAACAAGATTTATTTACGTGGAATGATTTAAATATCCCTTCATGGTTGACAAGTTTCAGATCCAACACAAAGTGCCATAATTATACTGTATATAAATGCTTTGTTCCTAGTGGGACTTTGACCTGGGAGTTTTTTTAGCATGACATCCTTTGAACTGGTCAAAATATACATTTGTTTCATATCATTTCAAAATCTGTCCACGGAAGGCAAAGTTACAACCAGGACATGTAATACTGCTTTGGTTTGAGACATGCTTGTATGCAACTTCTCATCTAGTCACAGGGCACAATATCTTCTGTGAAATTTCCATAAAATCTCTCCATAAATGTAAAGGTTACAGCAAAATCCAAGAAGTAAACAAAATTAATGCTTTAGTATGCACCAAACTGCTGTACAACAACATTAGCAGGTGCTACAACAAGAAATTTAAATGCAAGAATTTTTACATAACACATTGTGTGATAGCAACCTTTTGAAACTTCAAGTCAATGTAACAGTCAACATGTTAGAAGAAATCTGTGATGGTAATTTCACAAAACAAACATCTTTTTCTCAATTTCACACGAACGCTTGTAATGCGATATTCATACCCATAACCTTTGTAAGTTCAGTCTTGTTAATAGTGAGACAGTTCTCCAGTCAAATGTCAAAGCTTGTTAACCAGTCTACATTGCAAAGCTGTGCACCATTCCACCATTCTACACTACTTCCTCTCTTGTACTATCTTCCTCTTTGTAAGCCATGTTTACAGTTATTTCCAGATAGAGTTCCTGTAGCATAGTTAATACGCCATCCTGTATCATATCTACCTGATTCGGAGGACAGTAGTCATCGGAACTGGACCTGAAACACAGAAGACGTCACACAGATAACAGTCACACCTGTATCATGTCTACCTGTTCTAAGAATACAAATTTTAAGAACTGGAAAATGAAAGTTTATGTCTAAATGGATTTGCAGACAATAAATCAAACATATTTTGTATTATCAAGGGAGGTAATTAGGTTTTACTCTGCTGGTGACTAGAACTGTCGCCGCTGCATCTATTGCAGATCATGATCAGTCTGCAGGGGTCTGCTGTAGTTTACCCTAATTAGCTTAAAGTCCCAGGAGCACTTTGGATGTAGAAATACTTGTAGCTCTTATATTACTATATCCCCCCAAAAAAAGTCTTACCAGTGAAAATGACTTGTTTGATCGAAAAACTATCCTAACATTGCTTTTCAAATTGGTAGTATATATTACAAAATATAGCGCAGTATTTTTTCAATGATATTGCAAAAAATAAGGAACACTTTCCATCAAAACTTTATCATGAAGAAGAGACTTAAATATGGAAGACAGGCATATGTCAACATTGTTTTAATAAACAAAACACGATTCCATTTTTCTACCGCTAAATTCATTATTATATATAAATAGTAAATTTAAGTGCTCCCGAGACTTTAACTTGATTGTGAAACGATCATTCTTAGCTAATCAGAAGCCACCTATAATTGCACAAATAACTGGCAATCAGAGACAGAACCAGTACATTGTATACAATGTATCCACTGTTATCGATTAAGATTAAAATATAATCTTTTACTGCCAACATGGTAAAAATGAATAAAATATTACCTTGCAATAGTAATGTAAGTTGGTTTTGGGAGAAATGACAGCAATTCCTGAGTTATGTCAACAAGTGAGGTTATTTGTGAGTTAGAACTGACATGATGAGGTAACTCTGTGTCATCACACGTGCAGCCCGCCTCGTGCAGTAGCTCGTAATCTATGACTGGACTTGTGCCTTTCAAATCACAGATCAAGGTCTTGATGAGGTCAGATCTGAAATAAACAATATAATCAGTAGCTAACTAAAGATTGTTTTTCAAGACAAGACTTGTGTCTTCCATCCATATGACCTTGACCTTTGAGCTAGTGACCTCAAATTATAATGTACTCAACTACACTTCATACTGATGCTTCCTGCAAAGTTTTATGAAAATCCAGTTAGGGGTATTGGAGAAGAAGCGTGTAGGAAAAGGCGTCCAAAAGAACTTTGTGACAGACAGCACTAATTCAATGTCTTCCACTATATGTTGGAGACATAATTAGCAGAATATCAACTGTAAAACAGTATGAAGAAATTGTGTTTCACTTCTGTGTTCAGGGTGTACACATTTACTTTACCTTGACAATATTTTAAAAGTCCTAAACTTACCGAAGGACTGACTCTTGGGGTCAAGTTCTACAGGGTGAAAAAAAGTGGGATAGGCACACTTTTGGGTCAAAATGGTTGAGACGAAAATGGAATTTCACACCCAAAACAAACTCTTGTTTCAGACAGGTTAAATATTATTATATGAACACCATAACTAACCACTTGATATCAACATACCTGGAATGTTTAATCTCGGTACGTTCACCCTTTTCCAGCACAGTAAATACATTTTTCAATTCCATCAGCTGTTTGTTTCTGTTTGATACACATGTTTCTATATCCTGAAAGAATGTTCAACTACTCTTAGAAGTCTTATAGTGTTAAAAGATGATTATTATCCATTTTAAACAAATTCTTCGCTCATTTTAAAAGGAAATCACTACATTGTATAACATTTACTTAGTTACTTAGAATATACAACTACTGTTGTTTGAAAAACAACTATAATCCCAAACTGCTTGTGTTGACCTTGAATAATATCTTGACCTTGATAAAACAGGTGGCTACATTTCCATAAATATTTTACTATAAAATACAGCATGTTTCTTCAGTGATGCCGTGCCGCAAATTTCGTAACAAAGTGACGTATGTAAACCAGCAAGCCCAATCGCATTTCATGTTTTGAAGTTACAATGATGTAATTCTACACATTCAATAAAGTTTTTAAAGAAAATGATGTGTTAGAATCGAAATAATAGCTGTGTCCCTATACTTTATCCTTATATAAAACACAGTCAGTCACTTTATTTCCTGATGAGAAGTTCTGCTATTCATTGTGAAAACTGGTTTTTAGTTTCAAGAAAATCCCAAAGTTACTGTTCATGTATGAAATAGACAGCTGGGGAAGTGATGGAGGGGGACATGGGTAATTGCTGGGGTAGTGATGGAGGGAGACATGGGTTATTGCTTGGATGGTAATGGATGGGGGCAGGGGTTATTGCTGGAGTAGTGATTGAGAGGGACAGGGGTTATTGCTGGAGTAGTGACGGAGGGGGACAGGGGTTATTTCTGGAGTTGTGATGGAGGGGGACAGGGGTTATTTCTGGAGTTGTGATGGAGGGGGACAGGGGTTATTGCTGGAGTAGTGATGAAGGGGGGGGGGGGGGTATTGCTGGAGTAGTGATAGAGGGGGACACGAGTTATTGCTGGAGTAGTGATGGAGGGGGACAGGGGGTATTGCTGGAGTAGTGATAGAGGGGGGCAGGGGTTATTGCTGGAGTAGTGATGGAGGGGGACAGGGGTTATTGCTGGAGTAGTGATGAAGGGGGGGTATTGCTGGAGTAGTGATGGAGGGGGACAGGGGTTATTGCTGGAGTAGTGATGGAGGGGGACAGGGGTTATTGCTGGAGTAGTGATGGAGGGGGGCAGGGGTTATTGCTGGAGTAGTGATGGAGGGGGACAGGGGTTATTGCTGGAGTAGTGATGGAGGGGGACAGGGGTTATTGCTGGAGTAGTGATGAAGGGGGGTATTGCTGGAGTAGTGATGGAGGGGGCAGGGGTTATTGCTGGAGTAGTGATGGAGGGGGACAGGGTTATTGCTGGAGTAGTGATGAAGGGGGATTGCTGGAGTAGTGATGGAGGGGGCAGGGGTTATTGCTGGAGTAGTGATGGAGGGGGACAGGGGTTATTGCTGGAGTAGTGATGGAGGGGGGCAGGGGTTATTGCTGGAGTAGTGATGCAGGGGGACAGGGGTTATTGCTGGAGTAATGATGGGGGGGACAGGGGTTATTTCTGGAGTTGTAATGGAGGGGGACAGGGGTTATTGCTGGAGTAGTGAATGAGGAGGACAGGGGTTATTGCTGGAGTTGTGATGGAGGGGGACTTGGGTTTTTGCTGGAATTGTGATGGAGGTGGACAGGGGTTATTGCTGGAGTAGTGATGGAGGGGAACAGGGGTTATTGCTGGAGTAGTAAATGAGGAGGACAGGGGTTATTGCTGGAGTAGTGAATGAGGGGGACAGACATTATTGCTGGAGAAGTGATAGAGGGGGAAGATCATTACTGTTGGGGTAGTGATTGAGGGGGACAGGGGTTATTGCTGGAGTAGTGATAGAGGGGGACAGGGGTTACTGCTGGAGAAGTGTCATGGAGGGGAACAGGCGTTATTGCTGGGAAAGTGATAGAGGGGGACGGGCGTTATTGTTAGGGTAGTCATGGAGGGGGACAGGGGTTATCGCATACCAGTATTTTCAAAATTTTCCCAGGGGTGGCATCTCCCTGCTAAGTAATTACATCTTGTTAGTTATTCAGTATCACAAACCCAAAAAAACTAAGCAAAAAGTGGTAAAAATCAAAGACCATATCTAGTTTGAAGCAGTCAATTTGGCCGGTGGCGGGCTCTTCATGACAACCCTGCATAGATGGGTAAGTCTGCTTATAAGTCATAGAGTCTTACTTTCTCCTTTCAGGAAGTCTTACAGACCCTGTTTGGTGCATTTATTGTGCTCCAAATATTAAAAATCACAGTTTTAAACTTCCTCATACCTTTTCTGAAAGACTAGCTGGTTTATCAAAGCTGTACAACTCTTGCAGAATTTTGTACTGCTTTTCTCCATACATTTGTCTGAATGGATTCATAGTAGAATAAAAATCTAAATCTATATCTAGAACATAACTTTGTCCTTGAAGATATGCAGATAAACGCTCTATGGTTTCTGCTGATGGTGACAGAAATTGCTGGGTGTCTTCTGTATCTGACATGTCATTTGAATCTATTTTATCTTCTTCTGCTTGAGTATTCTCTTCCTCGATGTCTCTGGAAGTCTCAACTTTCTGCTTCTTAGTGTTGCTTGCATCACATACGCTTGTGCTTTCACTATTTCTGCCTACATTGTCACAGTTTTCAAGACTATTCTGTCTTTTTTTGGCGGTCTCAGGTGGCTCGCCACCAACCATATTAGACTGCTGGATGTCTTTATGACAATGCTGATGCTTATTATCTTTCCCTTCCAATTGTTTATTACTATCTTCTATCCCTCTATCTGAAACATTTTCCTGTATTTGCTTAGTGTCATCTGTCAATTTTGTATATTCACTATTGTGCCAGTCACTGGGTTTCAATGTAACAATCGTAAATCTGAGTGAATGTTTATTGTCTAGCTGGCTTTCTGGTACATACAAAGTCTCACTGATAAAGTAACTCTCTGTACATGTTGTCCTGCAAGTAAAACATGGTAATTCAGTTAAAAACAAATACTCAGAAATTCTGTGTGGTGCTCTTGTGTCAGAAATATGTACATAACCTGTAAAATTTGTTTTGCAAGTAACACACGGACATTCAATTTAAGACAAATAATCTCATGTTCTTGTGTCAGAAATATGTACATAAACTGTTTATTTCTGTATGATGGTCTTCCAATTTAATATTCCTTTTAATCAGCCCTGAATTTTCATTCCCTCACTCTGTTGTCTTTGAACACTGAATGCTACCAGGCAACATTGAATGCTACCCGACAACACTGAATGCTCACTGAATGCTACCCGGCAACACTGAATGCTTCCCGGTAACACTGAAGGACTGACTGACTAACTCCGTTTTACAAATTTATAAGGGTAAGGCTAAGTACATCAATTAATGCTACAGTCAAACCTGTGAACAAAGAACACCATTGGGAAGCTACAAATGTGGTCTTTCTTTGCAGGTGGTCTTTATTCACAGGTGTTTATACTGTAGTTAAATAGTGCAGTGTGATCGTTCTGCTGGTCTTTATTCACAGGATGGTCTTTAGCCGGAGGTGGTCTTTAACACAGGTTTGACTGTACATATATTCATGTAAGCACGTATCCTAGAATCCTAGTATTGTAAGAAAGTGCTTGTAGCTGATTGTTTGAAATCTGTAACACAGACAATCACCTTAAAAAGGAGTAGAGAGGGCTTAAGTCCACCTTAAAATACAGAAGAGATGGCTAAAGTTTACCTTAAAGTAGGGTAGGGACAGCTTGAGTCTACCTTAAAATAGGGTAGACAGGGGTTAAGTCCACCTTAAAGTAGGGTAGGGACAGCTTAAGTCCACCTTAAAATAGGGTAAAAATGGCTAAAGTTCACTTTAAAATAGGGTAGAGATGGCTCAAGTTCACCTTAAAGTATGGTAGGGACAGCTTACGTTCACCTTAAAACAGGGTAGAGAGGGATCAAGTCCACAGTATTAATTTATCTTGGTCTTACCGGATGGTTCCTGTCTTCTTACACTTGCCAACATAGAATGTGATACTTTTGTCATCAACTTGTGAGCACCAGGGTGGCTTTATCCACACAACATGACATATATGTCCTGCATACACTGCTGGGAGGATCCAGTTCTCTATACTCAGTGTACTGAAAATCAAGTTCTCATAATTGTTATACTGAATTTAAACATTTACCCTGCTGGCAGCAAATGGTTCTGCCTTTGTGACCAGTGTAGATCATGATCAGCACATACTTCTGTGCATTCTGATTATGAACAGCACTGTTCACTATTGAGTCAGTAACTCTTGTGCTGTTTTGCAAATATCAATAAATAAACGATATCTCATTGGTCCAGAGCATGATGTTAAGTTATCTGCCTCTTACAGAACTCCTCATTGGCATTACATTCTGCTAAGAAATGTTTTTATAGAAAATTACAGAGGGTGTCAAAAAAATTCTCATGGTGTTTGGCTTAATTTTTACATAATTGCAACAAGATCCAATGCACAAGTCTGAACTTATGATGTACTCAACAGTGTCATGTCTAAACTAACACAATTAGATTATAAAATAATTATAATTACTGTCAAAAGAAAGGCTATATGGCTGCTCTAAACAAATATGTTGTGTGCAGTTTGTGCATTTAAAAAAAAAATAGACTTGACGCAAAAGTATAAAAGTATACTCTGTAGTATTTCTTGATTATTCTAATTGGCATTAGTAAAGATTCATGCTTCAAGCTCACCCATTCATTCCGGTAACTGCTTCCTGTAAAAGAGTTTAATTGTTCTGTTGGGGCTGTGTTATCATGATTTATTTGAGAGGATCGCACTCAGGGATCAAACGCTGTATGAATCAAGTCTTATTACTGTCCATGTATTTTCAAATTTAAAATTACCGTTCACAGGAATTAATGTAATTGATGAAACTCTACCAACTCAGTTGTAGAGTGATTTATTACAGCATACACCATGATCACACTGTAAAGATAGGCAAGCTCCGTTCACAATGCAATAATCCTAGCTAAATACAGTTAAATATGTTTTAACTGGCACCCTTCTGGACCACTTGATCATGCTGGCTGAAACAGGTTGCTGGCTACACCATGTTTTCCACAGTACATTTTATGTTACCAGGACCAAATGACTGTGCCAGACAAGGCAGGTTTTTGTTAAAACCTGGTACCAGGTAAGACAAGCTTTAATACTGTACAATAATTAGAACACATGAGAAAGATTAAATCTCACTCAAAGAGCTGTTGCTTTTTGTAGACATTATCCGCTGGCATGTCCACTGGGATCAGCATGTCGGGATGCGAGTCAAAATGTACAAGTGTGATCCCTTCGAGAGGAAGATGCTTTGATCCAATGGATCGATAAATATGTGGCAGCACCTGAAATACAGCAATTATGGATATCCATGATACATGTTACTTCATACATATACAATGTACCTCAGTGGTAAAAGAAATCAGCCTGGAAATATTGGGGAGGGATTTTAGAGTTTCTGCTTTATTTTCAAGAAAATATGTTTTAACTCTTAAGTTAGCTGAACATATGTTATCATTCAATATTCCAGAGGGCCACGCGTTAGAATCCCACACTGTGAATGGCCCTTTCCCCATTATATAATTGGTTTTTCCTATAAAACTGATCATAATTCAATAGCAGGCTGTGTATTATATTTAGTGTTTATATCATTAAATGGTATAATATTTTAAAGGTACGGTCACTAAAACTGACTAAGTTTGATGGAATAGCTTGATCGAGCTACAAAATCAACTTGTCCCCAGCCAGTTTAACAGATTTTAGTGCATTGTACTAAATCTAAATAACATTTGAAACTGTAAGCCTTATTGATATTTTGTACTGACTTAATAGGGGGGGGGAAAAAAAAAAAAAAAAAAAAAAAAAAAAAAAAAAAAAAAAAAAAAAAAAAAAAAAAAAAAAAAAAAAAAAAAAAAAAAAAAAAAAAAAAAAAAAAAAAAAAAAAAAAAAAAAAAAAAAAAATATTATTTTAAAAAAAAAAAAAAAAAAAAAAAAAAAAAAAAAAAAAATTTTTTTTTTTTTTTTTTTTAATAAAAAAAAAAAAAAAAAAAAAAAAAAAAAAAAAAAAAAAAAAAAAAAAAAAAAAAAAAAAAAAAAAAAAAAAAATTTTTTTTTTTTTTTTAAAAGAAAAAAAATTTTTTTTTTTTTTTTGGGGAGGGGAAGAAAAGAGGGGGGGGAGAAAAAAAAAAAAAATATTTTATAAAAAAAAAGGGTTTTTTTTTTTTATTTTTTTTAATTTTTTTTTTAAAATTTTTTGGAATTTTTTATAAAAAAAAAAAAAAAAAAAAAAAATTTTTTTTTTTTCCCGTGGATAGGTAGCACCTATATTATATTATTACATATGCTAAGTTGAACCAATAATCTGGATCTCTGGTCGGAATTATAAAAAGGGGAACGGTGGTGTAGAGGTTAAAGCGTTGGTCGCCGGAGGTTGTGGGTTTGAGCCCCACTGGGGTCACAACTGTACCTCCTCATATGACACCAGTACTCAGTATTGGTTTTTCCAGGAAGCGGACTCGAGAGTGACTCGATAAGCTGCAAGCTTTCTTCACAATCGAGCTAAAATAAATTAGTATTGGGGGGGGGGTTTGGGTTTGGGGGGGTGTTTGTGGGGGGGGGGAAAAAAAGAATATAAAAGTGGGGGGGGGAGTTTTTTTTAAAAAAGGTTAAAATAGAGAAGGTATTTTAGTATAAACTAAAGTATACTGGTAGATCTATGTACATCCGACATCTATGTCACTAAGGTAAAAACAACTTTACTGTAAACTCTGAAAATGCCAACAACAAACATATATACATTATGGTGGTCTTCCTCGACAACAACTGGAAGAACAGGATATTTCTTCATTTGGAAACTTTTTCCCGTGGCAAGTTCATGAAAAACATATGGCATCAAATTTAACTAGCGACCATGGGCGCTGACATATTGGCTTGCTTGATTACAATTTCGGTGAAGTTGTTAGTTCCCCTTATAGTCGACTAAGAGCTTGTTAAAATTTCAAAAAATACAAATTTGAAAGTTTTTGGTAGTCTTATTCTACTGCTCACACAGCAAGGTTAATTGTAGGAAATCTATAACTATCGGTTTTATTACATGCTGTCACGTGACACTATCCATCGTCTCAAGTGATTTGAGAGCGGGAGTTTGGAAATGCACGAGTTTTTTTAAAAACCACGGGTATTGATGATATTTTGATTACCAAGCAATTTCTATTTTTCACGTAACTGCAAAAGTAGTTAATAGTTAAACAGTTACTATCATATACCACATAAAGAACAGAGTAATGACCACTTTCTCAGCAAAATAAAAAATGGATATTTTCATGTTATGGCATTCTTTACTTTTCCAATGATTTGCTTATACTGAAATTGATGCAGAATTGTATATATGAACGCACTTGAATAAGAATAATTTATATATTATGCACAATATAGAATCTCTGTGCGATACATCGCTGTCACATCCCGCACGTTAAAATGAAAGTTGCTGGGAGAAGGAAGGTACTACGTTTGCATTTCATCATAGCATAAACATATGCAAGCATAGTTTGACATTTTGTCGCCTCAATTTTAGAACTGAAAAAAATTGAATTTTAACTAGCCGCACAATTGATGTTTGAAATAAATTGCTGCTGTCCAACTCAAATTCTAATATAGCTGTGTCTATACATATTTATACTAAAAAGTTGGTCATGGAATATTAGCGACTGAAAAAAGCACATATATAGACTGCACAGTTGTACAGATGTTGGTCATAATCTACATGTACATTGATCGCAAAGGGAGAATTAGTTGCTGTATGAGTTTGAAAGTTCACAGATAAGTTTGAAAGTTATGGTTCTAGTAATTTTGGAAATACTATTTCTATATAGTATTTATAAATACTGCCAAATGAATATAAATGTTATAGTTAAATACGATTCTGACACATTTGAATTATTTAAATAAATAAACATCCAAGCGACTGATTAGTATTGAAATAAGTTGAGCGTGTTAAAAAGTGACTTAAGTATTTTCGTGAAACCGGGGTCTCGTTCACCGATCAAAATTGGTACTGCTCTGTTTGATTCCATATGAAGTAACAATGGAACGGAGGTAATGATGTATCAAATTTTTAACTTTTACAAAATATACACTTATATAAACTAGATGCCCACATGCAACATGTCGAGCCGCCAGCTGTCAAAAGGGCTAACTCCTTACCAAGAAGAGATAGGTCAAAATACACCTAAATATCGGATGTAACATGCATGTTGTACCACAGAAAAGTGGTCTCGATTTTACTCTACGGCAAGTAATAAAAAAGTTACAATATAAGCTGTTTATAGTAACAACAAAGGGAAGTAATTATAAAAAACAAGGGTAGCTCATGGTGGTGAACATTTGTGCCAAGTTACATCAAAATCCCTCCATGGCTCCGGACAAAGTCATTCTTGAATTATTCTTGCATCTGACCTTTGGACTCTAAGTGTGACCTTGACCTTGAAACTAGGGACCTGGTTCTTGCGCATAACACTCTATCTCATGATGGTGAACATTTGTACCAAGTAAAATCAAAATCCCTCAATGCAAGAAGATATGCTCCGGACAAAGTCATTCTTGAATTTGACCTTTAACCTCTAAGTGTGACCTTGACCTTAGACCTAGGGACCTGGTTCTTGCGGATGACACTCCGTCTCATGATGGTGAAAAGTTGTACCAATTTACATAAAAATCCCTCCATGCATGAAGAAGATATGCTCCGTACAAACTAAACTCGGACGCGCGCACGCACGCACGCACGCACGCACGCACGCACGCACACCGAACTGTCATTTGGACAACTATATCGAGCTTTCGCAAGCATCTCGACAAAAATGTTAGTTAGATCCTTGAAAAAAATCTGTATACATGTACGACAGAAGTAAAATAATTGAAAATCTTAAAAAGGGAAATATTACTTTTGTATGCATTTTCGAAAACAACCATTTACTATGATGACACCGCTTTTTATCCAGAAATTGAATTTAATATTTGTGAATTGGTAGGTAAAGATGCAAATATGAAAGTGTTGCAAAACCGACTTCTTTGTTCTATAATTTGTTATTTAATAATATTCATTTATACTAACACCTTTGTAACGATGGTAACGTAGATTTTCTTTCCTATTAATGTAATAATTAAAAGCAAAAGAAAGTTGTACCATGTGCAAATGATATTTGGTACCCTTAACACATGTAATTTAGAATCACAATTTTACAGTTTGCCCTTCAAAACCAAACAGAGCAGTATAATTTTTTTTGTCTCTTATAAATATTTTCTTCTGTGCTAATTTTCCAGTGGTCAGATTTTGTGTACTTTACATATTTTTTGTTCTACTCTTAGGCATAAAGCTGTGACAAGCAAATAATTTATATTTTAAATAAAACTTCTAACGCCTGCGTTTTTCCTTCTTTATTTTATTATCAACCCTTCCAATATCTGCCAGTTTTTATTTTAACGTTCGTGCATAAATAGACACTGGAAAGATACTCCCATTACATGAATTACGAAATACCTGCTGCCTTGACCTCCCTCTTTGCATGTCACTGGACTATGGTAACAATGTTCAGTATTTGAATCCTACATCTCTGAGGAGTGACACTAAATTACAGCATATCTAGCAGTGTAGTTCAGAAACAATTAAGAAGGTAACACTCACTTTATAAAATTGTACCTTTAAACCTTATAACACGGTGAATAAATTGTTAATTTGTTTCAAAATCATGTTAACAACAGACCTGTTTAAACTCATTTCAAACTGGAATTCAAACCGGAGGCTTGTGACTTTACCAGCAGTTCAGAGGATGGGCGTGTTTAGCACTGGCATCCAACGTAACTTTACTAGGTGTCATAGAGTGAATTAAAGTTATGTTTCCAATTGTAAAAGTACTTCGTTGTTTTTACTTTTCCAATGTCGAAAGTATGACAGTTCTGGTGTTCCATATTTATTATTAGTCTAAGGGAAGTAACGTTTATATTATGTCCACTAAAATCCTATACCTATACCTATACTGATTATGCACGTGATATTTTATAACCAATCACTGCACTGGTCACTTTTCGAGTCATATTCAAAATGTCTAGTTTGATGTTTTAAGTCGTTCGCATATTTTGTGCATTTTTGTATTATTTCTGGAATTTATACATTTTCCAGGTTACTATGACTTTGTGATATATTTTTCTATCAATGCATATATTTATAAACGCAAACAGTAAACGCTTTAGTATTTTACCTGTAAATCCTTTGATTGTTTTGCATCATTGATTTTCTCAGGTGGTAAGTCTTTGTTTACATTTTTGACAGCTGTCATGTCATTCACGTTTATAATTGTATTACAAATACTTTATTTGTACACGTTTGTAATAACTTTTCATTTTGTTTTCAGGATTATTGTTATTATAATCACCATCCTCATCATCATCATCATGAGTACTATGACCACTCTTGCCATGATACTGATATTTACTTCAGGATGGATTATTGACATTAAATGAATAAGTCTGCACACTTTTCTTTTGGTTGTCCGCTAATTTAAACAGCAACCCACCCCATAGATAGTGCTGGATTGAGCTAGTTGTGGCGATTTGGATAAGTAGACATATAAACTGATAAACATTGGAAAATAAACAAAGCGGGCTATCAAATAGGCATTTACTGACACACATCAGTATTTTTCAATTCCATACCTTTTAAATCATGACCCAAATTATACATACAATTATCAAGGGTAACGAAACTCGCTTTGGTAGAAACTATATACGATTTCATGACTGGGTGAACACGCATATTGAGGGTTGAAAGAAGTATGTTCTATTTAACAGCTCTTATATCAAGTTTAAGGATGAATACGAGGATGAAAGGGATTATTGCCATAACTGTTGTTGCTGTGGTTTCATTTGTACGTTGTGAAGATGTTATTGTTTCCACCACAGTTGGTGATATCAGAGGATTTAAACAGGACTTTACACTTGCCGGACAACCTTACACTGCGTCTGCATTCCTTGGTATTCCATATGCGGAAACTACCGAAGGATCCCGAAGGTTCACGAAACCTGTCGAAAAAGCACCATTTGAAGGAGTCTACAATGCAACAGAGGCAAAGCCTGCTTGCTTTCAGAATTTACAGTGGGCACCTGGGCTAGATTTAAATACTAGTGAGGATTGTTTAACTCTTAATATTTTTGCACCAAACAACGCAAAGAAGGGCGACTCTAAGGCTGTTATGATATTTTTATATGGCGGTGGGTTCCAGTTCGGTATTCAGGATTCTTACATTACGGGATCACTTCCGGCACTTTATGATGTCATCTATGTTACGCTGAGTTACCGTTTAAGTGCTTATGGCTTTCTTGCGAGCAAGAAACACGGCCTGAAAGGAAATAATGGCCTTTGGGATCAGCATATGGGAATCAAATGGATTCATGATAACATCGATTCGTTTGGCGGGGATCCAAACGCTATTACAATATTTGGAGAATCCGCAGGCGCCGTTTCTGTAATATATCAGACACTTTATGAAGGAAATAGAGGACTTTTTAAACGTGCAGTCGCACAAAGTGGCGTAGCTGGGGCATTTTGGGGTTACAACAAAGATCCGGACATGCTTTACGAAAAACTTGCCAAGACAACTGATTGTGACACAACGAGTAACAGTGCTGACTGCCTTCGGAATCTTAGCGATAAGAAAATGCAAGATGCTTTCAAGGTGTCTTCTTTCGGTGATATGTATCTCCCGGTACGAGATGACGAATTCATTAAGTATGACCCTGAAAATTTCATGAAGGACATGACCAAAGATTCCACAGATGCACTTAGTTGTTTCGCCGAAAAAGATGTGATAATTGGATTAAACAGCGACGAAGGCTATGGAGAGTCAATGTTCTTTATGTTTATATATGAAGAAGACCTCAGTCAGCTGAATGACGGCCTTACCGAAGAAGAAATGGGAAAATTAACTAGACATGTGTTGAAATACAATAACCAGTCATTTAATGAACCCATTTTGAACGCTTTAATGCACCAATACACCGACTGGTCTAATCCAAAAAGCTCGGTCGCAAGAAGAGCAAGCTATCTTGACTTTGTGAAGGATGTTCAATACACGATCTCTTCAGTTAAAATGCTGAACAAACACGCTTCATCAGAATATGGTCAAACTTTCATGTACCATTTCGAGCATAAACCTAGCTTTTCACATTCCCCGGATTGGATTTCTGGTGCAAACCATGCAGACGAAATACCATTTGTTTTAGGTTTTCCAGGTAACCTTATGATGAGTTTTGGAATTTTTGCCGAGGACGCTGCCAAAGAGGTGCCGGCAAATGAGCAAGTATTGTCTATGAAGATAATGAAATATTGGACACAGTTTGCCAAGACTGGGTAAGCCGTTTTGACGTTTAAATATAAAATTGTTCAAATCAACTTTGTACTTCCAATCACAATGATCTGTACTCTACCTCATTATTTTGTGTAGTCAGTGAATTCATCCGTTAAAACATCTATTTAGCATTTGCAAAATGTTTTAATGAAACGTTTTTATCACATACAGAGCGCTTTTAAATATTTCAGTAGTATTAAGCATTTGCAAAGTGAAACCTTTTAATCACGTAGAGAGCACTTTACATATTTCAAAAGTGTTGGAAAAGTATGTGTATCATGTTATATCATGTAACTTTTCTTCATTTACATGTATTTGGCATTTGCAAAGAGTTTTAATTAAATTTTTTTATCACTAAAATATTTCAGTGGAAATAAGGTTTACACTTTTTAACAGACTTCCAATCGATGTCTTACACTATAAAATTAAAAGTTTTACACTAGGTAGAAATTTGCCTAGAAAGGCTTTAGCTTCCTAAAGATTTTGTATACAAATACCGAAGGTACCATACACTTAACTTACGCTGAAAAACACGAGAAAACTGGTCCTTTGTTGCTTAGGGCTTTCAAAATTTGGTAACTAGAACACACTGAAAATAAAACCATCAGGCGAAAGTGGATGTTGTAGAAACTTTGATGTTCTCCAGGAAGAAAAGAAAACTAGTATCATTAGGATTTTAACAAAAATAATATCAAAATAGATTAAACAATAGATTACGTTAATACATATCCTGGCAATGTTGATAGATCTAAACCAGTTATGAAAAATCCTAAAAGAATCCCCTCCCCGGGGGACCCGGGGTGGTATGGCAACAAATAGGAAAAATATAAAATTTTTTTTCTCTGAAGTAGAGCTAATATTTGGTGTGGATACCTACCTCCTAACTTAATCTTTCATGTTCTGGTTCTTCTAAGGAACGATGGTTCAAGTTAAACTACCTGCCTAATAATGACTGAAATACGGTTGAAATGTGCGTAAAACCCCGACAAACAAACGAGCATAGTGTACAGTGTTAACTAATACAAGTTGAATTCAAATGAACGCTAAGTTTCAACACAGAAAATGATCTTGATTTTTCTTAATTTTATTTTTATAAATATTTAGCATTGGAAATGTGTCCAAATAATTGAATTCTCGAAACACCCTGAAAAGAAACACAATTCTTTTTTCAGCTTCACTCCTATTTTTCATAGCACTCACATATTCTGCAGCAGTTAAGTAGTATAAAGTGTGTTTGGCATGTGTCTTAATTGATTTCATGATGTTTGCAGAAATCCGAACGACCCTGCTGAGGTTTCTACTCAACAATGGCCGCAGTATGAAGCGGTTAACCAAACATATATCCGCTTTATTGCTGATGTGGAGCAGTTTCCTACAGGGAACTATTTTCGGAGCGAGTACGTGAATTTTTGGGAGAAACTATATCCAGACATAGTTAATATCACTACGCAGCAGGCAAAGGATACAGCACCTTGCATTGTTAATGCAGCTTCAGCATTCAACTGGACATTGTCATCCATCTTGTCTTACATATCTATACTGGTACTTTTTTTCTAATACCTTACCGACATTCCATAAATCCCTCACTGTAGTTTCTGATTCAACCATTGTGACCGTTTTTATACAATGTATCAAGATTGTGAAATGTTTATTTTGCTGGGGACGAAATAATGTCTGTTTAACCCTTACCCTGTTGACGGCAATTTATTTAGAGTCTTTACAATAGATGTAAGCTATTAAGCCGTTTGTAGTTTCACTGTATTCCTTATTTAAATGCTAGATACGCCTGTGTTTAAAAGTTAAGAAATGGCATTATTTGAAGTTCACAAACGAGTCATTGCAGTTTCTGTTTCTATTTTAGAGTACATCATATTTTGTACATAAAATATCTTTGCTTATAACTTAAAGAAAATTTCATAGAAGATGTTTTACTTATTTTTACCCACTGATCCAATGATAACCATTATGTTAGGCACCTCTTTGGCGTTTTTAATGTAAAAAAATGCAAAATGTGTTATTTTATGTATTTTGTGTCTTCCTTGTCACATGTTTAAAACAGACACTTGGAGTATAGAAAGTAAGGATCTAGATAAAGTTCTTTTAATGCTCCTTTTCCTTGCCCCGAAATTTTCCGGATATCTGTTTACATACTTTGCAAATGTATATTATTAAGGCTATAGTACCAATCGAATTACAGGAAAATGTTCAGGATCGCTTGTTTTTTCATCTTCATTGTATTATCTGTGAACAAAGGGCGAGATGATAACAGAGGTTTATTTGTCAGGTCTAGTTTATTAAATCTGTTTATCTTTTAAAAATATCTTAATGCTTGTTTCTTGTATTGTATCTTTATGCTTGTTTCTTGTATTCAGTCTATGAGTATGGGGCTTAATTTCGCAACACGGTTCAAATAATCACGCGAAGTGTTCACTTGATTCAAAATGAAAACAGTGGCCTGGGGAATTAACCAGAATTCTAATCTTAAAAGTAAAGCATGTAGAAGTGACCAGTGAGAATGACTGTACTACATGTACTTCTCCAACAAGATTCAAAATATCATATTTATGCTCTACAATTTTGATCAAACTTATATTATATATCCCAGAAACTGTCAGGTAGTCAGTATATAATAGTAGGTACTGTTACATTGTTTGCTTTATTGAATTTACATTATTCACATTCAAATAAAAAAAAATCTATTTTTAAAGACATGTTACGAAGAAAACGACAAGGTTATTTTTAAATTTTACGAAATTATATTTGGTCATCGCTGGGCCTTGTAAAATGATAAATGAAAATAAGTGTGCGATCTACTAGTATATGTCACTGCTTAAAACATGTCAATATTCAATGTTTAAAATTGTTGCTTTAGTTATATTTGCATCTGTTTGTGTATCAAAAAGTTGTGTCAATTGTGACCAGTCTTATCTTGTATGTGTTCGTGTCGCTCTCTTCAATAAATGAATACAAATCAAACACACAGCACTTTCTATTAATTAAGATAGCGGCAAATAAGGGCAAATATATCTGCTTTGTAAGACCCGTTTCTATTGGTCAGTATTA